>CM076572.1:1335443938-1335839107 GCA_034641835.2 Pinus albicaulis
ATGAAAGTCTTATAAATCAGAGATAAGGATAGATCATGCAGAGATTGTTGCTGATGACTTGCTAATAAAGGTATTCAGGTTGCACTAGTTAAAGAGGAGCACTATTTCAGGGGGAGCAGCAGGTTGAATACTAATGATTGCATTGTTGGCAATATGACTGCTTATTCTTGGTTATTGTGATACTCATGCTTAATGATGACTTGGTACATGGTTTATTATGATGAGATTTTGATCCCGGTTTACTGAAAAGTATATTTTGTGTTCACACATGGATGAGTTGGAAGTCGTTTGATTCAGAAATAAATCATGCAGAGCTTTGTTACTATGGTTGAGATCTTTTGCCTACATATGTTACTTCATGTTAAATCTTGAAGATCTTGATGGTATTGGACCACATGGATGATTTATTGACACATATTTGAAGATGTTGTTTTGGTATGATAATCTCTCTTGGAAAGATTGTATTGATGCTGCAAAGAATATGAAGGCTTGGTTACTAATGTGCTTATGCTACAACCGTTGGATGATGCTTGAAGACACAACTGCGATGTTCTATCTATCTGTAGTCCAGGGAAGCATTTAAAAGAAGCTGAACACTGTCTTTTTCTCACAGAGGATCAGATATGGTTAAAATTTAGAAGATGGAATTGGATACGCAGGTTTCCTGAAACACAGTCGCGTATATACGCGAGTTCATGCACAGAAAACCGCGTATGTCTGATTGCTGACATTTTTCAGTTTGGAGTCAGCTCTCCTCAGCACAGCTGCAGTGCTTTTTGGTATCTCTGATACTGTCTGGTATCTCAGGTGGTGTTCCAGTTCTCATAATTCTATTTCTAGTGATTTGATGAAGATGTTTTGATGATTTGTTGGTGAAAGTGTTCAAGATGCACAAACTAAGGGGGAGCCTTAGTCATATTGAAAGGATGCTTGGATGCACAGATTCAGGGGGAGCATTAGCTTTGCTGAGTATAATGCATTGTTGGCATTATGGTGGTTATGATATATGATCTCTCTTGAGGTCTTTCTGGTGTTGGTCTTAAAGTCATATTTGTAATTTGATGAAAAGGTCTTGTTAAGACCCATGATGTAAAATTGTAATATTCAGTCATGTGAGGACTTGTCAAATTTGGTTGGGTAGCTAAGTTGAAATGTGTAAACCCACTTGGTCGGGTACTTGAGTCTCATATGTAAATCCACTTGGTTGGATATTTGATGTAAGTATGAGTCTTTTGTGATAGGAAGTTCATAGAGTCATTGAAAAATATGTTTGAAGATTCAACATGAATTCAGGGGGAGCTTGGTCACTTCAGTATACATCAGATCTGTAGAACGCTTCTTCTACATGAGGAGAAAAGGGGGAGAGTGTGTTGGTTTTGATCCACCCTTTGCCCTTGATGTCAAAGGGGGAGAGTGACATTCATGGTGTTTGAATGAAGAGAAAGAATGGTGTCAAAAATGGGGAGAGTGACATGGTGTCATTGTATTCTTAATGTACCTATCTGTTGTGGTAACCAAACACCATCTTGGTTCCCATCAAGTCCAAAGGGGGAGATTGTTGGCAATATGATGCAGAGTGTTGTCCTTGATGGCAACCCACTTAATAAAGATGAAGACATGAGATTGTTGGCATGTGTTGTCCCTGATGGCAATCCACCTGATGAAGTTATTCTTGACTTGATGGACTTGGTAAATGATGTAAATCTGATGTGATATGATGTTTGTTGGCAATATGATGCCGAAAAGTTGTCTCTGATGACAACCCACTTATAGAGTGTTGTCCTTAATGGCAAAACCCACTTGATGTTGTGCTTGATAGATTATGTATTGATAAACTTACTGAATGATGTAAATCTGATGTATCTACAGTGAGGACAGAAGGTAATGAAGAAAGGAATTCAGCATGTGCTAGATCTATGATGACATGTGCTAGATCTATGATGAAAAGAGTATGTCTCAAGGAATACGCGGATTTGTCTAGGATAAGTCACGTATGCACGTGGGAAAGAACGTGCCAAGTCGTGTATGGGAAAAAGTGCTCATAAAGTGCAAAACTAGGGGTAACCACCATGGTATTGACCCATTGTATTGGGTAATGATTCGTCTAAATGACCCCGTCCAGGAATACCATCGGAAGTAATGTGGTTTTGGCTCATGGTATTGAAAAAGCGTAAACCTATATAAAGAGAAGAAATTCATTGTGCAAATCATGAGTGTAGGTGCAAGACGTCTGAAATTGAATGAATACTTTCCTCAAGTATATCTCGAATGGGAAAGGGTTACAAAGCTTTGAATGAGAGATCCAATGCATGAAGCACTCATGAAGATTTTGATGAACAGGGTATCTAGATCTGAAATATATTTGTACTTGCTAGATCTGTTTATGGAATGATTAGATCTGAGATGAGGCGAACATCTGTATGAAGTAAAGGGTAAAATCTGTGTGAAGTGTCTGTTCTGAAGAATTGCAATGACCTTAATGTCTGAAGAAACATACGCTAGTTTGCCGCAGAAGAAGCACGTATATATGCGGCTTCGCTGAAGAGAAAGCGTGTATGCGCAGTGAAATTAGTTCTATAATATGTACAAAAGTATACGCGGGTTTGTATGGTAGAAGACGCGTATATACGCGGGATCAGTGAAAGGAAAGCGCGTATGCAAACTAGAGTTTGCTGAAGCATGGGGTATGAAATGTTTGATCTGTTCTGTTGTGTTACTGCTATCTGTATTCTACAGTTCTGAGTTGTCTGTATCAGTTTGGTTGTATGATTGAGCTTAAATGTGTGGAGTGGGTCCAGTCTGAAAATATGATGAAACGAGGCCTACAAGTTGTACTCTATTTGAGTTGTTGGATCTAGTGTAAAAATTGATGAAATGTGGTCCATAGAGGTGCTGAGGGTTGTAGCCTTCAGTCAGGGGGTTGTAGCTCCCTTCCAGGTGAGGCTGGTAAACGAGAGCAGGGGGTCGTAGCTCCCTTCCAGGAGAGGCTGGTAAACGAGTCAGGGGGTTCAAGCAGCTCTTCAGAGAGGTTATAAAATCGATGCGGGTGCCTCGCGTGTCGTAGGAGGTCACGTCAAGACATTTGTTGTAAGATGTTTTCTCTATAATAAAATAATAAGGTCGAAAATCATAGCTGGTTTTCCCACTGTTTCCACCAAACTGTGTTCATGTGTGATGCTTATGTGTGATGGTTTATTCTGTTCTTACTGCACATGTTTACTGTTTATTGAACATCTAATGAATGAATGATGGAATGATATAAGTGAAGAATTATTGGCATAATTAGATCTCTGTGTATACGCGAGTTTTATGAAGGATATCCGCATGTATATGCTAGTTGACTTCAGAAAAGTAGCGCATGGGTTTTAGAGAGTGAAAAAGTAAAAATTTTGATAAAGTCTCAATATCATTCTATCATTCACCTCTCTCGCATTTTTCCCAAATGTATTGTGGTCGTAACATGATTTTACTGCTATGTATGTTTATTCAAAAGGACTTAAAAGCATCCCCCCATCATAAGAGTCCAATTTGAATTCCAAAGGCATAGTCCATGTGCCATCAAATGGCATTGTGCTTTATGTGACCATATTGATATTGGAAATAGTTCACGGTACGTTGGGAGAGGGCATAGAAAAATTTACCATGAGAGCGGAATCGTTTACTGGCCCTACGCCAACATCTTCGTAAGGGATAACCAATTTTCCAACATGTTGGATACTATCTATAGAAGTAGGGTCTGAAGAGAAGTAAGACAACTTATAGATTTTAACAATATTTCCTTTATGAGGAAACATGATCATCTGAAAGAGTGATGAAACAACTGCATTCATAGAACAAGACCAACTATGACCCAGAAGAAGGTTGTAATCATGAGGGGCATCAACAACATCCACCTCTAGCATTACGGTTTTTCCTTCTACTTCTATAGGCAGATCATGGAGTATTCTGAATGGAAGAAAACCTCTTCCATCAAAGGCTTTAAGGATGGTCGGTGATTGGTTGATTGTCGGAGAACCAAGAGTTTTCCAACAAGATAATGACATTATACACGTAGATGCTCCCTCATCAATTACAGTGTGAAAAACTTGCCTTGATTTGACTAATACTATAATTTGAAAATCCATTTGATGTGGGAGTCTAGGTATAAAATTTTCGAGATCAAAGACCATTAGATTCGAGTCTTGAGGATCAAAAGCTCCTATTGATGATAATAGTAATTTCCTCTGAGCTGGACAGAATTTCAGCACCTTGAGGGCCGACATTGATGAAGGGGATATGGCCAAATATTCAACAATGTTGTAATTTTGAGCGGCTCTCGCAAGTGGATTGAAAGCCGATTTTCGAAGTACACCTTTGGCAGACGGTTTAATCACTAAATCAGGGTTAGGTTTCTCGATTTTCAATGGTTCGGAAACTGAAGTAGTTTTTGTTGGTGTTTGAATGGACGATTCAGTCTCTTTATCAGTTACAGGACTCTTAGATTCATAGTCTTGAGGTCGTGTCACAACTATGACCTGAGACATCATCAAAATATCTGTCGATGAATTGGAAGAAGATCCGATCATTTTGCTATCCTGAGATGGAAAAGGATCTTTCAAGACAGCAGGTGTGGGTGAACCTTTGAAAAAATTGCATACCTCGGCTCAAAGGGGACACTCTTTGGTGTAGTGATCCTCATCACAGATAAGACAATGATAACGAGGTTTCTGTTTTTCGTCTGATGATTCGGTTTTTTCAGTTTTCTCTTTGGGAGAATTGTTTTGTTTATTTTTACTCTTCCCTTTCTTCTTATTACTGGATTTACCTTTAGTTGTGGATGAGTCGACAACGTGAATTCTGGAAGAAATTTCGAGGGAAGAGTCTCCTTTAGGTGAATCTCGTAGAGTCATACTTGGAGAATTAGATTTATATGACTTCTTTTTACTCTTTGTAGTTTTAACTGTACCAATTACACCATCTGCAGAATAAGAACCAGAAGGGGTTGCAGTAAGTTGACTTGGGCGTGGTAAATCAGGAATTTTTTCATATAGAGTACCAGACTCTGTGTATACAAGGTCTAAGTATTGTGCTTGGGTTATGACCTGTTCTTTTGTGACAACACCTCCCTCAGCTACGTCTTCAGTGATCTTTCGAAGTAATGATTTAATAAACCATTCTACCAGAATTTGGACTGGAATAAAAACTTTCACTAAACATCGTCTACGTCTCCATTCGTGTATGTGATCTAAGATGTATGTAGACGTACTTTGTTTTAATGAAATTAAAAATTTTGTTCCATTGTCATAACGGACTGGCAACTGGAAGTGAGTTAGGAAGGTTTTTGCTAAAGCGTTGAAATTATTGAAAGAGACGCGTGGTAACTCAATGTACCATTTTGCAGCTAAACCGATCAATGTTCTTTGAAAAAGTCTCAGTCGAATGGAATCATCGATTAAGGAGTTGGATGCGCACCAAATATGATAAGTCATCACATGATTTGAGGGGTATTCTCTTGATTTTCCTTCAAACTTGGGTATATCATTAGGCAACTTAGTTGGCATTTCCGATCAAAATGGAAGATAATAAATTGGATCATTCATCACGTGAGACAAATCCGGTAAGTCTAAAGTTGCAATGAATGGTAACCAATTGTTAGGGTCTTGTTGTGAAAACTGATAACCTTGAGGAGCAATACCAATACCCGGAGGATGATATCCAGGATAACCTAGAATAGCCTGAGCAGATGGGATTGGAATACCTCTGGGGTATCCAGGGTTAGCCGTACCAAACTGAGGTTGAGCTGGTATTTGATATGTATAACCAAAGTATGGTTGATTCTAGTACACTGAATTTTGTCCCATTTTTCCATATTGAAATTTCCCTTGAAATGGTTGACTCTGCACAAACATACATTTAAAAGGTTGGCTTGTTTGAACTGTAGTTGCACTAGGTTGTCCTACAGAGGTTTGAATAGTAGACTGAACTGTAGGTCCAGTTTGATGAGCAGCAACTTGAGGGATTGACTGTGTAACAGTTGATGCAAATGTTTGAAGGGTTGTAGCAACAGGGGTTCGAGAAACTCCAGGGATATGTGTACTCAGATTTTGAACATAAGTTTGTGTAGCAGATTGGATAGGAGTACTTGGAGTACTCTGACCAGCTTGCTAACTACTAGGTACATATAACTGAGGGGTAATTTGGAGTGCAGTTTGAACAGGTTGTTGGACTTGGGCGTAACCAAATTGTCTAGTTGGCTGAGCAGGTTGATTATAAGGTACATGTAAATTAGGTTGGAAATATTATTGATTCAACAATGTATTCCACATAGTATTAATGCATGGGTAAGGAGCTCCCATCAAAGGTTGTGATGCATTAGGTTGACCATAACCAGCTTGACGTATTATAACATAAGTTTGATAATTACCAGATAAGTTCCAGTAAAAGGTTGTCCTCCTTGAAAGGATAATTTATCTTGATAAAATTGTTGCCCTTGAAGAAGTGGTTGTCCTTTAAGGGGTTGTTTCCCTTGGAGAAATTGTTGTCCTTGGGGAGTTTTCTGCCCCATAGGCACTATATAGCTACCTTGAGAGCTACCTTGAGGAATATTTCCAGAAAACATATAAACATGTTCCGTTGTCAAATATTCAATGGTAGATTCATAAATACTAGTTGATTGTGTAAGATTTTTGAAAGAAGTATATGCTCCTTAAAAAGTGCCAGAGAGCGACTGGTACCCAGCAGGAAATAATGGATCGTCATACAAAAATGTTTCCGGTGATGAAGAAAACATGGATGACTCTGTAGACATGCTTGATGAAGTCATCTAACTACCTCTGGGTATAGAGTAAAAAAGGATGCGGCGTGGAAAATAATTGAAGCCAGAGTTATACATAAAGTCAGTAACTTGTTGATACCAAGGATTCGGTCTAAAAGGAACATAAGGGTAAATCAGTTCACTATACCTTAGATCTAAAGATTCTTGAAGCGAAGGAATTGTGATCTCTTCTTCCATGTCAGTAATCTCTTCAATGTTAATTAGGTCAGGAGGAAGATTCTCAGTAATAATAAGTTTCACTCGAGGTGAACAATGACGACCAAGAGTTCGAGCTATGAAATATGAAGGTGACTCAAACAAAGTAGATTCAGATTCAGGTTCAAATATTTCGAGCTCAATGAATTGAGTATCTGAAAATTCACTGGTAACGGATTCAATTTGATTACTTTAGAAATTTCTGGTTGTTCTGTTGTCTGAGGTTGATTAACTTCGAAATCGGGATTTATTACTATAAATTTTTCTCCTTTTTCAGTAGACCCGGTTCCTGATTGTTGAACTCTTTCAGATTTAATCTTTTCCAATTGACTGGCTGTATATTTAGGGGGTTTCCCCTGCATTCTACGTGAGTGTCTCGATAATTCAGCCACGGTTAATTTTTAACACACGAAATCAAAAAATATTTCAAGAGAATACACCTAAGGTTGCTAAGAAATCAATAAATTTGAACACGCGCCTACAAAATATAAGAAACAAACCACACACAAATGGTATGTTTCCACAATAAAAACACTAGTTGGTGATTAAATCCAACATCACATAAGTTAATGTGAAAAATTGGCAATTGGAACAATTACCCTGACAACCTGCTTAATGAAACAGTCTGGTGCAAGTACCTCCACTATGCCATCTCGAAGTGAAGGGTACCCTCCGGAAAGTCCAAGTGAGTCTATCCAACGTCTGTTCCAGGTACAGTGGAACCTTCCCTCCACCATCACCTTGGGAAAATCCTAAATATTATGGCCACTAAGGTCACCAACTGAGACAAATGCACCTGGGGGAACAATTTATGGTCTGATATACACGCAAGGTTATAGTATCAAGCTCAATCCCCTTGAAAGGTCCTCGACATGGTAAATCTAAGGTTTGTTAACAAGTGACCCCAGGCTCCTCGACAATGGTTAATCTAAGGTTTACCGTTTGTATTACGTGCATGTATTTTATCTTCACCAATGAGATAGGTACGATTACCTTAGGTCTGACATGACCTCGTGCTTGACTCTTTTAAGAAGAGCTTCCCAGAGTACAAATGCAATAATTGGATTTCCCTACCGCAAGATACTACTTGTTTGTTTTGATTGCTTTGGAATGTTTATTACAACCTATTCCAAAACACTAGCCTAAGTTAAATTGGTGGAATGAGCCATAGAAAATGTAAAAATGTCTAGATTGATTTTATTAAGCGTTGTATTGTTTTGGCTGTTATTTAACGTAAAGGGTATGGAGTTGAAACTTGATGATGTTGTGACCTTGTGACCTGACGCAAAATACTCTAAATGCATCAATATGAAAAATTCAACTCTTTCTTTTTGATGAATTCTATTTAGGAGAAAGATGGGAGATTTTTTGAATTAAAAACAAAAACTTCCTCACACTTTAAACAAAATCCCTTTCAGAAGAGAAAACAATTTCATTAAGAACAAAATTTCCAAACATGATCAATTTCTCTTTGTGAATAAAATTCCATTGATTACAAAGTTAGAAACTACAATTTCGACAAACAAAAAAATCTCAAAAGAAAGCAATTTCTTAAAAACCCTAAAAGTATAAACTTCAAAATCAAATCAAAGTTCTAATTATGAATCCTAACTAGGATACCTATGAATTTTTTGTAAATGATTTATCTTAGTTGTAATGAGACTAAGAATTTTTCCACTTATCCCAGTAGGAATGAAATCATGAAAGAGTACTCTATGATAAATCAGGCTTCAGTGATCTAGAAGCTTTTATATTTTGCAGATGAATAAGAAACAAATATTCACAAAAAGTAAGGTTGGCTATAATCGTGATGGATCGAGGAGACAAAATCATAAAACCAGTGATCTGAGGCAAACGAATGTATCTTCCATAAAGAGAAATAGTAAACTAAGGCAAACCTTAACTTGTAAAATACAAAAAGGATAATTAATCACATAAGACTCAAAATTGTTGAAGAGGATTTCTCACACAGTTTCTGACAACTGGTGTAAATCAGGTTAAACTTCAAGAATTTAGTTATCTAGCTCTGAAAGAGAGAATTTCATTTTTTACAAAATCACCCAGGGGGTGCACAGCCTCTTAGTTAAGAACAGTGTGCATGCGCAATGGAAATAACTGACTAGTTGCGCAAGCCACCAATCTGTTTTCCACAAAAAACCGCGCAGGCAAAGAAAAAGTTGGAAAAAATATATTTTAGGTTTCTTTCTCAGAGATTCTAAAAATTCATCTACCCAACCACACTCAGAGAAGTCAAAATCAGAAAGCTAGAATTTCAAATTGAACACAACCAAATAAAACTAAACTTGTCTTCCCTAGTATGGTCACCAATTTGTTACCATGATTAATCCCTCTTGCAGACAACAGTGATCTCCCTAGTACTCCATCGAGTAACTAGAAACAAAGATCCATTGAATATCTCTTGCTCTAGATTATTTGTATTTTAGATTATTACAACCATGAAAATAAAGAGGACATGCTCCTACCTTTCAATCCAGATGTCTAATGTAGTCCTTTGCCTTTCGCTCCAAAGTAGTTCTTCAATGATGAGTAGAACCTGTAATCACAGACAAGACAAACGATCAAAGCACCTGCAGTATATAATAATCGTAAATACTAATCCAACTTAGTGATCAAGGAATCTAAGTATTGACATTATTCCCATGAATTCGGAAACAAGACAATGAGAAAAAGATATCCATATGTATTATCATAAATTAGAAAGATCAATATTACAACAGGATGCCTTTATGTTGTAAAGATTTATCCCGTGTGTCTGAGAAATCATTTTCCTTCACTCTAATAATCCTTCCTCTATATAATAGCCAGCATGAAGTCATGGGCACAAAGATGTGATCTTCAATGTGTCAACAACAACTCACTAGCATAGAAAATATGAACTCTATGAACTCTCTCCAGCTTAGAAATTATACAAATTAGTCTCTACTCACATTGGTGTATACCCTTAAACCTTAAACTTCAGCTCAATTTATAGAGAGATTGAGGTAATTTCAAATCCATTAAGAGAGGGATGGATTCCTCCTGTTGGGGTTCCTATGTTTTGGCAGATTTGGCAATACCAAAAGATAAGACAACATCAAAACCACTTTGGGATCCTAGGATCTAGCCCTCCTGGATCCGAAGAGGGATCTCTCCATAAAAGAAAAGAATGATATATCTTTGAAAGCTAGAAATGAGATATTAGGCTAGGTATGAAGCACAAAGGTTTTTTAAATGATTTTGTTGTTGAGATTGGTCGGAGATCATTAACTGAGAAGGTTATGGAATGAAAGGAATGAAGCAGCAAGATGTTTCGACAAAAGAGGATAGGTCAAGAAAGTGTTAGTCCATTGGGCTATGGAGTCATGAAAGGGGCTTACTTGCATAACAACTAACCAAGGCTTTCCATAGGGCAAGTCATCTATACTAAAGGATATTTTTAGATAGATAGTGGAATGGAACATTAAGAAGTGAAGGTGAAAGAAGGAAAGAAAACCCAAGTGCAGTCTAGAGATCAGGTCAGATATCATTTAAATCCATACCTGCTTTGACATACTCAAAGGCAACTCTCAATGAAGACACAAAGGTAGCTTAAGATCCGGTCAGAGGTTATTTAACTCCAGGCCTACTTTCAGCATACTCTCAAAGGAAAAACAGAGTTAAGATTTAACACAGAGCAAGGCCTAAGATCAGAGAAGGACTTTTAACCTTCAATGCTTTTGACACAAGCTCAAGGGATCTTAGACAGACCAATCTGTTGGAAAAGAACCCCAGTGGAAAAGGCTTACACTAAATCCCTGGTATCCCAATTCTTCCATCTTAAACCCAACAAGAAAATCCAAGCAAGAAACCCCGAATTCACACATCAGTAAGTATGGGCTAAACCAACATCTTTAACTGGTTAAATTGCATGAATTTCCTCTTATATTCACTATCAGCAGAAAACATGAAAGATAAGAAGAGAAGTGGGCATTAAGGTACCATGCAAGGGTATATCCTAAGCCTGATTTACTGATTCTTATCAGAGAATAAATGGACAATATGATTAAACATGAAATGAGTAAGGAAACATCACCCGTAATATAGACCAGGATCCTGTGAAATTTGCTTGTTCAATTGATGTGCAAAACCAGTCACATACACTGAGCTCAATGGCTAATATAGTCCAAAATTTTTCCTCCCAGCCTACTAAATTACAAACTACTCAGCTACTTTCCTCCAATAACAGTTCTAACATCTAAGAGAATCCCTACAACTACAACAACAACAACAACCTTTACAATATGTTCTACGGGAGTTCTTATAGGAGAATGAAATAGCAGGGGTAGATGTGAATTAAATTGACTCATTAAGACAGAGTGGAGGCAGAAGGTCAAGCCCACTCTGCTTAATGGCTCTGCATTGCTGTATGTACTCTGTAGTATGGTCTGGGAGTCTTTTTAATAACTTCAGGTATGTTCTTTTGAATAAATCCGACTGATGGTACTCTGTGGTAGCCTTCTGAAATAAGTGACATGGACAGAAAGGTCTGCAGGTCTCCATACTTCCGTAATTGTGGTCCTGGCAGCCTTTAAGAAGCTTCTGTCAGTGCAACATCTTTAAGGGCTCGAGGAAGCATGGAGACTTCTGTAGGAAGGTGTCATTTCAGGAGAAAATACGTTCTGCTGATTTGAATGCACTGATATAACTTTTTGTGCGCTTTAGGCCTTATTAGGCCTCTAATCATCTTCATGGTCTTCAAACTGCATCTTTATCCTTTGAACATGGGGCTAAAGCATTAAATCTTCAACCAAGAGCTTTAAGTCCCTTTAATCTTCTTTGCTGCTTCACTTTGCTGCTGCTGTGATGGCCTCTCTGCGCTCCCAGTCACAGTGACTGTGACTGCGGAGACAAAGTGTGCTTCAACATCTATATTCCCTGCACAAATACAATAAACTTGTTATGAAACCCAGGGGAGTGGCAGAAAATTGTTGTGGAGGCTTGTGGAATGATGGCGCGGCAGTGGAAAATAGTGGAAACTGTGAAAGAATGGTGGAAGAATGGTCTGATGGAGGTCTGGTGTGAAAAGGTCGCAGACCATTGGATTAGATGTGGTGAAGGGGATCGACGGTCAGGATTCACCAGTGGAATTGCTTTTAGAAGGTTAGGCAGAACAAATTATCCTTTAGTGCAAAACACCAAAGGTTTAACCTTTGGGAAAATACAAAGAAAATCATGAAAAATGAATGAAAGCAGAGCCTTTAGGTAGTGGGACCCGACGGGAGGAAGGCGATTGAACGTGGGCCGTTGGATCTCAGGAGGAGATCAACGGCGGAGATTGAATGATGAAGTTAATAGAGGCTCCGATGAATAAATATGGTGAAGGTGCGATGGAATGGGAACCGTAGATCTAAATCAAATCGGACGGTCACGATTGGATCGGGGGATCGCAATCAGGGGAGACAAAGGGTGACATACTTAGATCTTCCGATTGGCGATGAGCGATTAAGCGCCAGCCGTTGGATCGTGAAGGGGATCAACGGTGGAAATTAAATCGGCTTGGAGAAGGAAGGGGGAAAATGAGCGGGTAGCAGAGGAATCTGGGTCATTGGATCAGAATGGATGAACGGCGGAGATCGGATCGGGGATCAGCAATCGGGGCAACAGGAAGAGGCGCTTTAAGAAATCTCTGATTGGTGATGTCGCGATGTAGCGATAGCCGTCAGAGCTGGCGGGGAGATCAACGGTCTATATTCAATCGGCGGGGTTGACAAAGGAACGAGGCGGGCGCGGTGAGAGACAAGCACTGGCCGTCAAATCTTTACAGATCGATGTCTGAGATTACAGCGCGGGTCTAATAGACCAAACACAATCGCATCGGAACTTTTCCATTTAACAAAGAAATGCGCCCACCACAAAACCTCCGATTGCGATAAGCGCCCAAGGCCTTAGCACTTGGTTCATGCGCCGGGTCGCATGGTGGGGAAGTGGTTAGGGGTTGTCCGAAAGGGGCTTAAGCTAGCTATATGGAAAAGTGGGTTTTTGGCTTAATTTTAGTACAGTATTTTAAGGCCAAAAGGAGGGTTCTGGTAGAGGGGATAAGGGGTTTTTAAGCCAGAAAAATCATCTTTGTAAGGTTTAAAGGGGAGTTATGATGATTTAGAGGGTTAAAGGGGGATTTTGGAGGAAATTGAAAAAGGGGAAAAAGGTGATGGAAACAGAGGCTTTATGGGAATGAAATAAGGGGAAATGGAGGTCTTCTAAGCATTTTCTTCCACAAACAGAGAGGCTTTTTAAGTGGAAACAGCAGTGAGGATTCTTCAAAGGGAAAAAGACACAGGAGGCTTCAAGAATGATATGTTTTCAGAGGACATGTATTTCTTGAAGGCCCAAAAACATTTTAGCCACCTGTTTGCTTGTCAAAAATTTCATAGGTGGCTAACACCTCCCATGAAGGGATTTGAGTTCCTTGGACCAAGGAATAAGCTCCATGAGTGGAGGGATAAATCTTGAACTGGCGCGAATCTAGAGACTTCCAGTTGAGATAATATTCAACCAACTAGGCTTCTACAAGTTACTTCTTATTTTTACTTGCTTTTCACGAGGGTGTGCAGGTTTTAGTGGTGAACAGAGCAAAGATCATCGCGGATAATGGAAGAAGCATCAGCGCATGCATATGAAAAGGATATAAAAAATTTGCAGGTAATATTTTAAGGGTTTTACAAAGCTTTTCTCCAATTTCCAAGACTTGATTCAGGAACATGAGTGTTTTTGACCTCTAAAGGAACATGATATGGATGTTGATAGACCCATATGAACAGTCAAATGTCATGGTGAAAAAATGACATGTAACACTCAGCTTGAAAATCGTTGTATGTAAATGTAATATTTATTTTTAGAAGCTACATGTTGACATCATTAGAAAAGGGGGAGTTTTTTGGCATGTTTGTGTTGCCATTGATGTCACCTGTTGAAGTTATGTACTCTTGAGTCTATTGTATAATTGTTGAGGGTTGTAATCCTGATGTAAATTGATTGCATAGTCTCAGAAGTTCTGTAGAAGAGGTTTCATAAGGTAATAAGGCCTCACCTGAAGTTGAGCTACATGTATGCTAGAGGTATAGTTGATGATGTGTGTGGAGTCATGTTGAAGTTATGCAATTGTTTTCTTTATGTCATGATGGGATTGGAATGTTGATTTGCAGGTTGACATGTTCCCCTGAAGCTCTGTTGCAAGTATGAGGGCCATATTTCTTGTTTTACCTTATGATCTATCCCATTCACATGGATATATTCTTATGGAAGTGACTGAAACATCTCACTTGTTGGTTGGTAGTGTTTTGCTTGCGATCAATCAAGTTTAGCCTATGTTTCGCGTGTGACTAAAATAATTCATGATATTTTATTTGGATTTCACGTGCTTATTTGGAATTAATTTGTTTTTGGTGAATTCTATTGTCGTAATTTTCTAGAAAAACGTCAAGACAAGCCCTAGGACCTCTAGAAGGTGATCAAAGTTGAAATTATCAAAATTCTAGTGGAATGAGTGGCTTGATTTGGTAAAAAAGTCCAACTCAATCAAAATTGAAGCATGTGAATTGGATTTTGGCGAGCTCCATCACCTAAAGAATTAATTGGTCTCGGATATTACAAATATGTGGAGAAGGGTTTCTAGTTGGGTTGGTTATCTAGCAGTGTGAGTGATTGTGTGTGCATGAAATGCAAGTGTCAACCAGTGAGTTTTGTAATGAGTTTCAGAGCTTCATTATTGTAGTTTGCTTCAGAAATTATTAATCACCATTGTTTCATAAATCTGTGTAGAGATTGAAGATCAGTTTGGAGGGTGTGTGTGGAGATAATTGTTCACATTATGTGGTTGCATGAATGTGTTTATTTGTTGCTACTCTTGTTTATGCATAGGTGTTTTCAGTTTTTAATTATATCTTCTTGTATCATAATTGTTTTTACTTGGAGTGGGGGCTTCAAGCTAAGTGCATGATCGTCTATTGTAGGATTGGGTGCTCCAAGTTGGTTGTGGCCAATATTTATCATTTCAATCAAGGTGTGCGTGATCCATTGCTAGTGGTGGCTAGCTGATGTAATGTAAATGAAAATATTTTGAAGCAATAGTAATAAGAAGAACCATCAAACAGCGCGATGGCTTTTTCCTTGGATGGGGATTTTTCCACCTAAAATACAAGTGTCTACATGTGCTTATTGTTTTTTTTTCATGTGGATGATCTTCTTATATCTTTCTAACGTAAATTTCTGAAAATGTTTTATTTGTAGAAATAATTTTTATATTTCCGTAATACTATTCACCCCTAGCTCCAATAGTGGTGTTAGAGCCAATTCTTGCTCCCCAAAAGTACTAACTCTATCTCTCTAAGGCCTTGTGGGAGAAGGCCAAGGTTAAAATTCCTTTACACGAGAAATGAGGATCTATTTATTACTTGAGGAATGACCCTTCACATCCTCGTGACTCTTGACTTTCTAACTTCTAGTGACCTCTAGACTTCTACAACCTTTGGAATTCCAATTTACATTTGAAATTACATATGAATTTTTATATTACATGTCTTTTGGACTTCCATGACTCTTTAGTTCATACATGACTCTTGGTATTATAATAATTTGTCCCTTACAATGATTACAATAATACATCTTGACTTCCACATCATCGTGTGATGAGACTTGACATGTCAATATCGTTGGTGACTAGCACTGATAGTGACCGATGATATGGATTTCCTCTAGTGGTGACATGGCTGCCACTTATATCTTTGTTCATCAAGAATCTTTTATGGTTGATTTCCTCACCCTCCAAAGGGTCTTTGGTCAAATGGAGTGTGTGGGTGTGTTGTAGTGGCTACAACCACCCTTCAAAATTTTTCATATGCTTACATTTTGGAGCCTAACCTTCTACTCACAGGAGCCTGTCATGCACTGCTATCAAGTATTCATGCTATGATTAAGACTTATCCTTCCCATCTATGTGTGTGTTCACTTTTTTTCACACTTAGCTGATCTTTCTAACTAACAAGCTAACCCCCTAACTTGATCTTGCAGCAGTTCTAGGCTTGCCTCCAGAAACTGTGAAATCCTCGAGGGAAAGCAACCTTGACGATCGCAATTGTGCAGTTCAGACTGGAAGTTAGCCTTGAGCTTAGAAATTTTTCATTCATGGAAGGCAGCCCAAAAATTGCACAATGCATCCTTTGAGCTTAGAAACTGCGCAATGCACTGAGCTAGAAAGCTGCCTAGTTCCCAGAATTTTGCAATCCCTCCTGACAGTCTGCATGGAAAGTTTCCCGAAAAATAAAAATAAAAACATCCCTAAAAAAGGGGATCTATTTTTAGGTTCCCGAAGGAGGCACACTTACTATTTTTAGAAACTTCCACCAAGTGTCACTTTTTCCTTTATTTTAAGCATACGTGTCATAAACCTTAATTTTCTCAAATATAATTAATTATGTCCCTAGAGCTCATTTGCACACTCAATATTGGAGATTTAGCATTCCCTAGGATATCAAGGAAACTTTGGTGCAGTCATCGTTGTTTTTCCGGGTGGTTTCGTTTTTATCTCCTTTTATCGCTTTCTTTGTCTCTTTTTGTCGTTTTTCTTGTCTGAGCGTTTTTTTTCTTATTTATCTTCATGATTGCTAGCGTGTTAACTTGTTTTAGCTTGTATAAGTGTTGTTTCAAGTTATGGTTTTCATTTCACAAGTGTTGCATTGGTTTCTTTGTTTTTGTACCGATGGTCATTGTTGGGGCGACTCTCCTCACCAATTTGTTTCTCTTCCCATTTATTCAATTTCTAAACTCGATATGTCTTCAATCATTCATACTTAGTCATATATGCACTCAAGCTCACACAATCACTTAGATCAGCTCGTTTTTCATACTTCCATTGGACCGATTTGCACTTTCCTTAGCTAGTTTTCACTTTTCCCAGTTGGGCACTACGCAATCCTAAGGCTCAAGCCGAGAGATTGGCCTCTGGAACTGGGCAGTTCACAATACAGGATGGGCCAACTGTGCATTTCACAATCCCAGGGCTCAACATGCTTCCTTGGCCACTAAGACTGCGCATTGTGTAGTCTCTCCCAGTCCATTTCCCAGGCTGAACTGTGCATCGCGCAGTATCGAGCCTCAAGCTTCATCATTGGTTGTTGGAACTACACATTGTATAGTTCCCATAGGAAACCAATCCCTCTTGTTGTTGAAAACTATAAAATCCCTCTCATCAGTTGCCCGGTTTGTTGCTTGATCATGTCTTGAAAGTAGATTTTCTAAAGAATGATGATTGCTAGGCATGAGTGTCTTTTCTATCCCATATGTACCACAGTTGTTGAGCACTTCTCTCTAATAGGAATTGTTACCATGGCACCAAAGAGATTTGCTTAAAAAGATACCACTGAAAGCAATACTAAGGAAGTAATTGATAAAATGTTAGCATACTTGCCAATATATGTGTACACTCAACTATTTATAGAAAAGGAGTTAACACTAACATGGCAGTGATTTCAGTAGAAGTAGCAGAAGTCAGCAACCCAGTACAAGGTAGAGGAAAGAGAAAGGTTGCTGACAATATAGAGGTAGAACAAAGCTGCAAGGTGAAAGCAGATCCAATATTTACACAAGTAGCTTTGGAAGTAGAATAAAAGAGGAAGCGGAAGTTACAGAGAGCAGAGCAAAGGGAGAGAGAAAAATAGAGTTTGTAGGAAGTGGAACTAAGAGCGCATAAGCATAAAAATAAATCAAGGAAGAATGAGAACTTAGAAGGAGAGAACGTGAGGATAATCAGAAGCGAGAAGAATAAGAAAGACAAAGTGCAATGGTAGAAGAAACAATGCTAATTCAAGTGAAGAGAAAGAATAGAACCAGTCAGGTGCAGAGGGAGAGAGTGAACAGATTCAGGATTGGGAGCTTACTCAACATATTGAAGACTTTATTTAAGTTGCGTACATAGAGTTGGAGTTGGAACCACATGATGAAGATGTTGGCTTGATTCCCAGTGCACCATAGGTCACCTTTCAGTTTCCACCACCTCCAGCTGCAGAGTTACCCCTGAGCGAGGAAGGGGACATAGTCCCCCTTAATGATGATCCGATAATGGATGTGTACAATTTGTCATATAATGCACTTCAAATGATGATTTTACAAGCATGAAGAAATAATTTTTTGAATGATCATGCATCACCTACATTCAATAGAGGAAGGGTGATAATGGTGGACACCAACAGGAATCCAAATGCCATTGTCGAAGCCAACTTGGCATTTGCAGGTAAAACCATATTAAACACTAAGTATTTGAAAACCAAGAGTAAACAATTGGTACAGAATCTACAGGTTTCCCAACAGGAGATAGAATAGCTCCATGCAACAATGCAGAATGTGGCTTCCGCACAGGTCTACTTGGAGGAAATGATATCAGCAATACTTGGTTAAGTATCAACACTCGGTGAGACCATGCGGGACCTCTATGAGGAGCTTATGATAATACATAATACAATTGTTCTCTTGCAAGGCTTGCAATAACAAAGAAAAGAATTTTTCAGTACTCTAAAAAATGCGCAAGCTGCCATCACCACCATGCAAGAGTGGACAATGTGATACAAGGGGGAACCACTCAGTTTGCTAAAGGAAATGAAGTTGTAGGTAAAGTTGGAGAAAGCGAGAGTTCATATGTTGATCCATAAAAACAAGCAACTCGCCTCATTCATTGGAAATATGCAGGCCTTGTGTGTATGGTTGTACAACAGTTTGGATCCCATGGTGAGAATGCACAAGATCCCATTAGTTGGATCACTCAACGAAGCTAAGCATAAGCATCAAGTTAGTAAGGAGATTGATTGGTACTTGCCAGCAACTGAGACAGATTGCCAGAAAGGAGGATTTGGAGCTAAACAAACATAAAATGTTGTACTAAATTGGTGGTCTTGTCCAAATCAAAACCATGTTTCTCTTACTTGAGAAATAGGTTAAGACTGACTCCAAATTATTGTAAACGGATACTATGGAGGCTAGACTCCGCTTCCAGCTTCACACCATCACTCATTTTGGGGATGTCATAGCACAGTACCAAGCTTGGCATCAATATGTGACCAAGAAGCATTAAGTAGAAGTTGTTGAGATTGAGTTCACCCAAAAGACTGAATCATAGTGTTTTGTATTGTTAGAATGTCAAGTTGTCTCTACCCTATTTTGTCTCATATGGGTATTGTTGTCCTCTAAGATAATTGTAGGTTAATTAATTATGCCAGAGCATCTAAAATATTTTGTTGTTTTAAAATGAGTTTTTGGATGACCAATGTATTAAGCAAATAACAAGTGGATGTTTTGAACTTTGATAGTATCGAGTATTAAGAGAAGGGTTGTTTTTTACTTCAAAATAGTGATTTGATTTTGCATATGTGAAGGCAGAAACTGTAAGAAACTATGATCTACTAAATATCCAGATTGAATACTTAGTTTATCATAGGTAAGAAAGGCTGACAAACAATGTTTACAACTTAACAAAATATATATCACCTTATGAAAATTACTGACAATTAATCGATGTAGAGGGACTTATACAGAAAAATAGTCTAATAAATCAATCTCTAAAATAGATTATAACTTCATAGGATTTAAGATAGACTGAAATTAAGTTTTATCTTACCTACTTATCTCCATAAAACTTAAATATATGTAGAAAATAGAATGAAACGTAAAATGGAAAGACTTACAAGGAGACAAATTGTTTGAAACAAATCCAAAATCCTTTTATTAATCATCAATGATCTTAACTCATACAATTTTGCTTTACAAGTGCTCATCCAAGGGTGTAACCTTTAATAACTCAAATGGAGAGTTAGTTATACTAAATTCTATCTATTAAAAGCATCTAAACATATTACAAAAATAGTATCAAAATATAGTAAAACAAAAATTGCTAAGTTGAGTTGTCATTGTCTTCAAGGAAGTGGTTGATGATTTGGCCGCAAAATGTGTTGCTTTGCTGGCATGTTGTTGGAGATGAAATTTACTCGATAGTTTCACATAAGTGATCCCATCTTTCTTGACTTGGTATATCTAGATTAATCAATATTCTGAAAACTTCATTTACTTCAGTATATCTTTCAAAAGTAGGCTTATTAATAAAAATATGTTTGATTATTAAATCAAACTCTAAAGACTCCAGAAAAGCCTTTCCTGTCATATGACCTTTAATCCCTGCAAATTTAGCTTTATCAATTGCAATTGTATAAAGCTTATTAACCCCATAATTTAAGTATCATGTATATATTCATAACATGGAATCCAAGGCTCGAGCTTAACTAAATAGATAAACATGCATACCTATGTTTATGTTGTCTATCATGTGTATATTGCTAAATATTACCATGGTACACCATATATTGGGAAAGTTATTTAAAAACAAAAAAGTATGAGAGATAACAAAAAACTATCAAATAGGTGTTAAATGTTGATTTTTCAAGTTCAATAGATACAAGCACTAATTTCTAAACACTAATAATTACTTCTAATGATGTAGATATTCTTTTATCACTTCGAGTTTATTATTAAGCAATTACACTTCAAAAGTTCAGCCATAAATGCACAAAGATAGTGGAGATCACAATGCATAAAGACAACACAAGATTTACCCTAAGAAAACCCACTAAGGTGAAAAACCCAGCAACCTTTTCATTAGAGAAATTCTTTAGTTCAACAAGAGATGCACCTAATTTTGCTAGTCAATAGGATGGTCAAACTGACCAACAATATAATGGTCAAACCTGGTCAAACTACCCTCTTGTCAAGCCCAACAAACTCGACCTCGTCTGATCTGCCTTGGTCGAATTTCGATCTCCCAAAAACTACCCAAAATTTTGGCACTGCTACTCGGAAACTATTGCCCATAAGTTCGATTTGTTGCCAAGAATATACCTAGAAACTCACATGTGTGAAGTTAGAGAGAGATAGATAATATGCTTGAGATGTCTTCGTCCTTCTTCTCCTTCGCTTAGATGCCCAAAAGATACTTTGTTATGTGAGAGATCAAATTGTGCCTTGTGGAGGAGGTTGAATGCCCTATATATCTTGTTATGTCTGGCTTGAATGGGTGTCTCTTCACTGAAGTTGACTTTAAGGAGGGCCGACTTGACAAGTTTGGAGCCAAAAATTCAAAATTCATTTTTTTCTCTTCCGAAACCAACATGAAGAACATGTCTTATATTAATCATTTCATGGGTTAATCAGTAAAATGACATGAAGAACATGTCTTACATTTTCATTATATATATCAAGGGATAAAATATTAATTATGAAGAATGGCCATAGCTACAGAAGCAAGGGGAATGTGATACCACGATAAGGGAATGCACAGGGTTCTAGGGAGATAACACTTTAGCCTATGGTAGCTTTATGTTAAAATTATCCTACCAACTTCTTCCAAGCTCATTACAAAGCCTCCACTCATCTAACTCGTGTTCTTACCAAAGTTATTATCTACTTAAAGGAAACATGTGGTCCCATGTAAGTTAAATGTATCTGTACCATAAGTTTGTCTATGCAAGCATATTCTTGTTACTTAAATTTCCATTATCTACTTGAAAAAAACCGTG
This sequence comes from Pinus albicaulis, assembly GCA_034641835.2. NCBI lineage: Eukaryota > Viridiplantae > Streptophyta > Pinopsida > Pinales > Pinaceae > Pinus > Pinus albicaulis. Next base: position 1,335,465,536 of record CM076572.1, read on the forward strand.
TGCATTTATGGTCGCCTTCTCATTGCACTAGCAAAACCCATCAACTTGTGAGTAATATGGATCCACGGGAATTTATATGTTTGGTGAGAGGACTGGAAATCAATTGTTGCAAAGTTCAATAAAATTGGGAAAGGCAAGGGCACTGACAACCACTATGTTTGTTCAAGAAGTAGCTACCAATGAGTCAAGCTTTACCACCCTAGGAATCCCAAAGGACAATGATCAAATTTAGTTGTCACTTTCATGCACTTGAGCACTATAGAGGAGATGCATTTTTTGGGTCACCACATAGTATAGCACGTGAATTTTGAACCTTTCATTGTGTAAGGCTGTGGGGAAGGAATTTGTGGTTAATTAAAGTTAGAGTTTGTTCCCTAGAGTCGTTCCTCCACAAATAGATTGTGGTTGGTTTTTTGTTTTTGCAAATTTGGAACAGTATGAGTTGGGTTAAGTTAGTTTTAGAGCCAATGGTCTTGTCTAGGCTTGCATGTGGAATCTACATCAAACTATATAGTGTGATAGTGGACCCTCATTTATATAAAGATTCATTACAAAATAATTGGTATGTCCTTGTCCCTATTAAAATGATATCCATTTGGTACTTGTGTTTTTTATTCTTTAATTAATGATCAATTCAATTTCATAAATAAATTGTTTAATAAATGTTCACAAAAATAAAGTCAAAAATTTACTTTTATGCTTGCCATCATTTGTTTGTTAAATTTGTTCTTATTTTATTTCACATCAGTATGCATCTGTAGCGGTTGGCTCAAATAGCTTTGGGTTAGATGAAATGGCTCAAACAATTATTGGCCATAGTGAGTCACCGACATCTACCTAAATCAGTCCTATTAAGGCTTCTAACCCATCACTTGAAACACGTAGTTGAACACTAATTCATGTAGTGTCAAACCAGAAATCAATAACCAAGAGTGATTTCTAATATTTTAAAAAAATATTGGAGAAGATATTAACGTAGAACGGTATTTCCATCCATCATTACACCATTGTCCTTTAAAGACTTGCAACCCATCACTTGAAACACGCCATTGAACGAACATTCATGTAGTGTTTATCCAGAAATCAATAACCAAGAGTGACCTCTATCATTCTTAATCTATCATTCTTAATCTATGAGCTTAAGGTATTTTCTTGTTGTAATCGAATGTGTGTTGCTTCGAGAGCTTTAACTCTTTGGGGACTTACCTTTTGTTGAGATCTAATTCAAGCATGTAGAGGGTCTAGAGAAACATGTAGAGGGTCTAAAGAAAACAATGTTTGTGAGGATTAAGAAGTTGTATGCAATTGCAGCATCAACTTCTCATTATTCCTGACTTGTTTTTCTGTTTTTAAGTTATTTAATTGGAACATGCATAGATCCATTTTAATCAAAAACCGTGAGTAATTAAACTTCAATAGATTCGAAAGATAAATAAAACATCAAAAAATAAATCTACACTTCAAAAGATCTAAAAGTTAAAATGAATCTGTAATAATTTATTTTACACTCATAATGTCGAAATTTGGTAGCATTTGGAGTTATTCTCACAAGCCCTTGGCGCTGGGTACGGAACAACCAAACACCTATAGAAGTGATTTTATAAGTGTATAGGCTAAGACCCATGGTATTCTGATGACTCGTGGTATTGCACCCTTTGAAAAGGTGTAAATTAGAAGCCAATGCAGAGGCTTGTTATCAATCATGGAGAATAGAAAATCGAACGTTCTTGTTGATTGGGGTTCCGATTTAATAAGGAAACCACGATTCGGTATACACAAAGCACTACAAACAACGAACGCCACAGGGTTTGTGTGCAAGGGTTTAGGGCCCAAAGGAAAGGGTTGGGTCTACATAGTAGCAAGGATGGGGCTATGAGCTCTGCTATGACAAATCAGAGAGAAAAGTGGGCATGTAGGTGTATCCGCGGGCAAGCAGGGAGGTCCCAGACCCTATGGAAGGGTCGGGTTGCTAATTTAGCACGGGATGAGGCATGTGTAAGGACTTTTGGTCAGGTCGCAACCCTGGTAAAGGAATACAGTCTAGGTCAGGGGTTGGAAGGAGTGTTGGAAGTGCCCTAAGGCTACAACAGCAGAGAGTCTAACAACGAGTAAATTCTGTGGTGAAAGATTGCCACAACAATGGTGTTTTGGGCAATTGAGGGCTTGAAGGATTCAGCTTCAGCCAAAAGATTTTTGGTAAGGTTTTTAATTTGTAATGGGATTTTTACATGGATTGTAAAGGGCCACTTTCCCTGGTATGGGAATCCTTATATTTCTTGTTAAAAGAACAATAAGAAATCAATTTTGGGCATTAAATTATGTATATTGTGCACAATCTTGCTAGTTTGTTTTCCGATATGTAAAAGTTTTAAAGGCATTTCGGTGTGTTATGTTTTCTGTTTTGTGAAACTGTCAAAACATAGACCAAACCTTAGGGCGTGGATTCCTAACATGGTATCAAAACCACTTTGAAGAGTATTTGGATTAGAGAGTGCACAAGTGACAGGATTAAGAGGGCATGGAAGTGATTGCTTGCAAGTGGAAACAGTCTTGAAGTATCGCTACAAATTTGATAGCTAATGACCTAACAGAGCTAAAGAGAGTGATATATATAAGCTAAAGGGCAAGCCTGTTGACCAAGGAAATAAGAAGGTTCCAGAGACTTTAATAAATTCAGGGGAGAATCAGCAATCCCAGAAGAGTGCGCCTTCAAGTTCAAGAGGAAAAGAGGAATATTCCGAAGCCATCGAGAAGACATCGTGGTACGAGATGGCCATGCAGGATGCTCAAGAGCAAGAAGCTTCGAGGAGCAAGATGTCTTTGAAGAAGCGTCCAAATCTTACAAGAAGTTTTTCTTTAGTGACAGAAGAAGCAGCTTATGGCAAGTGTTGGAGAGCAGTTGTGTAAGAGGATTGTGTTTAAGTGTGAAACAAAGAGACTTCTGAGGAATGGAAGTACCTTCGTCACTAAGAGGGAGTGTTGAAATTTTGTAGCATTAAGAGGTCCTTTGGGTGTGTGTCAAAGAAGTGATTTTATGAGTGTATGGGCTAAGACCCATGGTATTGCACCCATTGAAAAAGTATAAATTAGAAGCCAATGGAGAGGCTTGAGATCAATCATGGAGATGAGAGTAATGGACGTTTCTTTGATTGGGGTTCTGATTTGCCAAAGAAACCATAGCTAGGTCTAGGATTGGCAGGTGACCAGCGGGCTAATACACACATAGCGCTGCAAACAAGGAAGGCCACAACAAGGCCTTTGTGAAAGGGTTTAGGGGCCAAAGGATAGGGCTGTGAGCCCTGTTGTGGCAAATGACAGAGAAAAAGGGGCATGTAGATGCATCCGCAAGCAAGCAGCAAGGTGTCAAACACTAACGAAGGGTCAGCCTACTAGTTTAGCACAGGCCGAGCTTGTGTAAGGACCTTTGATTAGTCTGCAGACCTGGTAAAAGAATACAGTCTTGGCTGATGGTTGGAAGGAGGGGTGGAAGTGCCCTAAGGCTACAGCAGCAAAGAGTCGGACAGCTTGTAAATTGTGTGGTGCACAATTGCCACAACAGTGGTGCTGTAAGTAGTTGTGGGCTTGAAGGATTTAGCCTCAAGCCCAGGGATCTTGGTTAAGGTTTTGTTTCTTTATTGGGATTTTTACATGGATTGTAAAGGGTAATTTCCCCTTGTAAAGAGCCCTTGAATTTCTTGTTAAAAGAATATTAAGAATTCAGTTTTGGGCATTAAATTATGTAAATTTAGTATGATCTAACTGCTGGTGTGTTTTGTACTATGTAAAAGTTTTGAAATTAGGCATTTCAATGTGTTTATGTTTTTTGCTTTTGTGAAACTACCAAAACATAGACCAGAGCTGGGGTGCATGAAATTTTAAGACAAAAATTCAAAGGTTAAAATAAATTTATAATTTTTTTTGCTTAATTATTTTAACCGCAATATTTTTTTAACATAAAAACCAAATATCAATTTTCTAACCATGTAGAGAGATATTCCACACCAATTGTAAGAGCACCAAGAGGCTTGCTTTCTTTAATGAATCTGCTTGTAAAAACCTGTGGGGTGAATTAAGTAGACTCGCCAATGAAAAGGCCCTCCTTATCCAGTGGGTTATTATACAAAGTAGAGATATGAATTGCAGATCTAATGAGCTACTTTTTGGCATTTCTCTGGACAACTTTTCCTATCAATTTTGACCAAACGTCAGAAATTGAGAAAAAATTATAATTTCAAGTTTTTATTCTGCACAATTCAAGTGCCCTAGGAGTTTTTGAGAGCATTGAATCATTCAAAAATACAATTTAAACAATGAAACATCGTGATCTCACCAGCAATCATGTCGCCAGATTATAGCCAAAAAAAATACATTGCTAGATTACACCTCATCTAAATGAATGGACTAAAGTTTAACTTTAGTTTTTAAAATAGACAAATAAATTTGGTGTCATGGTTGGGCGTAGGTTCTGGGATAAACTGACCCTTGGTATTACATACAGGCATCCTAACTTCGCTCCAGCGACTGAGTTTGAGATAATACCAGCCACCGAAGGCCACATCTTGTGTCATGAGGATTTAAGTGCTCCCAATTATGGAGATTGAAGGAATAACTCGTAGGTGAGTACTGGACAAGGGATAATGTAATCTTTCAATGCAGAACTCGTCGAGCATATGGTCACTTGACTAATTGCTCACTCTTACAGTCTATCAAGCAAAGGATACCAAGCATTTTAAGAATGCAAAAAGACTTAAATGATGACAGAATTTTTACAGAACACGAGAGCCGGAACCCAATGCATACAGAACAACAAAGATAAAGAAAGCAATTTGAAACGTGCCTGAGAAAAGAGACTTCTAAAACAAACACGATCAAGAAGATATCCATAAATAAGGGCGGCAACTTTCGCTCAAACACAAGTTAAATCATCTCGAGTGGAAGAACCTCTCAAAAGATATGACAGTAGCAAAACACCTATCGAAAGTTACGGAAAAATGAAGAACAATGAAAGAAAAAATAGGAATTCCCAATAAAACGAGATAGAGAACAAAATTGAAGATTGAAAAATCAAGTCAGTACTCAAGCTGCATGCTAACCGTCAGCACATTTAGCAGCCTTCAACATGTAGGCAGGGCATTTTAACCACTATTTCTCGGTCATTTTCCTTTTTGTTCCTATTAAAACATATTTACCAGAAAATAATTATTTTTGCTCATAACTATACTTCTGAAGTTCAACTGAAATTGGAAATCCTCGTAACAATCAGAACCGATTTGACTGTTAGATGTGAAACATGTCTGACATGGTCATTTGACTATATCAAATTCAATAATCTCGGCCACTGGTTCTCGTTAAAGAGATCACTCATTCAAATTAAAGTCCGATTTTATGGTGAGACCTACATAATCTAGACATGGGTTCAATATAAACTGGAACAGACGATACCAAATTCGTACAAATGGAAAGGAAAAACACCCCCTAGCCTACAATGATACTTGACAAATTAAATTTGTGATGGCAATTATTCAAATGGGAAACACCGAATTGAGTTAGGCGGTTTAGTACAAAGTGTTCTTTGTCAAATGAAGAGGGAATGCTTTTCAAGAACCAGTGACATGGCCCTAAAAATCTTCTTAGAAAAAGACCTCCATAACAACAATCTTGTACATTCTTGAAATGCAACGTCTGCCATTACCAGAGTGCTACCATTTTACAGCATAACTATGGCCCTAAAACTCAACTAATTTATAAATCCCTATAATGGTATAAACAGATGTTTGGCTGAACTTTGACGAATTCAGCAGCAAATCGAAAAAGCCCAAATTCAAGAGAATGTATTCAAAGTTAAAAAATTTCAGCTGCTTGGATTATTCAACTCAACCAACCTGATCCAAATTCGATACAACCATTCTTGAATTGTTTAGTCATTATGATGCCTCTATAGACTTCATTTTTCGACATTAAGATGCCTCTATGCGCTTTAAATTTCGATAATCTGAATTTAAATTTGAATTGTATCTTTTAGGTTGATTGGCACACATCCACTCAAAAATCCTGCATTTCCAAGGGATTTTCCTCAGACAACTAATTATACTACACCCCATGAAATGAACACACTATTTCAGTCACTTCAATGACTCAACTAAGTTAGACTATATATTTTATTTCCATGGCATTTCCCTACATACTTAAATGTACACATCCCAAAAAACCTTTGCCTTGACGACTAAAAACTTTTCCAACCATCATATAAATTTTGAATTTGCAGTCTATCATTAGCACATCCCGCTCAACAGCCTTGATTTCCTTCTGCATTTCCTTCTCTCAAAAGACCAACGCAGCAGAGGCAGGGAAGAAGCTAATAAAAATAGATGCCATATAAAGATGTTATCATGCAATATTGCACGACAAGAAAAAATAAATCCTAGACAGATTTAAGGATAGAATTATTCAATTTCATAAAAATAATTGCAATGCCTCGTACAAAATGATGTCGATTGACTGCCAATGCTTTAAGGCTTAGGCTGCAGGAAAATTTGAGAAAACAAAACAAGAGACTGTTCTTTACAGCTACGAAAGACTACAATAAATGAATAGGAAGTTAAATAAAAAGCTCAAGTATTATAGTATACAAATTGACTTGGAGATGATTACAATGAAGACAAACCTCTCTTTGAAGAAGCAACAAAGTTCCCTTAACAGGGGTGGGGTATATAAAGTTACAATATATCCTTTTTCAGAACAAAACTGCCAGATCCAATCAATTACATCTGTTCATGAGAGTTCTGACATCAAACATCAATCAATTAAGTGCCAAGCACAAAACTTAGGATTGCAATCATTACATTCCAACGTGCATATGTGATACAAGAACCAAATTGTGAATCTGTTGCAAATGACATGTCATCAGTATCAAGAGGTTTTCCAGCCAAATGGATTATCACCAGAATCACCGTTTGTTGCCAGGCCATTAAAAATGCCATTATCTGGGAATTCATGTGGGAGGTCTTGAACCACATCTTGCATGTGAAGATTTTGCGGCTGAGCTATAGTACCTATATTTAATCTTCCACCAAAACTACTAGTTCCAATGCTGCCAACAGGGGCAGAATTATTGGCTATATTCCTAAAGCTGTTGCTTCTACTAGATATTAAATTCCCTGCTCCACCCAGAGCTGTCCCTGTGTTTCCAGTTATGTTAGATATGTTGTTATTTCCATAACCCAACCCATTGCCCATCATGCCAGCACCACTTCGCACTGCACCAGAACCAATGCCCAGGCCCCCAGATCCAGTCAAACCATTAAGCATGTTCCCAACATTTCCGTTTAAGCCTTGCCCAACCAATGCCTGCTGTGATGTTCCTCCATTATTCATCATTTCTTGCAACAACTGCTGTATTACTTGCTGTTGATAAGGTTGATTGCCCTGGGATGACTGTGGATGTGTTTGCTGCAGCAGGTTTCCACCCACAGAGTTCTGCTGAATAGAATTGGACAAACCAATAAGAGAGGTATTTTGCAGGGTTCCTGGCATTGAAGATAAAGCTCCACCCTGAAATGGAATAGAATGAGATGGGCTTTGTAAAGAATTGCATGGTGGTGTTTGCGTTGAGCCACCAAAGGAACAAGATGCTTCTTGCTGTAAAGCATTCTGTGAAGTAGTCATTGAATTTTGGCGCAGGAGATTTTGATAGTTGTTCAGGGCTGTGGCATTGTGAGAAGAATTATTAACAATTCCACTAACATGGTTATTTAGATGATTGTTCATATTACCATGCATCGGATTCATTTTTACACTGTTATGGTCTGAAGCTAATCCTTGAATATTTCCAACAGGATCTCCTTGCTGCATCTGCTGACTTTGCAGGTTAGAAGAAGAAGTCTGACGAGGGAAATTGTTTAAACTTGCTGCAACCATAATTGACAATAAGCCACTGTGAAATAAAAGATTAATGCACTAAAATATTTTTAAATAATAGCATGCATCACCAAGAAACTCCCAGACATACCAAAAGAGAAACATTAAAAGAAAATTGTAAGCATTCCATAAAAAACATAGATTTCAACAAGGTCAAAGTCCACAATTTCCATAGCAGAGGTTGTCAAAAGATATTAAACAATCATGTTAAATCATATGATCAAGCTTTATCGTATACTCATTAACAGGCTCAAGCCTCTATCTGGTAATGATTTACTGTCCAAACCATCACTGCAAAGCCCAACAGACGTCGTTCCCCCAAACTCAAGAAAAAATCAAAGAAGGATATCATCCTATTGGAGTGGAGGTAACAACCAGAGTGCTTGTCTCATTTAACTTTTACGATAACTCTCAGTGAATCAGTACTTTTAACACTCTTTTCATTGTTTCTCAAACTTCTACAATTTTATGGGCATAACTTATTCAGTCTAATCATTTGTAAAAATTCCATGTGATTTCTCTCAAGTTAAAACAAACTTCGGAGTATTAGCAATAATGAAGAAACTCAAGTGGATTATTAAATTACAGTAGGCCCACAATACATCCATGCCAAGATTATGTCCTCAAGAAAGCATCATTCTTAACAGTTCCTTACGTCTAAAACACTTAGGAAAAGGAGTAAAATCACTGGGAAAAAATGAATCGTATTTAGGTACTAATCTTAATAACTTATGCCAGCCATGCCATTATGATTCATCCCTCAGACCCTACAAACCCCAATGAAACATCTATATGATGATTCATTCCTCAGACCCTACAAACCCCAAAGAAATATTTCATATTATTTACCCTTTTCAGCTTGATATTTTTATTTTCAGGTAGCCTCACTCATGTTCATATCTCTTGCCATTCATCTCAAGCTGTGTGTGTGTGTGTGTTCCCTCATAGCATGACCGGCTAGTCATAATTTCTTTATAGCTGCTCTAGATAACTCAGTTGAACAATGGGTGTGTAATGAACTATTGTTTCACAGCCTGTACATTTAAAAGAAATTAAGTAAATATAAATGATGGATTAACATATAGATTGAGCTGTAAATATAGTCTTCAATTTAAAGCTTGAAATTTTAAAAATCATTATGAAAATTCAAAAATACATGGATCTAAATCTTAGATGTTTCAATTTTCAACTAAGCCGTTGCAATTGAATGAATTGCCAAACTCAGTGTTCACACACCAACACTAGGAAATGGTACATTGATCAGCAGACGTAGATTTATTAACCATTTATGCTGCTCAAAAATTTAGATTCTGACTACCATTTTTGTAGGCTATCAGAAAATTTGTTCCCAAATATCTAGTTTCTGTTGTTTTGATGTTTATGCAATGTATTTCAGCTACTACATGTCTCCAAACTACTGGATTCCATAAGTTATTGCAAAACATAACAACATCATAAATAACAGAATCTTTATCAGGTCGTGAAGACCAAGAAATCATAACTTGAAAATGTAACACTTGTTTATTATAAATGTTAGTTAGAATCCTGAAACTGTTATTCAGATAAGAAAATCTCTTATAGTTTTGTAAGTTCTAATGTTTGTTTCAAAACATCCAGCATTTTTGTTCTACGATATGCAATGTCAGCAGACTAGTTCGTTCCATAAGATGTCTAAGAATATATTAACAATTAGGATCATCAAAGGCAGAACTTTTATCAGGTCAAGAACATCAACTTGCAATAGATGCTAAAGACAACAAAGCATTGATCTAAATCCAAGCTTCCAAAACATAAGCTACTGAAATGTATGACTAATATAAATATCAGAAAAAAAGGATAATAACAGAAAAGCATAAAGCAATAGGCAGAAATTGGAACCAATGACTGGCCTTGCAACAGAAACAAATGAAACAACCTAAGCTTGGTCTTGTAATGTACAACAGGAAATGTCCAAAAGAGAGATGCTTACCAATTGGCCCCATATTATGTTCCCGACTAAAATCAATCAAATCCTTCATGCTGTTCACAACCTCAGATATCTGTTCACAGTATTAAAGACCCTTCAGAATTTTACAAATCTATAATCTAAAATGTGCTTGCATTACCTGAATGTTAAATAAATAAAATATATCATGGGCTCCAAAAACAATATGCTAAGAAACAGCACAGGAAAAACCTGTAGGCACCGGACATATCTCTTTGAAAAACCAAGGTCATTCAGTGACTGCGCTTCTAAATTCCGTGCCAGCTGACGCCCAGTTGTTACAAACCTAAAGCATGCATGCAATTCACAATCATAAACAGTTCCCCTCTCCAACAAATCTGACATTTTTCCACCCCGCAGTTGAAGATGGTTTGTAATTATCATGTCACAATATTGGAAGAATATTCAATATTTATCTTGAAATGGACTAATGATTCAAACTGAATCTCAAAATCCAGTAAAGCTCTCAACAACAATAGCAGTGCATCAAGCAGTTGAAACTTGAAATATATGATCTGCACTACAACACCAGAATCTAAACCCAAAAAATAACAGGCTTGTACATAAACTTCCCAATATCAGCAACTCAACCCATCCCCGCAGAGTTCTCAACACACAGACAAGTTAACAGCTTAAGACGTCAACAGAAATATTACAACAGTTTATAGCAAGTACCTACTACCAATAAATAAACCTTGAAAGATGCATCTGAAGATATCCAATACAACTGAACACTAAAAATTATTACTAAATTCACCCAGCCATAGTTGGAAATATAACCATTTTCTTGTCAACGCAATGTCAAACAATTCATGAAATATGTGAAATTACAAATTACAAGTATCAGTTCTTACAATAAAGAAAGCAGATAGGACTGTGGGCAGGCTTTTCCTATGGAGTGATGTACTTTTTAGTATTGCCAAGAACAATATATTCTATCAATCAATATGAGATGTTGTTGTTGTTGACCCAATAGACTAGGGCCCTAAAAAAGGAAAAGACATAAAAATACCAGACTGGAGGAGTTAAAAGAATTGTGGGAAACCACCAGAAGCATGGTTAAATCTGACAGTTGGACAGATTCGAAGGGCAGGGCCCTGCTTTAAAAATTTGGTTGATTGTCCTAGGGACAAATGTCTATTAAGTCTGCTGATGCCTACGCCCATGTCAGAGATGCCACATTGTTGTGAGTTAATGGAAAATTTCATCTAACCTATAGGTGTGCAGCATGTTTTGTAGATGGTAACAGATAATGCTGCTAATTATGTGGCATCTGGCAGAATGTTGAAGGAAAGGCACCCCACACTGTTTTGGACTCTTGCATCGCTTCAAAGCTCAAGGATAATAACAAAGTTTACTTTAAAAAGGGAGGTGATTGAATCAGATAATGTCATCACCAAATTTAGACATAATCATGTCTTCCATCCTTAGACTCACGAGTAAATTCACAAGAAACAGATGGTGAATCCTACCATCACACATTTCACAACCAATTTCATTTCCCTTCAATCCATCCTCCTTTGTATAATGATGTTTATTTTTTGTGTGGTATGCTAGTCTGTTTAGCAAGAGAAAAGGACAAAGCTATAATTTAACTACTTTACCAAGATTCTTTCTGAGAAGGAACAGCAGAGGTTTGTAAAAAAGGTGAATCTTGGGTAAATGGTTTTTGGTTGGCTGATGGTGCTAAGTCCACAATTGGCTACCTGCATAAGGCCATGAATGGAGCCAAAGAAGCTACTTGTTCTTATTTTGGGATAAGGGTAACAAAGGATACAAGAGACACAAAGACAGGCATTTGATTGATGAGCAATGGAACCATATGCCTTATTGTCCCCTTCATATTGAAGGGCTTTACCTCAATCCTGTTTTCTCTTAGTAGTTGTGTTTTCTGGCGCAGAATCTGTGTTAGTGATTTGAACCCTGTTTTTTCTTACTCCCGTGACTTTAATTCCAATCGTAAGGTTATGGAAGATATCCTCCATGTTCAAAGGTTGATAACCAATCTAGATGACCTCACTACCATACAAAGAGAGATGGCAATGTATAGAAAGGCTAACAGATTACGTGGCATTGACATGGCAATCTAGTGAAGGAAAAGAACGACGCCAACTAAGCAATTAAATTTTAATTACAAGTTTTAATTATTTTTGTTTTATTTGTTTTCTTTTCATCTTATTTGGTATTAGATAGAATTTTAATTTAATTCTTTTTTGTTATTTTTTGAAGATGTGTTTGGTGGAGAAATTATGGTGAAAATCACCATCTTTTGAAGAACTCAAAATTTGAGTGCTTAAACCAATTTGGCGTGCTTTGGATTTCAAGTGTACTTGAAAAAGTACAAACACAATAGCCAACACCTAAATGATATGGTGCAACAAGAACTATTTTCCAGCAGGAACAAGGGGATCATTTATGGTCCCGACAGATGAGGAATATATTTCCACGTGTAAGGGAATTATGGACAACAAAACGTATTGAACAATCAATCAATAATGAAGCAGAAGCCCTTGTAGCATACTTGCTTAGATATACTCATTCTCGGAGACAAATATCGTCCTTACAGCCCTCAAAAACAACTCTCACTATACCTCATCTCACATCAACAGGGGCCTCCAAAGTACAATCCAACAAACAAAAAGACGAGATTCTTCAAAATAGACTTTTTTCATGTCAAACACCATCTAAACAAAGACATGAGAAAGCACAAACATCCTTTGAAACTCAAAATATTCAAGAACGACAACCAATCACATCCCATGATCATAGCCCTTCATGCAAAAGGCACTCAAGTTGGCAACGGGTGTCATAAATTAGAATTGTTCCAAGGAGGGCCGCCATCTCCCTCTGCAAACCTTAATAACGCATGCAACCTCTCTACCATGGAAGGATAACACTCCTTCTTGCACCCTTGTGACTCCCTCCTCCTTGACATCGTCACACATGCCCCTTCTCTCACTCCCTTAAGAATCTAAGGTGATCGCCCTCTACCTACCTATGATGCCTCTCCCCTCCAAAACCTTTGCAACCCTCCTCAACTAATAATCATCCTCCCTCCACCTCTTCACCACGCCTCTCCCCTCTAGACACCCTTACTCCTCCATCCCATCTCTTCATGCCTTTACAAACCCCTCCCTTCTTGTCCATCCCTTGTGTCAAAGGCTACGGGTAAATGTCAATGTTGTTGATGTACACTAACAAGAAAGGTCCAAGAACTAAAAGGGAACCTCAACACATAATTGAGAATTGGTTGATACATAAGAAAAACCTCAATTACACAACTCTACAATCTAGAATGCAGATGACTTAGTTGGAAAATCACTTGCAGGAAATGGAAGTGAAGATAGAAGCATGCAAGCTGGAGCAAGACAGGCAACCACAAACAACTAAATGTTGAGACATACAAATGATACCTCCCAAGGCCGCCTCAAATAGAAGAATGCATAATTAGAGGAGTTCTTTGTGGCCCTGTCAAACCTAACCATCCAAGTAGCCAATTACGTGGGTTACACTACCATGGAGCGGATTCCAAATTCCAACTAATGCATCATATGAAGCTTGAGCCAATGAAAAGGCACCAAAACCAAAGTGAAAACAATAACCAACAATACCATGAAGTTTCAGTTTATCTATAATTTGATAATTATTGTCATTTAATGCCTCCAGAGCAAAAGAACATTCATATTTTTTTTAAATAAATATCATAGAATGCAACTTCTCCACTACATTGACAAAACTTACTATTTCTGTAACCTATTTTGAATGTTGACCATGTTTGGCCAAAGCAATGTTTCTACAAATATACATACATAATCATCATCATGAAAAAATACATATGGTCTTTGTCTACTACAATCTTCAATTGTCTGTGAAATACATTTAGAAACCAACTAATTTGGAAGTCATTTGCATGGCTAATATCAACCCTATATCTAGCTAAATTGTGGAGAGAGAGAGCGATGTTATGGACGAGTCTCTTGGATGGTCAGATGACGAGGACGAGCAAGAGCATGTAGCAATACATGATGTCCTAGGGCAATGTTACAAGGGGAGACATTTCTAAGGGATCGGGACACACTCCCCACACTCATAGCTTGTGTCTACTCCAAGGGGGGGATGTTTCCCCACATCACCTTTAGAGTTGGAGGATTCAAGGTAACAAAAAAGGGAATGTCCCATTCTTTGAGCCCTTGCTTCCTTGGTAATTACATGTAATATTGAAGTCTTTAATTAGAAGTTGATATTCTACTTTATCTTTCCATTTCTATTATTTTCCCTGCTTTTCTTACAATACCAATTAATTGTTCCAAGAAATTTGAAAGTGGTTCCAACCTCATTAGACTTCATATGTTGAAAGTAGAATTTCATATCCCATTTAGAATTTAGCAAACTTAGCGATTTTTGAGATTCCAAAATTGGAAGGACCAAAGCATTACCTTTGGACACTTATCATGTCTAAGGGCATCGGATTTTGGCACATAATCAAGAGCACCAAGCCATCTATGTATCCCATTGTTGGTGGTGTTAATTTTTAACCACATCTATCATAATTTTAGCAAAGATGGGCCCCTCACTCAAACCAAAATCATAATTAGGCATGCTATGATTTTTCTACCACGATTTAAGGATTAAGTTAGGCAGTTTCTATCAAAATTGGATGATTTTCACTATCATCCCTTAAGGATCAAGGTAGAGGAAAACACTAAGCAAGGAGGCACTGTTGAGAAATCTTTAAGGCAATGACTAGAGAGATTTCTCTTTCTTTGATAAGAGCTTGTGATGTCTTTTTACTTATCTTACTTATTAGCTTCTCTTATTATTATTATGTTTGTATATCATCAAACAGCTACCAAAACAAGAAGAACAAAAACACGGAATATAGGCTGCAAGCCAGGGCCAAAACCTCTCCTCTTGAGAGGAAAACTCGTAAACATTTTCTCTTCTTTATAGATCCTTCAATTGACGAATTCCAACACCTTTAGACCAAGACCAATACCCTCCAAGACCAAGTCCAACCTTTCCAGATGATGTGCTTTCCTTGTTCAAGTTAAACCCAATCAAATCTCTTCCAGTAGCACAACTTTGAGACCCACTACAGAATTTCGGCCTCCACTACATACCTGAAATTTTCAGCCCTCCTGCAGTTGTTGTTGCCACACGTGTGAGCTTCTTTTAGCCTCCCAAGACTTCCTTAGACCTTCGCTTGGCTTTCTCTAACTTCTGGAGCTTAAGGATGGCTTCTTGTGACCTTAACTTGATTTTCTTGTCTTCCCTCCTTCAAGAACAAACTTGTAGAGAAAACCCCTAGGTCTATTGCATAAACCCTAGCCTTCCTTCTCGCACGTGTGAGAGAGAAATAGCCCAAAACCAAGTCTTCTTCGTCCTCTTCCTTCTCCGTTGCCTTCTTCCTCTTCCTTCTTCGCTTGGATGAGTGACTGATGAATGTGCTTCAAGGAGGTCAAGTTTCCTCCTTTATATAGGCTTCTCAAAGGAGGATGTGGCTCTTCAAATTAGGCCGACTTTCCAGCTGCCAAGCAGACTTTCCAGCGACCAAGCCGACTTGATCTTGAAGGGTATTTTCACGCTTATAAAGACAACAAAAAAAAAATCTTTACAAGTTAAAATGTGCACAAAGGGGTCTTCAACTTATGGCAATGACTCGTTTGACTTCTTGATTTAGGAAAAACCCTAGAAGCACTCAATGGGTGCTTGATCTATAAAATAAAAGCCTTGAGCATGAAACCCATGCTTCAAAAATAATAATAATAATTTTCTTTCATTTTACAATTTACAAGAATCAAAGTACATTTCATATTTATGAAAACCAAACCTAGCTACACATTTTTCAACACTCCCTCTTAACTAGGGAGGTATTCATAAATGGTACATTGACATTCTCAATCTGAAAAGATCTCATAAGAAGAGTCGGATTGGTAACCCATATGTATAGCATCATATCAACTAGCATTGTCATATAGCAAGGCCTTCACTAACAGCTCTATCTCTCCACAAGATCAAAGCACAATGCTGGCAAGACCAATGATTTATAGACATCATCATCATTATCTCTCAAGGTACATACTCCACTCGAGAGTTCACAGAGTATGACCTTCCTTGGACTATTCTTAGCTTGGATAGCTAGTCCTCAAAGAATATTGGTCCACGACTACTCTTAACTCGGATGCCCTACCTCATCCTCAAAGAGTATCAGATGCTAGATGCTTACCCAATCCTCCATTCTGACTTCCCAAGTGAAGACAAGAATGATGTGCCTATCTCTCCCACTCAACCAGGGAGGATACATCAACCAAACCAAGTTTCTCTCTCAAATATACAAGCTTCTTATTAGGAAGAAATTTTGTATTTTGTCAGACACCTGCTCATCGATGGAGATGTATTGTAGCTGCAACACACCGTCTTGTACTAGCTTCCGAATATAGTGATACTTGTTGTTGATGTGCTTTGTCTTTCCATGAAATATTGGGTCTTCAGGCAATCGTATAAAATTGGTGTTATCACAATGTATCACTGTAGGGTCCATCGGTCCTTTGAACAGATCGCATAGCAACTTCCTCAACCAAACCGCCTCTCTGCTTACTTCACAGACTGCAATATACTTAGCCTCATCACTACTTAAAGCCACTGTGTTTGGCATTCTATTCATCCATGAGATCATGGAGGATCCCAAACTGAAACATCCTCCCATAGTGCTTCTTCCATCTTGCTCACTGCCTCCCTAGTCGGAATTTGTATATCCAATCAAGTGGACATCATTCCTCCTATCATATTTCCGACAGTAGTGGATGGTACCTTGTAAATATCTCAATATATGTGTTGTTGCTATCCAATGATCATGTCGGCTCCACTTGGAATTGACTAGGAATATTTACTACAAAACGTATGTCTAGTCAAATATTCACCAAGTACATCAGTGAGCCAATCAATTGTCTACACTTGAAAGGATCCACAGGGCTCGATTCGGAACTCCCTAGTCTTTAAAAATTTGTGATCATTGGGGTGGCCATAGGTTTGCAATCCATCATATCAAACTTCTTTAACTTCTTGATCACATACTTACCCTTACGTAGATAAATCTTATCAGGTCATTGTCATACTTCTAGTCCCAAATAGTAGTGCATCAGTCCTAGATCCTTCATGTCAAATTTTGCTACTAATTGCTTCTTGCATTCTTCAATTCAGCCTTCTACACCTGTCAAGAGGAGATCATCTACATATAAAAGAATGATTACTCATTCTCCCTTAACAATCTTAATATAAAGGTTCGGATCAGCAAAACTCTTTGTGAAGCCTAATCTTTGTAGGTATGCATCCATCCTAGCATACCATGCCCTTGGAGCTAGCTTGAGGCCATATAATGCCTTCTTCAATCTGCAAACATATGCCTTGTTGTCCTTAACTTCAAACCCCAAAGGTTGCTCTATAGAGACTTCCTCGTCAATGGTGCCATTTAGGAATGCAATCTTGACATCCATTTGGTGATGTTCCATCCCATCGATGTTGCCAAAGAGACCAATGAACGAATAGTAGTATACCTAGTTGTTGGAACAAATGTCTCTTCATAGTCGATGCCTTTTTGTTGAGAGAGGCCCCTAGCCACAAATCTTGCCTTATATTTATCAATGCTTCCATCTGCGGCATGTTTGATCTTGTAGATCATTCGTGGCATCCTTCCATTCTTGGTGATTGACAGCTTACTCAAAAGTGGATGGCTCTGCTTTTATTAGTTTTGCCATATAGGTTGCATATCCAGAGTATCGTTTGGGCTTCTTCCTTTCCCTGAATGTACCTTGAGTTTCTCCATGACCTTTTGCATGTAGAAGTGTTGACTTCAACCAGTTAGGGGTCTTTTCCTAGATTCAAGGATAGCCACAGGTTGCATAGGTTCACTGCGAACCTCATCTTCATGATTTTATTCTTCTTTTGCCTTGGCAATTTCTTCTTTGAATATAGGAAGTTCTTCGTCGTCAGAATCCATTGGGAGATCCTTTGACTTCTTGAATGCAATACTTTTGTCAAATATCACATCTCGATTGACTTCTATTAGATGTCTTTCTTTTATGTAGATCCTATAGGCTTTAGAAGAATTGTTGTAGCCGACAAATGTTCCCTTCATGCCTGATAAATCTAACTTCTTTCTCTTGTCTTTAGGTATACGAATATAGACATGACAGCCAAAAATTCGGAGATGATCCATGTTAGGTTTCTTCCCAGTGAACAGTTCTTTGGGATTTTTGTTATCTAGAGACATGTGGGGACTTCGATTTTGTATGTATACAATTGTCTTTATAGCTTCACTCCATAGAAATTTCAATAAATCTTGATCATGTATCATTGCTTTTACACTTTCCTCAATGGATCAATTCTTTCATTCAACAACTTCAT
This sequence comes from Pinus albicaulis, assembly GCA_034641835.2. NCBI lineage: Eukaryota > Viridiplantae > Streptophyta > Pinopsida > Pinales > Pinaceae > Pinus > Pinus albicaulis. The sequence goes on from CM076572.1 coordinate 1,335,483,840, forward strand.
TTTGTTCAAGATTATATGGGACTATCAGCTCCCTCTTAATCCCAGACTCCTTACAGAAAATGATGATTTCCTTAGATGTATATTCTCCTCCATTATCGGACCTTAATATCTTGATTCTTCTATATGTAAGGTTCTCTACTTCAGCTTTGAATACTCGAAATTTGGTAAATATTTCATCCTTGGATTTCATTAAATAAACCCAAGTTTTCCTTGAATGATCATCTATAAATGTGATATAATACAGATGACCTCCAAGTGATTTAGGAGTCATATAGATGACCTCCAAGTGATTTAGGAGTCATAGGACCACAGAGATCGGAAAGGATAACATCCGAGATTTTTTTTGACCGTGAAGCACTACTTCCAAATGGTCTCTTAGTGTTCTTACCCAATGCACAACCCTTGCATACCCCTTCGTGACCTTCTTTTAGTTCGGGGATTCCATCTACTATTGTGTTTAAGGTTGGAATGATTTTGAAATGGCGATGACCAAATCTTCTATGAAAAGGTTCAAATGGGCTAATTTCAATGTGAACTAAAGCTTGAGCAAGAGGAGATAGCAACCTATAAAGTCTTCCTTTACAAATGCCAATTACTCTAGCATTTTTTATGATTGACCTTTTACCCCATACTATAACTTTTCCATCAATGAAAGACATTGTATCACCTTTATCTTCTAAACTTGAAATTGAGAGTAAGTTCTTATGCAAACTTGGAACAAATAGGATGTTGTTGAGATGAATATTGCCTCCATTTTCTAGCTATATTGAGGTTGATCCAATTCCCTGCACAGGATAGCTCTTATTATCTCCAAGTTCTATGGAGTAAGAAGACTTTCCTTTTGATAGTGTCTTTAGTTGCTTGTCATGACCAATCATATGCATTGATGCTCCACCGTCTATCACCCAAATGCTCTCATCTTGAAATGTTCCTGTGAGTGCTGAGAAGAGTCCCTGGTCTTTTGTCTCAAACACTTCCTTCTTAGGAGTAAATAGGAGATTCCATACTCCTTTGATGTCTTCCATGAGATTGCTTGCTATCTTTGAACACTTCTTGAGAATCTTCTTCAATGTAGTAGAGATCTTCATGATGCCCTTAGCCAACCTTAGCTCTGATACCATGTTGAGAAATCTTTAGGGCAATGATTAGAGTGATTTCACTTTCTTTGATAACCGCTTGTGATGTCTTTTTACTTATCTTGCTTATTTGTTTCTCTTACTATTACTATGTTTGTGTATCATCAAGAAGAACAAGAACACAGAATATAGGTTGCAATCGAGGGCGAAAACCTCTCCTCTTGAGAGAAAAACCCGTAAATCTCTTCTCTTATTTATAGATCCTTCAATTGACGAATTCCAAGACCTTTAGACCAAGACCAATACCCTCCAAGACCAAGTCCAGCGTTTCTAGACAATGTGTTTTCTTTGTCCAAGTTAAACCCAGTCAAATCTCTTCCAATAGCACAACTTCAACCCCCAGCTGCAAAATTTCGGCCTCCACTGCACACCTGAAATTTTCGGCCCACTTGAGGTTGTTGCTACCACAAGTGTGATCTTCTTTTTGTTGAAGAATATACCTAGGTTTGGTCTTCATTTTGAGTCATAATGAAATGTATTTATCAAAAGAAAGAAAAAGAAAGTTTTATTATTACTACAATGACTTATTAATACATGGGTTTCATGCTTGGGTCATCATTTTCTAGGTCAAAGTCCCCATTGAGGACTTCTAGGTTTTATATTGTGTCGTTAGAGTCATTGTCCATTTTATGAAACCCTTCTTGGGCTTTTGAATCATGTAAAAAGAATTATTATTGAGTAAAATAAGTCATTTGTCACCTCCACACCAAGTTAGCCCTAGGCTGATGAAGTCGACCCAAATGAGGGCAATTCGACCCACATAAAAGGCTATATATAGAAGTGTAGTTCGATCTATTTGCTCACCAACTCAACAAGTTCAATACTCAAGAAGGACATGTGGAAAAAGTGTCGAGTTCCAAGAGAAGAAGGAGAATTGCAGGAGAAGAAAAAAGTCTACGTTTTGGGCTATCTCTCTCTCATTCCTACGAAGTTACTAGGTTGTTGTTGGGGTCGAAGATCTACTGCTAGATAGGTCAAAGTTCTATTGTTGCTAGGGTCAAAGTTCTATTGTTGGGAAGGTCGAAATTTTGCTCCTACAATGTCGAAGATCTACATCGAAGTTGCTAGAAGGAAACGTTGACTTGGTGATTGGAGGAGTTTATGTCTAGGTCGAAGAGTCTTGAATTATCTCGTCTTGTCTTGTGAAAACTACTTAAGGAAGAGATTTGACTAGGTTTTCCCCTAGATAGGGGTTTTGCCCTGGCTGAGTGCCTACATCTTGTGTCTCTTGTTCTTGTGATATTCAAACACACATAATTTGGTAATTGCTTGATGAAAGATAATATAACAAAGTAAAAGGGCCCACCAACATAATTCATAAGTAATTATCAAGAATGAGGAATCAAACCCTAATTCTACTAGCATCGATTTATCAACATGGTATCAGAGCTAAGGTCAAAAAAGATTGGAGATCACTCTATTGGCTTGAAAGGAAAGATTACTCTCTCTATGATAAGATACTTGAAAATGGGTTTCAATATTTGCAGGAAGCTTAATCAAAAGAATCATCTACAATTTATTCAATAAGGTCAAAAGCAAAAGGTTCTTGGTTGCACTCACAGGTTCACTCAATGATGACAACGCATGGATTATTGATAGTGGAGCATCAAGGCACATGACAGGAGAAAGCAAGCAACTTCACATTTTATCAAAGGAACCATATTCTCATGCAGTGGCGTTGGGAGACAACAAAAGCTATGTTGTTAGAGGCATGGGATCAACTTCTTTGAAGCTGGAAAATGGAGCAAAGCTTCATCTCAACAATATACTCTATGTTCCAGGTTTGAAAAAGAATTTACTTTCAATTTCTTGCTTAGAAGATAAAGGAGATATGATTTCTTTTGTAAATGGAATAGTTCTGGTTTAGGAAAAAGATTCAAGCATCGATAAAGCTAGGGTTATTGCCAATTGGAGTACGTGAAGGAAGTCTATATCATAGTATTAAAAACCAGCTGGTTTGAACTGGAAACCGATCAAACCAGCCGGTCAAACCATTGGCCAGTCCAAACCGGTTGAAAAACCCGGTCATACCCTCCCTCTCGCCTGAAATGCCCGGTTAACCGGTGCTGATCGGCCAGTTAAGGACGAAACCGGCCTGTTTATGAATAAACAGGCCAATTCTGTCCTTAACCGGCCAGTCAGCACCTCTTTGGCTGTAGGGACCCACGCACGGCCAGCAAGGAGGTTCAGCGCTGATTTGGAGGGAAGGGGAGGGTTGTTTCCCTCCAAAAACACCCTCCCAATATTTTATAAGCAGGGGCAGCCTCTCCTTTGTCTCGCACCATCTCATTTGCAGTTTGTGAATTTGATTGAGAGCTTGGAGAGTGTTGAGTGTTTGCTGGAGCAGTGATCTTGGAGGCTTCGAGTTGGAGTTGGAGCTATCTCGGAGATAGTTTGGAGTTGTCAATAGAGTTGGCATCTTCAAGAAGACGCTAAGGAAGCTATAGTTTGAATTGCCAGGTAAGGATTTTCACTTGAAAAATCCATCATTTCATTGTTGTTCATGTATTTATTTTCTCATGTGTTTATCTATGCTATTGCTCTCAAATCTCTAGTCCTATGCTATCAAATTTTGTATGTTTAAATGTGCATTTTGTTTCGTAAATTTAGTCTTAGTTGTCCAATTATGTTAGCTGCAAATTTTTTTAAGTGGTAGATTTATTTCCAAATTTCAATTATTTCAAGTCGAGATGGCTCCAAAAACCAAGGACAGTGCCTGGGCCCATTGTGATGTGGTTGATGGAAAGATGATACCCAAATTTTGTGAAAAATGTATTGGAGGTGGGGGTATTCAACACTTGGCTGGGATAAGAGGCCAAGTAAAGCCATGTGATGCACCTAATGAAGTGATAGGTCTGGTTAGGGCAGAATACCTTGCCAAGTTTGAAAAGTTTGAGGAGACTAAGGCTAGGGAGAAGGCCATCCAAGATGAAATTGCAAAGAAGAGGGAACTAATAGAAACCCTGAGACAGAGTGGGTATGATGATTATGAGATTCAAGACTCCACTTCTATCCCTTCCACCAATGACCCCTTTCACTGTGTTCCTCCTGTTGGCCAAAAATCAAAACCAACAAAGAGACCCAACATCCAGAGTTATTTCTCATCCACTGCTAATCCCACAGCCACTTCCTCCCAGCCAAGTCGTCAACTCACTTTGGATCAACATTGGAAAAAACAATGCAAAGAAACTTCTTATCAGTGCATTGCTAGATGGTGGTATGATTTAGATATCCCATTTAATGTTGCTCGCTCACCTTATTACCAACCTATGTGGGACTCTGTTTTAGCTACAGGAAAGGGTTTCAAAGGCCCTACTGTGCATGACTTGAAGGGATCTCTTTTGCAACAAGAGATTTGTAATATTGATGAGTATTTGGCTGACTATAAAGAGTCATGGCTCAAAACAGGTTGTTCCATCATGTCAGATGGATGGACTGATGGAAAGAACTGCACTATCATTAACTTCCTTGTTTCTTGCCCTCGAGGAACAATGTTTTTGAGATCAGTTGATGCATCTGATAAGGTGAAAGATGCAACCCTTCTATTTGAGCTTTTGGATGAGATTATTCAGGAAGTGGGGGAGCAGAATGTTGTGCAAGTCATCACAGATAATGCCTCAAACTATGTTCTTGTTGGAAAGATGCTTGAGTCCAAGTATAATACCATATTTTCGACTCCATGTGTTGCACATTGCATAGAGCATGGCAAGTGCATTACAAAATACATTTACAACCACTCATGGGTATTGAGCCAAATGAGGAAAAACACTGGGGGCAAAGAGCTTGTTAGGCCTGCCATTACGAGATTTGCAACTCACTTCCTCACGTTGCAATGTCTCAATTCTCAACAGAAAAACCTGCAGAAAATGTTTTCTTATGATGATTGCACTGAATCCCGATGGGCTCGTAAACAAGATGGAAAAGACACCAAAAAGAAAGTCTTTGACAATTACTTTTGGAAAAGGTCTTCAGAGCTGGTAAAAATTACTAAGCCCCTTGTTAAGGTGCTAAGGATGGTGGATGGGGAAAAGATGCCAATGGGATACATTTATAAGGCTATGGATCAGGCAAAGGAGCAGATACGGGCAGTTTACAGGGACAGTTTAGCTAAATATGGTCGGATATGGGAGATCATTGATAATAGATGGAACAATCAACTCCATCGTCCTATACAAGGAGCTGGGTATTTTTTGAACCCAAAGTATCATTATAAAGCTCGGCTAGGAGATCAGCAAGATGGGAAGGTCAGATCTGGATTGATTGATTGCTTGGAGCGCATGGTCCCTATCCGTGCAGACCCTTTTGAAACACATAAACAACTTACTCTTTTCAGTATGTCAGCTGGTACCTTTGGAAAGAACTTGGCGAAAATGGCAAGAAATGTGGATCAACCAGGTAAGCAATTCCAATTTGTTTTTCTTTTCAAGTTAAATTGTTTGTAAATAAGTAATGAAATTAACTATGTTACTAAAGAATGTCTTTTTATTTGCAGCACATTGGTGGGAGTCATTTGGCGGCCAATGTCCTCAATTGCAAAAGCTTGTAATTAGAATCCTCAACCAAACTTGCAGTGCTTCAGGTTGTGAGCACAATTGGTTTGTTTTTGAGCGCATACACACAAAGAAGAGAAAGCGTTTGGAATAGAAATGGTTAAATGATCTTGTTTTTGTGCAATACAACCTTCGCTTGAGGCGGAACCAACTGATGAACAAAACACTAGATCTAGATCCCATTGTGTTGGATGATATTGATCCAACATCAGAATGGGTGGAGGAGACTAAAGATCCAGTGTTTGAGGCAGATTTTGATTTTGATGAAGCATTAGCGAGGGGTGAATTTGAAGCAGATTTGGTGGTGCCATCGGACGAAGACCCATGATTGGTAGCTGCATCAAGGAAAGGCAAACAACCAATGGAAGGCACTAGTCATGCAGCTCGAGTAACTCATGCTTCCATTAGGTCCACTTCTATTGTTATTGGTGGCAGTGGTATTGAGGTTCCAGATGAGCCTGAGGCTGAGGCATCCTCAGACTCTGATCCAGATAATGTCTATGCAGTTGTCGATGTTGATCCTGTGTCTAGTAGCGGTGATGAATTTGATGATTGATCATGATTCATGTGTAGTCTTGTATTAGGCCAATGGCCTCATAGCTTGTAGCATTGTTTTTGGACTTTATGGGCCATTTGGAGCCTCATTGCTTATGTATTTTTCAATGATATGTATTGCACTTGGTGCCATTTTGATATATTCACCTTTGCATGGTATATAAATGAGCAAACTTTGCATATTTTGTCTCTATTGGCTTGGAATCATGGTTGCAAATCTTAAAAATAGTTTTTTTATTAAAAAATAATTATTTAATGTATTTTTTAAAAACTGGTTCGTGTAGACCTGACCAGTACCGGTTAGACCGGTTCCGGTCCGGTTACCGGTTCATTAGGTCCACCGGTCCGGTCACCAATTCCGATTTTTAATACTATGGTCTATATAGAGTCACAACACCATCTCGTCAAGCCCTAGTTCACATGGAAATCAATCTCATTGAGCTATGGCATAGATGATATGGACATTTACATTATAAGATCATTCCCTCTCTCAATCAAATGGTAAAAGGCATCCCCAATATCAAAGAAGATCGTGAAGGAATATGTAAGGGATGTGCTTTGGGAAAGAATACAAGGAAACCTTTTACAAAGGGTGAAATAAGGTCTAAAGAAATATTGGACCTCATTCATTCATATGTGTGTGGGCCTATGTCTAACAAATCACTTAAAGGTCATATTTATTATGTAACCTTCATTGATGATCACTCTAGAAATACATGGCTCTACCTTCTGAAGAAAAAGGATGAAATATTTGAAAATTTCAAGGAGTTTAGATCTGAAGTGGAGACCCTAACCGAAAGAAGAATAAAGACTTTGAGATCTGACAATGGTGGGGAATTCACTTCTAAAGAAATGATTGCATATTGTAATGAAGCAGGAATTAAGAGGAAGCTCATTGTTCCCTATTATCCCGAGCAAAATGTAGTGGTCGAAAGGAAAAATAAGACAATTGAAGAAGGTATACGAACAATGATATTTGATCAAGACTTACCAAAATTTCGATGGGGAGAAGCGGCAATGACAACAATACATATACAAAAGGGAAGTCCTCATAGAATTCTTGAGAATATGGCACTTGAAGAAGCATTCACAGGAAAGAATCCAAGTATGGACCATCTCTGAATCTTTGGGTGTCCCGCATATATCCACGTTCGAAAGAACAAACGAAAGAAGTTAGACTCTACAAGCATTAAAGGGATCTTCGTTGGCTATAGTCTTTCTTCAAAAGCATATAGAATCTACATCAAGGAAGGAAGACATATTGAAGTAAGCAAGGACGTTATATTAGATGAAAATCATGCCTACAAAAGGTCCAAAGATATTCCTATTGATTCTAATAACGAAGACATACCACTATTCAAAGAAGAAAAGCACCACGACAAACCTTCTACGATTCAAGAAGAAGAAGAAGAAGGACCAAGGGAGCCTATTCAACCTATGATCATAGCCGACACAAGCATGAGACCAAATTGGTTAAAAGCTACTCTTGAAAATGCTGGAGGACATGGAGCTGCGAAAGGAACTTTTAGAGAAAGCAAAAGACCAAAAATACATTCTGGATATGCTTCATACATGACAAAACTAATAGAAGTTCAACCAACTACAACTGAAGAAGCTACTCATCAAGAAGTATGGAAGAAGGCAATGTAGGAAGAATATCAATCAATCATGAAGAATGGGGCTTGGGAAATCGTTCTTAGACCAAGTGACAAATTAGTTGTCACTTCAAAATGAATCTACAAGATAAAACGAGTTGTTGATGGAAGCATAGACAAGTACAAAGCCAGATTCGTTGCTAGGGGTTTCTCTCAAAAGGAAGGCATAGACTATGAAGAAACCTTTGCACATACCGCAAGATATATTACTATAAGATCCTTGGTTTCATTGGTTGTTTCAATGGGATGGAATATCCATCAAATGGATGTAAAAACAGCATTTCTTAATGGAACCATTGATGAAAAAGTACATATTAAACAACCTGAAGGCTTTGAAATAAATAGCAAGGACACTCATCTTTGTAGACTCAAGAAGGCCCTATATGGATTAAAGCAAGCTCCTAGGGCATGGTATGCAAGACTAGATGCATATATTCTAAGAAACAGGTTCGTTAAAAGTATTGTTGATCCAAATCTCTAAATCGAAGTTGTGGATAATGAATCATTCATTATTCTACTATATGTGGATGATCTATTTATTACAGGTGTGGAGCGAAGGATACAAGAATGTAAGAAGATGTTGGTAGTCGAGTTTGAGATGAAGGATTTGGGACTTGTGCACTATTACCTAGGTCTGGAAGTATGGCAGAAACCTGGGGAGATATATCTGGGGCAAGGAAAGTATATAATCAAGTTATTGCAGAAATTCAGTATGATGGATTGCAAGCCCATGACTACTCCCATGATCACCAATCTCAAGAAGTTGAGAATCTCTAACCCAAGTCACATAGATCCTACCACCTATCTTATGTTTGTGGGTTCTATGATGTATTTGGTAAATACTAGACCGGATATATGTTTTTTGTGGACATTCTTAGTCAAATTTAGTTGGAGCCTCGTCATGATCATTGCACAGTTGTCAAGCATATATTAAGATATCTACGTGGCACTATACATCACCGTCTAAAGTACGACAGCGAGGAAGTCAAATTGATAGGTTTTATAGATTCTGATTCGGGTGGCAGTGAGATCGAAGGAAGAAGCACTACGAGTGGATGTTTTAGTTTGGGATCTGTTATGATTTCATGGATAAGTATAAAGCAAGATCATGTTGATTTGAGTAGTGTTGAAGCAAAGTATGTTGTCGCATGTGAAGTAGGAGAGGAGGTTGTATGGTTGAGGAAACTTTAATCAGATTTGTTTGGAAAGCCTCTAAGTCCTACTGTCATAAATTGTGATAATCAAAGCAGCATCAAGATGTTTGAAGATCTCGTGTTCCATGCAAGGACAACACATATCAACAATAAGTACCACTACATTAGAAGCTTGGTGTAGGATGGGATCTTGGAAGCTACAATATGTCCCATCGACGAACAGCTAGTTGATGTGTTAACAAAATCTCTTCCTAATAAGAATTTTAAATATCTTAGAAGCATGCTTGGTTTAGTTGATATCACTGATTTTGTTGATGATAAAAGTTTGGAAAAGATTTGTTGAGGCATAGTGTGTAATACATAATGCCTGGGAGGACATCAGGTCGACCTGTATGTTGATGTCTAGTTCCCGAAGTAGGGAGGGTGGCGTCGGTCATAGAGCTTTGACCTTGCATTATACACCTAGTTCCCTACATTGATGGTTAGCAAGTAAACCTGATCGTACCTAGAGTTGTTGAAAGCTTCAGTCCATCTTAGTCCCACCCGATAGATTGCCCTGGTCAGGAATCTAGTTTGTGGCACTGAGTGTGCCTAAACTCTTCATAGTTCATGTGTTTTGAGATCTTCCATGTACTTGTATATATATATATATATATCTATAAATTATGAATACCTCCTTAGTTAAGAGGGAGTGTTGAAGAATGTAAATAGGTTTAGTCTTCATTTTGAGTCATAATGAAATGTATTAATCAAAAGAAAGAAAAAGAAAATTTTATTATTATTGCAATGACTTATTAAAGCATGGGTTTCATTCTTGGGTCATCATTTTCTAGGTCAAAATGCCCATTGAGGACTTCTAGGTTGTATATTGAGTCATTAGAGGCATTATCCATTTTATGAGACCCTTCTTGGGCTTTTGAATCATGTAAAAAGAATTACTATTGAGTAAAATAAGTAATTTGACACCTCCACACCAAGTCGGCTCTTGCCTGATGAAGTTGCCGTACAAGAGGGCAATTTGACCCACAAAAAAGGTTATATATAGAAGTGTAGTTCGATCCACTTGCTCACCAACTCAACAAGTTCGATATTCAAGAAGGAAGTTCAGAAAAAGTGTGAAGTTCTAGGAGAAGGAGAATTGTAAGAGAAGATAAAAGTCGAAGTTTTGGGCTATCTCTCTCTCATTCGTACGAAGTTACTGGGCTACTACTAGGGTCAAAGATCTGCTGCTCGATAGGTCGAAGTTTTGTTGTTGTTGGGGTCGAAGTTGTGTTGTTGGGTAGGTTGAAATTTTGTTGTTACAAGGTCGAAGATCTAGATTAAAGTTGTTGGAAGGAAGGGTTGACTTGGTGATAGGAGGAAGTATGTGTCTAGGTCAAAGAGCCTTGGATTATCTCGTCTTGTCTTGTGAAAACCAATGAAGGAAGAGATTTGACTGGGTTTTCAACTAGATAAGGGTTTTGCCCTGGTTGAGTGCCTCCATCTTCTGTCTCTTGTTCTTATGATCTTCATACACACATAATTTGGTAATTTCTTGATGAAAGATAATATAACAAGTAAAAGAATCCAACATAATTCACAAGTAATTATCAAGAAAGAGGAAACATCCCCTATTTCTACAACCATTTATTTCTCAACACTTTTAGCCTCCCAGGACTTCCTTAGACCTTCGCTTGGCTTTTTCTGACTTCTAGAGCTTAAGGATGGCTTCTTGAAACCTTGACTTGACCTTCTTGTCTTCTCTCCTTCAAGATCAAACTTGTAGAGTAGAGAAAAACCCTAGGAGTGCTGCAAAAATCCTAGGTTTGTTGCTGAAACCCTTGGTCTTTTGCAGAAACCCTAGCCTTCCTTTGAACGTGTGAGAGAGAAATAGCCCAAAACCAAGTCTTCTTCGTCCTCTTCCTTCTTCGCTTGGATGATTGAGTGATGAATGTGCTCCAAGGAGGTCGAGTTCCTCCTTTATACAGGTTTCTCTAAGGAGCGCGTGGCTCTTCAAATTAGGTTTGACTTGCCATCAAATTAGGTTGACTTGCCAACTACCAGGCCGACTTGATCTTAGAGAGTATTTTGACACTTCGAATGAAAAATAAATAAATTTCTTTACAAGTTACAATGTGCCCAATGGGGTCTTCCACTTATGACAATGACTCTTTTGACTTCTTGACCTTAGACAAACCCTCGAAGCACTCAATGGGAGATTGATCCATAAAATAAAAATAATAATAATAATAATCTTTCATTTTACAATTTACAAGAAACAAAAATACATTTCATATTTATGCAGACCGAACCTAGTTACACATTTTTCAAGAGGCAGAGGGTGACACTAATGATGAGGATCCCAATATAAGTGACGATTTTAATGATATGTAATCATTTTTCACAACATGATGTTTTCCAGACTCTATATGTCATTTAGAGCCTCCACGTTTATGTATTTCATTGTGCATATGTATTGTGACTCATATTCTGTTCTATTCTACTATATTCACACTCGCAATTACATGTTATCTACCTTACTACTTACATGCTATGTACATGAACAAATTTTTCATATTTGGTGTCGAATGGGTTTAGATTCATATTGATGTGTGTGTGCGCGTGTGTTGTTCTTGTTTTCGCATATTACATGTATTTTTTAGTAGACCTATTCACGAACTATTTACAATTCCATATTCATTAGACCTTGATCAATTTTGATTCTAACGGCTTTGGTTACATGTAAAGATGGTTGCTATTAGCGAAATGTTCATGTATAAAAATTATGTTTTGGTTTTCATATATTTAATTTATGTCTTAGTTCAAAGCAAGGTCATTATGTTGAATACCTCAACTTCCCTTCTGGTGCTACCTAGAATTTCAGGGTGCTTCCACACATTGCCCAAATGCATTTCCCCACTCCTATGTCCCAAATACTTTGTGGAACATTGTCCTAGAGCAACTAAACAGTCAAATAACTATGTGAAGGGGGGGGGAGGGGTTGCTCTTAACAAACAAAGGGGCCTCATATGTCAATTTTGGCACCTAGCTAGGTTGACACCTTAAATTAAACTATTATTTATTACAAGGGGTGACTAGGAATTTAGCCAACAACCTCAATACCTACACCCAGTATTATATGTTCCATTGTATGACCTTCAACTACTAGAGGAGAACACCTTACCCTTTAAAAGTAAAAGTGGCTAAGGGAATTGATAGTAGATTGTAAATGAATAATGTGATACATTTAGAACATAGTTGATGTAATTTTGTATTATCTATTAAGTCTTGACTACACAAGTACTAACAATTAATGTGTAAAGGATTGTTTGGCAATAATACGTCTTATATATTTGTCTTCTTTTCATATTTATGTCACAATGTGATTATTTGATGTTGCTTTTTTATAATTAAATGTAAACATAAATATTAAATATATTTTGAATTTTTTAATGCTTCTCAAGTCTTATGATTTCTTGAATTTATCACCCTGCTAAGTTTTTGCGAATGACAAGCTTTTCAACAATGATAAATATTATGGTGCATTGTAGGAAATACAAAAAACTATACTACAATATGACATACAAATTTCACTCCAAATAGGGTTTATCAAGAATTGCTTTACTTTGTACGCATTGAATCAATTGATCTAAGTCCCTATTTGTGACCCTCCCTTCATCCTTAGTCACCCTTGGACCATGCATCATTGATAACTCCCATGACCCCATATCTTGTGTCCCCGATCTCATCTTGTCTATCTAGCTTACACAAAAACCCTTTTGTTTTCCAACCATTAAATCCTTAGTGTCACGTGGTTTTTCAAGAGATCTTCAAAGTAACCTCCCAAAAACATATTTTCAACGACAATCAACAACGCACTACATATTAAATATTAAATATTTTTAATGCTTCTTCTGTCGTATGATTTCATGAAAATATCACCCTGTTAAGTTTTTGTCAATGACAAGTTTTTTGGAGCGTTAAGAATATTACGCAACCATTATGTTTGCAAGTAGATTTGTATTTTGTAAAGTAAGTAAATTGTATTATAAGATATGAATGGATGGTTTAGAATTCTTCGTGGCAGTGTGCCTTTATAGGCATTGATTGGCCACAAAGACAAAAAGTCATGACTATTGACCACATGTCTCTTCATAATTGAATGAGACATTAATTAATTTATTTAACTTAATTATTTAATATTGTATTTATTTCAATTAAGGGTTATGAGTATTTTATTCATAACATTACCACCCCCTTTAGAGATGCTTTGTCCTCAAAGCATAACCAGAAGGGTCTTCTCTAATCGAACATTATTGCAATGGAGCGGGAAGATAAGAAGTCATGACTATTGACCTCATGTCTCTTCATAATTGAATGAGACATTAATTAGTTTAATTAACTTAATTATTTAATATTGTATTTATTTTAATTAAGGGTTATGAGTTGTTAAACACACACAAAGGGAAAGATAAGCATTAGTTGTTTATTACCATTGATATGATGTACATTTATAATACAATGAGGTGACCCTTGGATTCATCTTCCAAGGTCACTTGGACTCCTTTGTGACTCTTCGCCTTCCACACCTACCCATAGAGGATTAGGTGTTCAACATTCCCCCCCTTAATCCGAAGGGATATGTGTGAGTCCAAGAAGAGAGTTGCAATACAAAACTGCAAATTATGCATGGCAGCACCTAGGCCGAATCAGCTCTCTGAAAAGTTGGCATAAAGAGGTGGTTTAAGGATGACCACCAACATTGGAACGCAACGCTTATTGCAGTTCCCGGAACTCTTCCAAAACTGGCAAGAAGCTAAGGGCTTCTGTTAGAGGAAGTGTCCCTCATATTTGAAGAGGGAGACCTTCAACCTAAAAGAAGGGAAGTCTACAACCTGTGATGTTTTAAAGATGACCACCAACACTAGAATGCTTGATGCATTTCCTGGAACTCAACCAAAACTGACAAGAAGCTGAAATATTCTGCTAGAGGAAGTGCTCTAAATTCATTGAAGAGAAAGAATATGAACCTCGCATATAGATGGTTTAAGGTTGTCCATCAACCAAAGGCATGCTCATGGGCATCCGTGTCTTTGGCTACAACTCTGAACCTGGAATGACGAATTGTGGCTCAGGCTCGCTTGAAGTGTTGTGTCTCTGGCTACAACTCTGAATCTGAAATGAGAGATTGTGGCTCAAGCTCGCTTGATGTGGCGTTGAAGCTTTTGTATATGACCACCATTTTCCCACCTGTCATGTACAAGGTGAAATGATGGCGAAAACTCAACTACAAGTTTGTTCAATATTCTAGAACAAATTCTGACATGTGACTTAAACATCTTCTTGGTTGTTGATGCCCATTGCCAAGTAGCGATCCATCCAAGATGAATCTTTGTTCTTGCAAGAGGCTTGTTTCTGAAGCATCTATGTGAAGAATGGGTATGCCGACCACAGTGCTTGCATGGGTGAAGATCGAAACAGTGATCTTTCATATGGCCACTCGATCACAGTGTTGGCATTTTACAATTTGTTGTTGCTGCTGTGGAAGCGGAGCAGGATCTGGAACAACAGCAGGTGAACTGCCATGAAGAAATCCGACACTCTGAAATTTGATGGGCTTGGAGTAGCCCCGAATATGAAAGGACAACTCCTTGTCATATCCAAGACCAGTTCTGTGCTTGTTATGGACAAGCTCTTCCCAAGGTCTGATGATGGGCTTGGGAAGTGCAGACTGCGCTGCTGCATCTGCATGTAAATCTGCTCTTGTACAAGGAACTGAATGTGAATCGACTGCAACTTTATATTATCGCTGCTGATGAGAGTCCTTCTCAATTTTCTGAACAGAAACAAGTTCAAAATGATGACTCTTTTGCTGAAGTTCATCATGCTGAAGCTGAGACTCCAACTGCAAAAACTCAATCTTGTCTTGTGCATCTTGCAAGCAAGTTTGAATATTAAAAAAAACGTTCTTGCTCATTTTTACCATATCATGAACAATGGAATGAATGAAATTATGCATCAACTCTAATGCATCATTGATTTTTGCCATTTTTCTCAACAACTCAAATTCAACAAAAAATATTCACAAGCTTGGATGCTTCACTATCGATGAGCAGATGGTCTTGAGCTTGCTATATTACCTCAAAATAAAGACTAAAATTCTAAAAAAATATTTGTGGCAAAACTATGAGTGAATTTATGATGCCACTGCTATTTTGAAAATGATGACCAATTTTCAACATTTGCCTTCACATTGTCAATATCTTTCAGAGAGTCACCCTTCTATACATGCCACACATCTTGGTCACGTTTTCATAATAGAGAAACATACAGCAAAAACTTCACTCTTCACTATATAGAAAATCCATATATCCATTTATTCATATACCATCTCCCCTCTCCCTTCTTCTTCTTCTCTCTTCCTTCTTTCTTTCAATTTTTTTTTTTTTTTGAAAAAAAAAAATTGGGGGAAAAAAAAGGTATTATTTGGGAGAGGTGTTTTCTGGGGAAGATATTTTCTGGGGGAAGTGATTACTGGGAAAGATATTTACTGGGGAAGGTATTTTCTGGGGGAGACCAATCTGTGAAAAAAAAAAATTAAAATTATATCATTTGCAAATTAAAAAAAAAAAGGCAAAATCTGCGTGGGAGTGGAGGGAGGGTCGAGCGACCGAGAGAGGGGAGGGGAGAGTCGAGCGAGGGGGATTGGGGGAGTTTGTAGTGAGCGGGTGGTTGAGGAGGTTGAGGGAGCGGGGTGGGGAGGGCGAGGGGTGAGCGGGGAGGGGAGGGGAGTGGGGTGGTTGGGGAGGGTGAGGGAGTTGGGGGGGTGTGGGGGAGGAGGGGGGGGGGATCGTCAGGTGAGGGGGCGAGTGGAGGGATGGGGAGGGCGGGTGGAGGTGAGTGATGGCGTGAGGGAGCTGGGTGGAGAGAGGAGCGGGTCTGTGAGCAGGGAGGCCTGGGGAATGGTGAAAAAAAAAAAAAATTCTGAACAGTAAATTTCACTGTACAATTGCAGAATTGCAGTAAATAAATTTAATTGTAGAATTGCAGAATTGCAGTAAAAAAAATTTAACTGTAGAATTGCAGAATTGCAGTAAAACAGAAAACTAAATCTCAACTTTGAAGCCACAAGGAGGGGGAGTGCAGGTGAGAAAATTTGCAGACTTTAAAATGCACAGACTTTCAAATTCAGGAATATGGCAGTACAGAACGCTGCTCTTCGCAAAAATAATTAATGAACGCTGCGAAAATGCACAGGATTTTTGCAGGTTTACACAGGCCACAAAAACAAGTGGCTCACACAAGATTGAGCTGGTTATGAAAGTATCAGCTCTGATACCATGTTAAACACACAGATGGTGTAGGAGAAAACACACACAAAGGGAAAGATAAGCATTAGTTGTTTATTACCATTGATATGATGAACATTTATAATACAATGAGGTGACCCTTGGATTCATCTTCCAAGGTCACTTGGACTCCTTTGTGACTCTTCACCTTCCACACCTACCCATAGAGGATTAGGTGTCCAACATGAGTATTTTATTCATAACATTGCCACCCCCTTTAGAGATGCTTTGTCCTCAAAGCATAACCAGAAGGGTCTTCTATAATCGAACATTATTGCAATGGATCGGCAT
Organism: Pinus albicaulis; assembly: GCA_034641835.2. NCBI lineage: Eukaryota > Viridiplantae > Streptophyta > Pinopsida > Pinales > Pinaceae > Pinus > Pinus albicaulis. The sequence goes on from CM076572.1 coordinate 1,335,500,509, forward strand.
CCCTTTGTTGACTGGTGCTTTTATCACGAGTACTAATACCTTCCTTGGAACTGGAAGTATTAACACCTTTCAATTTATAACATCATCCTTGCCAGTTAAACTCCATGAATTGTTCTTCAAGGTTTGTTGTATAGCTCCCTAGTTGCGTTAACCATTCTACACCAAGAACTATATCCATTCCTTTGAGTGGTAGGGCAAATAAATCTGTTTGCAGTTCTAGTTCTTGTATTTGGATTCAAACATTACGACATTCTCTTATTTCTTTGAACTTTTGCCCAATAGCGACAAATATGGTGAGGTCCTTGACTGGGCATATAAAAAGATCAAGTTGTTTAGCAAGATCAATGTTTATACCATTATGAGTACTATAAGTATATTGATATTTCTACCTTTTATGACCCCTTTGAGCTTTAGGGTATTAGGACATGGTTTCTTCCTCATATTTGTTGGTCGCGTAATATGCTTAATGTTTCTTCTTAAAGATTGTGCTCTCTCCTTTCGAAGATGTGGTGGAACGTATTTTGTAATTGTTTGTTGTTTTTATTTTCCGAGGAGTTTTCATCATGGATTTTCCAGTCACATGAGATTGTCGCTAATGACGGTTCTTCAAAATCCGACTCTTCATTGTGTGTGACAATTGTTTCTTCATCACATGCCTGAACTTCAACTTGCATCCCTCCTATTTTATGGCAGCGCAGGGATGCGTCTTCACATTTATGTCCTGGAGACCAATGTTCTCCGCATTTGCGACAACTATTTTTCTTTTTAATCTTCTTTTTTGGTTCGTCACTTGAAACATATGATTCTCTCTCGACTTCATAATTATACAGTTTCTTGTTAAGGCATTTGTGTCCTATTGTCCATTCGTTTCCACAATACCTACATTTGTTAGTTTTTTTTCTTTTTGAATGTAGTTGTTGGTTTCTGTCTTCTTTGAACGAGGTAGTTCTGAGCTTATGTTTTCTTTCAATAATTAATGTTGCATGTCTAGCATCTTCGATGGTTTGTGGTTTTCATAATTTTAATTCTTCCCGAAAGTAATCCTTGAGGCCACAACAATACATTTTTAATAACTCTTCATCTGAAAATCCTCTTTGCCTCACTGCTAACACTTCCCATTTGTGAGTGTATTCACTCACTGATCCTTTCCCATTCGTGAGTGTATTCACTCACTGATCCTTTCTGTTTGAGGTGAACAACCCTTTCATATACGTCATCCTCTTTCTCGTCATGAAACATTTTCAACAAAGCATTCTTAAAATTTTCCCAGTTGAACGAAAGACCACCACATAAACCAGTTGTATGCTTCTCCTTCTAGGTAGTTGGATGCTGTTATGATTTTTTCTTGTGAACCTAATGGTGGGTTTGCTGAGAAAATGGCGTCCATTTTGTTTACCGAAACAACGGCGCCCTTGTGATCCTTACCATCATATCTAGGTAATTCATTTAAAGAGGTTCCTTTCTGGAGACCTAGTATAGTATTGAGTACCTTCAAAGTGCACTTGTGGTATTCGTCTCTGTAGATTTTTTAGGAAGTCGTGATCTGGGAAATTTTCGTCTTTTGGGGTCTTAGGGCTTTGTGTCAATGATGGTGGATTAGCCTTCCCAAAATGTTGGCTCATCATGTCTTTTAAATATGCAATATCCTTGGCCATTTTGTCTTGATCATTTACTGACTTCTCGACATTGTTGATGCGGTCATTAATCTTATTGAGCTCTTCTCAAAAAAAAATTATATCATCGTTGTTATTGGAGTTTGTCATTTTATTCTTCTTTTTCTAAGAAGACCCAATTTTTTTAATATTAATAATTATTATTATTATTATTATTATTTTTAATTATATAAAATATATAATTATAGATTGTATATAATATATAAATTTAAATAGGGACCCGCAAAGGAGCGGATCTGTTCGCTCCTCCTCTCTGAATTAGGGTAATCTCAACGGATAGGGTTAGGGTTTCAGATGATGCGTTTCAGCTCTAGCCGCCCGCGATCACGTGCTGCAGCTCCGTTTACCGACTCTTTGGAACCGTCCGAGGAAGTCACTGTCGGGTCTGTTGCCAACCGTTTGGAGCAGTTATCGATTAGGCATCACCCTCTGTTGCCAACTATCGACGACAAGCTTATTGACTACTCCTCGGATCCCTATGAGGGGGTGTCGATCTAGACCTCTCCTCCGCATCTTCCGCCACCTAGTGCCTCGTTGTCACTCCAGATCCACCCTGAAGCTACGGATGGTCCCTGTTTCCCTTCGCCCTCCTCCCTTCCGTTTTTTGGTCCCCCATCTCAGGATTACCCCCTCCCTTCCGAATCCCCTCCATTCTCGTTGCCCGATCAACCCTCTGTTTATCCTGACTCATCTCTGTCGCAAGAATCGGCCCCTTTCTCCCTAACGACCCTCCAGTTTTTATCTTCCTGCCTTCAGGACGCCCCCATCCCACCTACTCAGGCCTTTGCAGCTTCACTCCCATCTGGATCCGAAGGCCCGTCGACCACCATCCTATCCATCAACCCGATCCCGCGAACCCTTCCTCAACCCTCTGGATGTTTCGCGAATCCTCCCATCGGCTCATCTCTAGATGACATTGATCGAGCCACTGTCAATCTTGGGCTTGGTACCAACGTAGACTCCTCGACCCCAAATACATCCCTAGAGGCGTCCGGAGATCCAAGGGCATAACGTCGGGATCTAAGAAAAATGACCTAATTCTTGGGGACGAACTTGTTAATTTTCCATACATGTTCTATGCTTAGATGCAAATAAACTTTAACCTTCTAGGGCATAAGTAAAGTAAGATGCAGATAGAACATACCAATAGATCTAGGGAAGACAAGCCAAAAACAGAGATATATGATGGTGGCGTTACGGCGATCAGTGGGATGCTTCAACCAGCAAAGTCTTCATAAGGACAGCCTCCCACATGTGTCACACAACCCCAAGACTATTCATCAAGAATGCTTCACGAAGATGCTGCACCAAGAAGCCCTAAACGCAGAATCAAGAACGCAGCTCCATCACCATCAAGAGAGAAGAAAATGCCTCCACACATTGTGTATATCTAATGAACTCCAAGTCTCTCCAATATATAGGAATCATTGGAAGTGTGTGACACATCTCTTATGCATGTGGGATAAAACAGGCCGACCATGCACATGTGGAATAAATTTAAAATACATGTTCTGCTCATCCGATCAAGATGATCTTTAGATCGATCTTGCACCTCTCTGAAAGAGGAACCCAATAAAAATATTGGCATCGTCACCTGAGCATCACATCATGGAGTTTGGACCTAGTTGTCCAAAATTAACAGGACTTCATATGGGGGAGGTCATGGACACTGCGAATAGGGTACTGGTTGGACATGTACGCGGACGAAAATACAATCTAGGCTGCCTCCGCCTCTAGTTAAATGAGATCTGGGATCCGATCATGCAAGAACTTCCGATGGTCGTTATCCTTCCTCAAGGCAGGTTTGCCCTTCGTTTTCAGCGTGCAGAACAAGTGCCTTGGGTATTATCTAAACTCTGGCATATTGAACAAGCCATGGTTTGCTAAAGCGATGGAGTCCCCTATTTGATCCGGAGCGCGAACAACTTGGAGCTGGGCCAATTTGGGTGCATCTTCCTGGTCTTCCCCTCCATTTCTGGTCAAAGGACATTCTTAAGTATATAGGCAACTCTCTCGGTACATTCTTGGACTTCGACAAATCCTTTTTGACTACTGGAAATATGACCATGGATCGAATACTGGTTCACCTAGACACTAGAGAGGGCTTGGAGGAGGCCATCACTCTATAGTGGAGGCATTACGTCCGTGTACAGACCCTGGATTACGAAGGAGTACCATTCCGCTGTAGGCAATGTCATGCTGTGGGTCATCTCTATAAGGATTGCCCTCTCCTCCCTCGTCCAAAGGAGCCTTTTGCACTTGTCATCACATTTGTGGAAGCCACCCTTGTGGATCCTCCCCCTCCAGATCCATCGATCGGTCGGCGCAAGGACAACAAATCTGCTTCAAGTACCAAGATCGTGCTTGCTCCAACACGACCCCCATCTCCTCGGATGACTCGTGCCCGAGCTGCGGCTGCCAAGCTATCTTCAGGTACATCTCTCTTCGCCTCTTGTGAACACCATTTGCAATCTTTGGCTTCATCTACATATGCATTGCACACATCTCCTGCATCGGTGCCCCTCAACTCCCTCTCGCATATATCATGTTCCTCATCCTTTTCCCATCCTACCATGTCTGACTTACCCCCCTCCATCCCCGACCACCCCACCTTGGATCCTTCTCCTGAGATATCATCAGAGTCACGGGGCAATCACTCCTATCTACTCTAGTCCCTCTCTCACCTATCTTCCGGAGTTTCTAGCGAACTCGGCATCCTACCCTCCCTACGCCCTAAGCCTGCACGGCATCGACACTCCTTCATATCCAAGGCCATTATCCAGGTTGGTCAGGATGTTGCTGATGGTAAACAACACACACTTGATCAAGTCCTTAGAGCACAGACGACCCAACCCCTTGTTTCCTCATGAAGATAATCTCTTTCAATTGTTGCGGTTTGGCCAGCTCCGCCAAAAAACTGGCTCTCAGGAGGCTATTAGACTGCAATCCGATTGACAACATATTTCTTCAGGAAACCCTTGGCTCTTCTGATCAAATTACCAATACTCTGTCCGTTTTTCGCCCGAGTTGGACCTTCCACGCCATCGATGCTCGGGGCCGATCTGGTGGTATTGCCCTGGGTATAAACCCCCGTACAATCAAGTTTCTCAATCTCTGGGGAGGGGAGGGTTTCTTGGGCGCTAACATATTCTCTTCTGAACTTGGTCGGTAGTAAAGGCTGATGAATGTATATGGACCATGCACTGCTCGCCTACCTTTCTGGGAAAACCTACTCAATCGATCGTTTATCTTTGCACAAAATCTCATTATTGGAGGTGACCTCAATTTCTCATTGGGCCTTGCGGAATCATGGGGTCACCTGACCCAGTCCGACCCAACTCTCTAAATCCATTACTCACCTCATTGAGGATCACCACCTTGTGGACATTCCCATGCCGCATAAGCTACCTACTTGGAGCAACTGCAAAGTGGGAGAGACCTCCTTGGCCATAAGACTGGATAGTGTCCTCTTACACGAATCCCTTGTGAATAATGCTCCACAGTATCGACAATGGGTGGAATCTGGGGGCATATCGGATAACTCGCCCATCTACTTGGAGCTGGCCTTGGGGTATCGCAAACCTGGCAGCCCTTTCAAATTTAATGCCACCTGGTTATCACATCCGAATTACATCAACCTGGTCAAACACTATTGGCACTCCCATCCCTCAGCACCTGGTTCATCCCCCTCCGCATCTTTCTCTGCCAAGATGAACGAAATCAAGAAATTGACAAGGATTTGGGTAAAGGAATAGAAATCAAAAGATGATACAAATCTCAGGAGGGTGGAATTTGAGATTGCAAAATTAGGATTTGCCTCGGTTGATGGCTTCGCTTCTTAAGCCACCAGATCACAGCTCATACAACTGGAAGCAGCCAGGGCTTGAATTGGATCGTGAGGAAACATGACGTCTTAGAAGCAGAGCCACTTGGTTGAAGGCGAGTGACGAGAACACAATTTTTCCATCAATTTGCAAATGGGAGGAAAGCCATCAACACTCTCTAGACATTGGAGGATGATCAGGGAAACCAAGCTCAAACTTTCCAACAGTTCGCAAACATGGGAGTGGAAAATTTCCGCAACCTCTACAAAGCCCCTCTCAATGCAAATCTGGCAGAGATTATCAAATTTGTTGGTCTATTCCCAAGGTTCGTTGATCAAGATGACAAGGCTAATCTGACTCGCCCTGTCTCCATGGAGGAACTCCGAGATACTTTGAAATGGTTTCAGAAAGACAAAATCCCTGGCCCTGATGGTTGGCCCATTGAATTCTACCTGGCTTTCTTCGAGATCCTTGGACAGGACATCCTCAACATTGTCGAGGAATGTCGCACGACGGGCAGACTATATGATGCTTTCAAATCTACTTCCATTGCCCTCATTCCCAAACCTGACTCTCCTCGACTATTCTCTGATTACAGGCCCATCTCTCTCTGCAATTGTATCTATAAGATCATCACCAAAATTATTGCGAACCGCATAAAGCCCATTCTCTTTGAACACATCTCACCTAAGCAATTTGGCTTCCTCCATCACCGACAGATCCATGAGGCCACTGGAACTACTCAGGGGGCCCTTCACTCAATCAAAAGCAAAAAGCTCAAAAGCATCATCCTCAAGATTGACCTCGCCAAAGCATTTCACCATTCAAATTAGCTCTACATCCATATGATTCTAACTCATCTGGGCTTCCCCATCAGATTCATCAATTGGATTATGTGTTGTATCACCAATGTATCTTTCAGTGTTCTCATCAACGGTTCTGCCTCTCCCTTTTTTCATATGGAACGAGGGCTTCATCGGGACTGCCCATTATCTCCTCTCTTATTCCTCCTCATTATGGAAGCTCTCAGTCGCTTAATCTCCGAGGAAAAGATTCAGGGCAGACTTCAGGGTATTATCAAGATTGCAGAGGGTTGCACCCTCACACACCTCTTCATGGATGATGTTCTTATCCTGCTTAATATATCCATTGGAGACTGCTTATCATTCTCGACGCCTTTGACATCCTTCAGTATCGCCACAGGAATAGTATGCAATGCTCACAAATCTACCATATCGACATCAGGTTTCTCTCAGCAGGAGAGGGCCTTGGCATTGAACAGATTCCCTTTTACCTTACTTAACCTTCAAGACGGTTTAAAGTATCTAAGATTTCGGTTAAAACCTTCTGATTACCGCATTGTTGACTGGTCCTGGCACATTGCAAAACTAGAAAAGCGCATACTCATTTGGCACCACAAATGGTTATCCAGGGCTAGTCGACTTTTGATCAGTGTTGGAAGCCACCCTAGTACACTGGATGTCTTTAGCATGGATACCCAAGTCGTATCATTGCCAAAAAACAGCAATTATGTGGCAAATTCCTATCGAGGGGAAACAGGGATGGCCACACCTTTGCTTGGATTCGATGGGATAGAATCACTCTTCCAAAGAAATGGGGTGTATGGGGCATAAAGAAACCGGCCATTTTCGCCAAGGCATTCGCTGCCAAGCTCAGATGGAAGATCATGACTTCCAGAATCTCTGGACTCAAGTTGTATATCAAAAATATATACGACCCTTGAATCTTAAAGATTGGATCAGGTCTCCAACCTAGAACTATAGGAACATATCCACCATATGGAAGGCAGTCCTATCCTCTTTGCCTTATATTCAGAATGGCCTCACTTGGTGAATCAGATCGGGGAACCAAGCCAGGATCGGAATTGACGCATGGTCAGGGAGTGGGAATGCATTTCTACTCCCTCGAGAGCTTATTACTCACTTATGAGCCCGTGGTATCAGCGTCTTATCTCAAATTGCGAATCCTTTGGCCACAACTCTCTACTTGCAAGGATGGAAAATTGGAGACCACCTCGACATACCTGCTCCATTGCACCAAGCATGGCAAGCCTACACAACTGCTCTATCAGAATCACACATTCGGATTGTCCCCGAAGACGATGAATTGATTTGGTCCTATGAAAAACATGGGCAATACTCTCCTAAAGAAGGCTATCCATTCATCTTCTCGTATCACTGTCCACAACAGATTATTTGGTGGTGGAGAAGTATATGGAAACTCAAAGCCACACCTCGAACAAGGTTATTCATGTAGTGTATCCTCAACAATATTGCACCAACGATGGATAACCTGGACAAGAGATCCTTCCAGGGCCCATCATGGTCTACTCTCCGCCGCACGGACTCTGAATCTTGTGAACATTTGTTCCTTCGCTGCAACACTTCCATGGCTTTGTGGACCATGATACTACTTGTTTTGCACATCAATGCACAGTGGACAGGCTCGACATTCTCCGCTGCTTGGCAGAGCTGGTGGAACTTAGCAACTCCACAAAAAGCTCGCAACCTACCTCTTCTCATCACATGGGGGATTTGGCTTCTTAGGAACAGTTCTATATTCCAGGATAAACCTCTGTTGCCTCTCTTATCATTTCCACTTACAACAACTTACCTGATGATGACCCTCCACACCCTCCTCAGTCCATCGTACCTGAAGTCATCGATTTCAATATCCCATGGGCATATTTCGACGAATCGGCTCAGCCAAATGGTTGTGGGGGAGTCGTTGTCCTTCATCTCAATCAACACCACTTCTACAAAATCAAGATGGGTTTGGGTCCTGGGACTAACAATTATGCTGAACTCACTACTCTTTGCCACCTTCTTCAGTTTGCATTAGAGCATGATTGTCTACACCTTCAGATTTTTGGAGACTCTAAAATCATCATAAATTGGTTCAATCACTTTGTTATATGCAACATGCACACACTGCGGAGTATATTGGAGGATCTCTGGCTTCTCAAATCTCTATTTATATTTATTTCTTGTCATCATATTTACAGGGAGAGCAACCACATTTCCGACAGTTTATCTAAGGAGGCCGCAGTCCAGCACCGGGGGCTATGGCATATAGAGGAACAAACCGCACAACAACATTACAGCTACTATCATCATCCATTCATGGACCCACCTGCAATTGGACATCAGGCAGCCTCAACTTATGACTGCATATATATGGACCAACATGGCAATTTTTTATTTTTTATTTATCTAATCTATGTATATATTTAGACTATGATGAGGTTATAACTATACACCCACTTGCGGAGGACTGATCTTTGGGAGGAGCTTGGAAACCCTAGATATGGTGGCTGACGACTGAAACCCTAGCTATGGCGGTCGACGACTGAACCTGCAATGGTTGGGTCACGGTTTTGGGAGGTTGGCTTCTAGTTTGATTGTCTCAATTGCCAATGACGTTGGGGGCAACGGTTACCCACCTGCACATCGGTTTTTTAATCATCGATATCCTTGTTTGCATCGGTCTGGGGATCTTAACACTGTGGTTATTTATTTTCCCTATAGGCTCGTGACCTCTTTCTGGTTCCCTTTTACCTTACTTCTCGCTGACAACTCATTCCTTTTCTCGCGGGGGTAAGGGTCCAACAATGGTTCTCTCTTGGACAACTGCAGCTCTCCCATTTGTTGCATTCCCTCCTGCCTTGACTGGCCAGCAGAGGGTTCCTTACTTCTCATTGTTGCTTTTGTGCTCGCCAGTCTGCCCATCCGTCGATTACTAACACTGTCCTCGGAGCAGGGCAAGTTGCGGGCAAAACGGTGTTACCATCAAAGGCGGGTGTTTAGCTGGACTCCTGATAATGACAAACGATGAGGTGGGCTCCTCATCTAACCCTATGGAACATACTCAAATTTTTCTCCAACATACTCCCCACAGAGAAGTTGGTCGGGTGGAAGGGTTGACAATGGAAAGTGGGGACGTGGAGGATATGGACATTGGTGTGTCAGCCATACCACCTTTCCCGTTGGTGGAACCGCCTCCAGTAACTTCGGTCATGTGCTCGGAGCTCTTTTTGCAACCCTTGGCTTCCTCGATGTATTCTATTCCCTCGCCTTATGTCTTAAGGTTATGGGAACAGCAAGCACAGGAGCCTCCAAACGCTTTTGAATCCTTCGGAGAGGGGTTGGTTCATGGGTGCAGTTCTTAGACTCAATCTGACACACTTGGATTCGAACAGCTGAATATCAATCGGAGGCAGTTGCCTTATCTTCATCGGGTTGAACCCAAGGTGCCTATCTCCGTCGTGGCTTTAGGTTGCTTTGAGGGCATCCCGAACTCTGCGCCACTGCAAGAAGAACCCAGGACCTCTGATTCTGATGAGGCTCTGGAATCGAATGGCGTAGGACAAGTCAGGGTACCTGGCTGTGGCAAGAAAAAGCAGCGGTGCTCTAGGAGCAAGGCCAAGAGGGACCTTATTTTCGGTCAGGGTGTTGGTATGGAGGTGATTGAGCACACCACTCAAACGGTATTAGTGGGCAGAGTCCGCGGCAACACTTTCACCTGTGCCAGACTCAAAATTTGGACTGCAGAGATTTGGGGCAATTCTCTAGCGCAGCTTCCGGGTTTCTGAATATGAGCAGGGGCTGGTTTGCCCTCATTTTTCCTCAGCCTGACATGGTGGATTGGGTCCTCACAAAATACTGGCATATAGAGATGAACCCAGTATTACTGAAGAGATGGACGCCCCTATTCGATCCGGACAAGGAGAAAGCCGGGGCAGAACCAATTTGGGTCAGACTTCTGAGTCTCCCTCTATATTTTTGGTCTGAAGCCCCCTTTCGTTTTATTGGGGAAGATTTGGGGATTTACTTGGACCATGACCTTTCCTATCTTGATACTGGGAACATCTCTGTGGCTCGAATACTTGTCCATCTGGATACTAGAGATGGGCTTCTTGAAGCCTACAACCTCCACTTCAATGACATGGTTCGGGTGCAAATTCTCGATTATGAAGGGGTACCCTTCAGATGCAGGACGTGTCATGAGGTTGGGCACCTGTACAAGGAGTGTCCTCTCATCATGGCTATAGCGGCTCCCTTGAAAATTATGGTTCATATGGCGACACAGACGGATGATGGGGGTGCGGAGCAGCGGCAACAGGAACCTGAGCAAGTGGGTCGTGGTCTTGATATCTCCGTTGGTCAGCCATCGATCCCCAATACGCGCTTGCAAGCACAAATCATAGCGGTCCACACTCCATTGGAGCAATCAATGCTTAATCTGGTAACAATCCTTCTTCCCCCCTTTCGAAAGTTGATTCTTTGCTATACTCTTCTGCCCTCTCATTGTCTAATGCATCCCATTCTATTAATTTAAACATATGTAGTCTGGATCCCCTTGGCTATCCTGTTGCAATCGCCCCTCCTTCTGTTTCTCGGCCCAACTCCCTCATCATAGCTGGTGACTCAACTTCCCACTCGATTCATGAATCTGATAGCCATTCTACAGGTCACCGTTACAACCTTAGATCGTCCTCCTGAACATATGGCCCTCCTACTTTTGGCCTCAGGGAGGACTCTGGGTGGCCTTTCCCGAAAGCATCGAGGGGGTGCCCCTCTTCCATCAGAAAGGCCGACTTGGAGGTTGCGACTGGTACCCAATCATCCATCGATCGAGTTCTTAGAGAAAAGAACACACGAGGCAGCAATGACCCATGATCTGCCTCTCCTTAAACTGTCGTGGTTTGGCCAACCCAAACAAAAAACTGGCTCTCAAGCATCTACTGGACCGTATTCAAGTAGATGCCCTCTTCCTTCAGGAAACTCTCGGAAAAAGAATTTATGTTTCAAATGTTTTTTCTTCACTACTCCCCGATTATACTTTCCAGACGATTGATGCTAGGGGTCGATCTGGTGGTTGTGCCATAGGTCTCAATAACAGGTCCATTCTGGTTCACGATTGGTGGGGTCGGGCTGGCATTCTGCGTGCGGACATTACCACTCGTGAATCCAATCTCATGATCACTCTTATCAATGTTTATGGCCCTTGTCATCATAGAGAGGCATTCTGGGATGAATGGATACATAGTTCAATAATGCAGCGAGACAACATCATTTTGGGCGAGGACCTAAATTTTTCTATTGGTTCTCTCTGAATCTTGGGGGTCGGGGGCCTCCCCGGACTCATTATCTGAATACTTTGAAAAGCTCATTGATGAGGCTGATCTCCTGGATCTGGTGATGCCAAAGAAGCTCCTTACTTGGAGGAACAGAAGGACTTGTGATGCTGCTTTGGCCAAAAGACTTGACCGATTTCAGATCAAATCCCCGTTCGCGGAGAAATTTGACATGGCGAGGCAATGGGTTGGGATTGGGGCATCCTCGGACCACTCTCCTATCTATCTTGAATTTTTGATGGGCCTACAAAAGCCCCAGGCCCCTTTCAAGTTCAATTATGTTTGGCTTGAGGAGCCTGATTTCCACTCCTTAGTCAAGAGTGAATGGAAGCACTGTGAACAATTCCCTGATCTGCTGCCTGATAGGGTCCTCTATAATAATCTGTCCTAGTTAAAGACTCTCACCATCGGCTGGGCTAGAAGCAAGAAACTAAAGGAGAAAGAGTCCTTAGCAAACATTGAGCAGGGGATCGGGAATTTTACTGGGTCAGACTACCTGGGCTTCAGATCTACAGAAGCAAAGGACAGAGTTATTGCTCTGGAATTAGCTAAAGCTAAGATTCTTAGGAAACAGGAGGAGGAATGTCGACTTAAGAGTAGGGCCATCTGGTTACAAGCAAGGGATGATAACACCAAATTCTTCCAACAATATGATAAGGGCAGAAGGATTATCAACACTATCTAGGAATTCACTGATCAAAATGGCAGAGTGGCTCATACACACACCCAGCTGGCCGACATGGGAATTAATCACTTCACTAGCCAATATAGGGAACTTGGGAATGCAAACATACTAGAAATCATGCAGATCGCCCATTCCCTGCACAGAGTTGTGGAGGAGGAGCAATTGGAGGATCTGAACGCCTGGGTCTCCTTGCGAGAAGCAGAAGGGGTATTGAAATGGTTTAAGAAGGACAAAAGCTCGGGACCTGACAGTTGGCCTATTGAATTCTACCTCACTTTCTTTGAACTCGTCGATAAGGATCTATTATAGGTCATTGAAGACAGCAGGACCTTTGGACAAGTATATGATGGATTCAATGCCACCTTCATCGCTCTCATCCCCAAAATCGAGAAACCCCTATCTTTCCATGACTATCGGTCGATCTCCCTCTACAATTTCATCTACAAGATTATATCTAAGATCATTGCTAACCGTATTAAGCCCATTCTCTCACAACATATTGCCAAAGAACAATTTGCTTTTCTCAACCATATACAAATTCATGAAGGCACTGCACAAGAGGCCTTACATTTCATCAAACTCAAGAATCTTAAGAGCACCATCCTCAGCATTGACCTTGCAAAAGCAATTGATTGTGACAACTTGTTAAGTTCTGAAGATGTTTTATGCTAGATGCAAATTTATTTTAAACTTCTAGGGCTCAATCACATGAAAGTAAGATGCAAATAGAACATACCAATAGATCGATAGAAGACAAGCCAAAAACAGAGATGAATAATGGTGGCGTTACGGCAATCAGCAGGATGCTTCAACCAGCAAAGTCTCCATAAGGTCAGCGACCCAAATGTGTCACACAACCCCAAGACGGTTCATCAAAACGTTGTATCAAAAATGTTGCACCAAGAATCCCTAACACTGCACCATGAGAAGCCCTAATCGCATCTCCATGAGAAGCCCTAATTGCAACACCATCCATGAGAGAAGAGAATGCCTCCAAAATGTGTGCATAAAATGAACTCCAAGTCTCTCAACTATATAGTTCATCTGTGGGGGTGTGTGACACATCTCTTATGCATGTGGGATAAATCTGGCCAACCTTGCACATGTGGAATAAATTCAAAATACATGTTCTGCTCATCCGATTAAGATGATCTTTAGATCGATCTTGCACCTCTCCGAAAGAGGAATCCAATAAAAATATTGGCATCACCATCTGAGCAGTACAATATGGAGTTTGGACCTAGTTGTCCAAAATTAACACAACTGGAATTATCTGCAACTCATCTTCATTCATATCGGTTTCCCACACGCCTTTACAAAATGGATAATGGGATGTATTACTAATGCCTCATTCAGCATTCTTATAAATGGTGCTTCTACTTAATTTTTTCACGCAAGTAGGGGACTCAGGCAAGAGCTGCCCGCTCTCCCCACTGCTCTTTCTTTTGATTATGGAAGGCCTATCTTCACTCCTGGCACATCCAAAAGATGATGGTTCCATTCATGGAATCAAAATTAATGACATTGTACAATTGACTCATTTATTGTTTGCGGATGATGTAATTATATTTCTTGACGGTTCTTGTCACGACAACATAATTTTTTGAATCTGCTCAACCTTTTTAGTAAAGCAACTGGAATGGACCCCAACCACAAAAAATCCACCATCATGATGGTGTGCTGTTCGACATTTGAATGCAGACATGCAATGGGCCTCTTCCATTTTGAGCGCAAGGATTTGGAAGAGGGTATAAAATATCTTGGTTTCCACCTTATAAACCAGCTGATTACCGCATAAAGGACTGGAACTGGCTTATTGCTAAAGTCGAACGCAGGATCAACATCTGGCAACAAAGATGGCTCTCCTGGGCCGGTAGGCTGGTGCTCATAAAATCTATCCTGGAAGCCATTCCGATTTACTGGATGGCACTTGCATGGACCCCTAAAGGTGCGATCACTAGATTACAACAAATATGTAGGCGATTTCTTTGGAGAGGCAAGCAGGATGGACGTGTCTATGCTTGGATTGCTTGGAAAAAGATTGCTAAACCTAAAGGATGGGGGGGATGGGGGCTAAAGGACGTCAACCATTTCGCAACAGCACTAGCTGCAAAGATGGGTTGGCACCTCATTGTCAGACACAGTCTGTGGCAAGAAGTTACATACTCTAAATATATTGCACCTTCCTCCCCCATGGACTGGATCAGAGGACGCATTCAACTCCCTTTCGACTCATCTATTATATGGAAGGCCATCACTAGATCCATCCATCTTATTAAACAAAGCTTGGCTTGGCGCATTGGATCGAGTGAAAAGGTCAAAATAGGAGGAGGATGCTTGGTCGCGCTGTGGACAAGAACTCAAATTGTCGTTGGGCATCAAGTAGCATCCAGCGAGGTCTGGTCATCAATTCATATCTCAGATAGCGGATCCACTTAATTCTACTTGGGTCTCTCAGGCTTGGTTGTCAGCACAAGCGTTGGCCATCCCCAAGCACTAGTGGCCGATATGGAATTGGTTTATCAGAACTCTCAGAGCCACTAACATCTGATTATCTGATCGGGATGATGAAATTTTATGGGCCATCGCCCCCAGCAGCAAATACACTCCAAAGCTTGGGTACTCTACACTCTGTGATATACAGGAGCCCCAATTAAAACAATGGTGGTGGAAACACTTATGGAAACTGAAAGTGCCACCAAAAGCTAGATTGTTCATGTGGTGCATTCTCTCCAACTACACTCCCACGGAGGACCTCACCAAACGTGAGATTCATGGTCCTTCCAGATGTTGTTTATGTCTCGCACATGCTGAGGATGTGAATCATCTCTCCCTGGACTGTCCGGTTGGCAAACATCTTTGGCGCATCACGACTTTATCCTTGGGATGCACCCTTAATTGGCATTGCACCTTGGTATGTTCGGCTTGGAACACCTGGTGGAAGGAGACTAGTTGACATAAGGATTGGAACATTCCACTCCTCGTCGCTTGGGGGACCTGGCTTGCCAGGAACCAGACTATCTTTCTGGACAAGATTGCAGATTAGGAAGGTATCTGCAAAAATATCTCCACCATTTACCATCTTATTCCAAATGATGAGCCTCTGACCCACAACAGATCCATCATCCCAGAAACAATCGACCAATCTACTCTGTGGGCTTATTTCGATGAGGCATCCAATGTGGCTAGGTGCGGTGGTGGTGTTATACTTCACTTTTCTGATACACATTTTTTTCACCTTAAGATGGGGCTTAGTCCGAGCACCAACAACTATGTTGAACTCAATAGCCTTAGACTTCTACTCCTCTTTGCTCGTGAACAAGGTTGCAACAGGATTCAGATCTTTGGGTATTCGCAAGTCATTATCAATTGGTTCAATATGGAAGCTCAATGTCACACACACATTCTTAGAGCATTACTGGATGAGGTCTTCACATTTAAATCTTATTTTGAATTTATATCTGTCACTTATATTTACAGACAGAGGAATCAGATGGCTAACCAATTATCCAAAGAAGCCACGAAGGTAGAATGGGGTAGATGGCACATCACGGTACAAGATGGTCCTCAGGTGTATCAATATTTTCATTGACCTTTCATTGAAGACATGGCAGCACCAGTGGCAGCGTAGAATAGACTGCACAGTTTTGCTTTTTGCTATTTATCAGGAGCTGTTTATTTTTTATATTTTGTATATTGTACATATTTATCTTTTCTTATGATGCTTTTACTAGACAGTTATGACGACGGCAATTAGACTCTCCGAATAATATGAATCTTACTTGATCCATGCATAGATGATATGTTGATGATGCAACATGCAATTTCTCTTATTTATAATGAAGAATTACGAATTTTTCCTTGGAAAATACTGTACACCCACTGGGTGATTTTTGATGAACTTATTTTTGGAGTGACCTTGGTCACAAATACAAAATATGCACAGGCATATACAGCATGTAATTTTCAATCTTTAATGGAAATTATGATTTTTCCTTGGGGAAAAATATATAAATTTAAATTATATAAAATATATATATAATATATAAATTTAAATTATATATATATATATATATATGAAGAATTACGAATTTTTCCTTGGAAAATACTGTACACCAACCGGGTGATTTTGATGAACTTATTTTTGGAGTGACCTTGGTCACAAATACAAAATATGCACAGGCATATACAGCATGTAATTTTCAATCTTTAATGAAAATTATGATTTTTCCTTGGGGAAAAATATATAAATTTAAATTATATAAAATGTATATATATATATATATATATATATATATATATATATATATATATATTATACAAATTTTTAACCGAACGTATCCATCGAGTAATGACAACGTCGTCCCCTTATAAAACGATTATGTATATCAAATGAATTAAACTATATACAAATTAAATATTACCAATACGACTTTGTCAACAGTCGTGGCCAGTGTTTGACAGAACCAATTAGCCTCACGATTTGAATGTGGATCACCGATGGTGACGCACAACGCAATCAGCAGCAACGTGGGTAGTGAGCAGCGACGTGGACCCTCGAACCCGTGCCAAAATCGCCCTTGTGTTCGTTGACCTGGGCAACACTATTTGCGTGCGACTTATTTCCTTGGCAGTTTGCCACAATGATCAATGACACAGCGAAAGCGGCAATGCGGACCGAGTGTGGACGTGGACAGGTGGGTGATAAATGATAAGGACGCAGACAACAATCGAGTGAAAGTATGGGTTTGAATAGTGGAGGGGCACAACAGGAACGCAGGGAACAAGTGGAGTGGAACTGGAATGTAGTGGAATTCCACGAATGGCTCTAATACCACTGGAGCGTTAAGAATATTATGCAACCGTTATGTTTGTAAGTAGATTTGTATTTTGTAAAGTAAGTAAATTGTATTATAAGATATGAAAGGATGGTTTACAATTCTTTGTGGCGGTGTACCTTTATAGGCATTGACAGGCCACGAAGATAAAAAGTCATGACTATTGACCTCATGTCTCTTCATAAGTGAATGAGATATTAATTAATTTAATTAACTTAATTATTTAATATTGTATTTATTTTAATTGAGGGTTATGAGTAATTTATTCATAACATTTTCGAACATCGATCAACATTATGGTGCATTTTATGGAATACAAAAAACTAAACTACATAAAAAGTTCACTTCAGTTATCATGAAATGCTTTACTTTGACTTTGTATAAATGTTATTTGAAGTTGTTTAACGCCTTTGCACACATGGAATCAATTAATCTAAGTCAGTGTCACGAACATCTCGACAACATCCCAATTTTATCTTGAAATCATGATTCTTTGGCCTAGCCGATGTTTACCGATTTTTACTGATATTTTGATGGTATCTTGATTTTTCCTTCTCTTTTCACGTTGTGTGTATCACTAAGCTTATGCGAGAGTGAGAGATCAATGACAGAGGCTACCACTGACTCTCCTCTGCATTGATCTTCCTCACATACTATCGCAGACTAGGTCTCCTTCTCGCGTCTCTTCTCAGCCTTCTCCTTCACTGTATCTCCTACTCTCTTCGCATTGTATTACAGATTTATCCTTTGCTAAGGTAGCCCTCGGTCTACTTTCTTCTCTGTACTCGTTACAATCCATCTCTCGCATTATAGTTGCAGACCCTTTATAGATCCAAGACCGAGAGTGTGAGAGCTCCTTTTCCTTCTTCGCACTAACTTCAGACCTTATCTCGCACTTCTCCACGGAACTTGACCGAGATACTTGTGTCCAAATGAGGCCACAGTCCCTCTATATATAGGGATTGTCTCTAGCTATTAGGCCGACATGAAGAAAGGTGTGTAGGCCGACATCTTCAATGAGATCTTTCCATCATATTTGAGCCGACTTTGTGGAGCATATTGACCAAGTCTTGAGGCATACATTTACATCAATAATTTTCATTTATACAAGTGTTACATGAATACATATACATGACTCTAATTATATTTATGACAAGATGACAAACTCCTAAAGACATCAAGAAGAAGTCTTTGACCTATAATAAAAACTCCTTGCTCATGAAACCCATGAGGCAAGCATTACAAAATACATTTTATTATCTTTGTCTTCTTCATTACATAAATTCATAATTACAAGTCATTATGAAGACCAAACCTAGTTACACTTTTCAACACCTAGTTAAGAGGGAGTGTTGGAAAAGTAACTAGATTCGGTCTTCATATTTATCTTTGTATTTGTAACAAAAGCAAAAATAAAAATAAAATATGTATATTATTATTATTTCTTTAGTTAAGCATGTTCTTCATGCTTCTAGGTTTTGATTTCGTCAAACAATAAAATTTGAGTCAAAGTCCATTTCGACTCTTCGTAAGAAAAAAGGAAAAGAATTTTTATTTAGACAAAAAGAGTCAAATTGATCTCCATAAGACCAATTTGGCCCTCTAGATGGTTAAGTCGGCCTGATCAATAGATGTGACCCTTCACATTAGCAAACAAATATATACTAGCGCATGTTCTCCTTCATTTCGACATGCATTCGTTGATGTTTTGTGGATAGATATGTGAGTTCATGTGGAAACTTACGCAAGTTCTATGGATAGATATGTGAGTTCCTATGGAAAGTTATGCGAGATTTTCTGTGACTTAGATGTGAATCTTGGAAGACTTGAATTTCGTAAAATATACAAGCTACTGAGACTATCTTTGTGATGATATGCCAACTGATGAAGGATTGCAAGGACTATGATATGTGAGTTGATGATGGATTGTATTATGCGAGCTGAAGGTGGACTATAGAGCCTGTAAAATATGATCTTATGACAAAGTTTGAGGACAAAATATGACAAAGAATGGAGGGTTGACTTGGTGATCTTATGAAGGTATTTGTCTTGGTCTTGCTCTTGGTCTTGGATATCTCACTTGATCTGATTCCATAAGAAGAGGATTGTTTGGGTTTTCCCCAATTGTGGTTTTTTTCCCTGGCGTGGATTGTCTCTTGTGATCTTCATATTTATATTTTGGTAACTACTTGATGAAGAAAAAGAACACAAAGTAAACACTCTCACTTTATTTTTGTGTGTTTTCACCCCTTCATTAGGCTTCCTTTATAATCTTCATTAATACCAAATCCCTAACCCTAATCTCCCTTCTAGAACCATCTTGGAGATCACGGTTGAGATTATTACCAAGTAACTTAAATAATTGAATTACTTATCCGTAGAAAATTGTTTAATGGTCTGCAATATTAATTGACTTTAACTATTGATTTTTCCTAAGTTAGACTTAGGAAAGAAGACATAAGTCACTTACTCCACCAAGCAAGCACATAAAGACATCTTTCGCATGCCAAGACACCAAGCCTTTGTAGAAGACCTTCTGAAGCTACCACTACCTTCAACATATTGTGAGTATCATATTCCATTTTGCTACAATTGTTGGAATAGGGTTTGTCAGGTGCCTTATTAAAAATTGCAACATCTCTTATCAACTCTACTTTCTTCATGTGCAATATCTGTCATCAAGTATCCATCAAGGAAGCTAGATTGCCTCCCTTGACCTTAAGTCTCCTACTTTGGAATGTCACTAGGGTTAGTTTGAGAAATTACTCTTCTATGTTTCTGTCTACATCCAAGGTCTTTAGCTTATTGACTCACCCCTTATCAAACTCCATACGCACAAAAATTCATTAATGAGCCAAGGCACTAATCCTCCATTCTCCATCATTTACACTCTTCGTAAAGCTTTAAATTCGAAGTAGCATGTGTTTGGCAATTTGTTTGAGCATTCTCCAAAGCCTATGTTGAGCCATCAATTCTTTGACCTTGCTACTTCGTCCCACTTGGAGCAAAACATTATTGAATATTATTCTAGGGTGTAAAAATTTGCAAGCTCCTTAGAGAGCCATTTCACCTAGGATCCCTTAGTCATTTAACTTCTAACTCTTGCCAAGGAAGACTCCCTTGTGGGGATAACATCTATCCACAAAACAAAAGGTGACAATGGTAGTGGATCCCATTATTACCAGGGATGTGGTGCAACCTAGCACTAGGGTGCTAGATTTTGTGGTAAAAAGTATAATCCTTTCTTCTTTGCCTCTTGTCTAGCATTTGCTCTTACCTCGATCCTCTAGGAACATTAATCGACCTGCTCAATTTTGATGAAACAACCTAATCCAAGATTTAAAATATGTTGAAAAGGTTTAGGATGCCTAATCAACCATTTTGATTTGAGTGAGAAGGGCATTTATTTCGCTATGGCTATGAAAAATAAGTTCAAAAATCAACACTACCAACATCTCAATACATTAAGGGCTTAGTGCTCTTGATTAAATGTCAATCACATGCCCTCGCACATGATAGAATCCAATGAAAATGTTGCAACCCCACCAATCCTAAAATCCTAAAAACTACTATATTCGTTGAATTTAGAATGAGATATGAAATTCGACGAAGTTGGAACCACTCTAATTATTAATAATTATCAATAATTGCCAACATTTTTAGTTGAACCTACTAAAAAACCACAATCTGGATCAATGGATATAGGTAGCACCTAGGGGGTGCATTCCTTGCTCTAAGAGCATCCTAAGGAGTGCCAAACTCCCCATAGTGGCAAGGAGCATTCTAAGGAGCCCCAAAGCACATTATCGCTCAAAGCATGATTCCTAAGGGGAGTGGCCCCTAAGAGTGCACGTCCAACAACACTGAGCACCAAAAAGGGAAATATAATAATGAACCGTAGCTCACATACACCACTAGGAATACCCCTAATAAATGTTGAGTATTATATAGTAGCAAACATGTCTTATGGAATGATTCATTCCATAATCAGTGTTTGACGACGTTGACCTACAGTAAGGGTTCTCTCAATATTCCTGAGTTGTTCCATGAGGTGGATGAATTATGGTTATTCTCAAGCTTAGGAGTTTTACTCCTTTATCTAGCATGATTCACTGCAAGCGTAAGCACCACTCAACTAAATGTGCACTCAAAATGATTTTTGTTACCATACATTAAACTTGTGCCTTTATGTGAGGATACATTAGTAAACATAGGTGAGTCTTATGGGTCTATGTGAACACTTGCCAATGATATGAGAGTTTTGTAGCTCTTTGTGACTATTAGTGACACTTCCTAAAGTCTTATGGACCCATGTGGACATTGTGGATACTATTGGTCTTATGTGAGTGTTGTTGACATTGTGAGGGTACACTAACTCTGTGTCAGTCTTTTTCTCCGTCCACTTGTGTGACCTTGGCCATTTATTATACTTCATAAATGCTAGATGAGACTAGCAAGAGCATGATGCTCCTATAATTGATATCCACCGTATCAAAAACACAAGTACTTTTTTTAATAGATTGGTTTTATTCTATGATGCATTATGTTATCTTCCTAAATGTTTGCTTCACAAATTATCTATAATGCAATGCTCTTGATGAAGGAAATTAATTAGAACATTGGGAACAACAATGTTGTGAGGACACATGCAAATATTCTTTCATTTGGTTGGAACCAACAAGGAATACATTTGTTAGCATGACAATAAACTTACTGATCATTGGGATTAATACAATGAAGTGCAATTAGCACATACTACCCATAATCCAATTTCTCGAAGTGGATGAGCAAGGCAATGCCCTATGTTATTAAAGCATACTAAGAAGAAGATGGTTTAATTGAGGACAATGTCATTTTTAAAGGGAAGGGAAATCTAATACCCCTAACTCTGGCACCCTAACTAAATATGGTGTCCATCAGTAAGTATTGTCATAGATTGGAACAGCTAGGTGGCCAAGCGTAAAGTACCCATTATTTGAAGTATAGTTGAATCATATGATGTAATATTTAGAAAAAGGGGCAAATCCCATGTGCATAATAATAATATAGTGCACAACAATTTCGTAAGAGGGAAAATGAGATAATGGGGCCTATATGTAACAAGGTGCAAAGAGACGTGACAAGGACATCTTGCGAAAAAACTACTCTAGTGGGCACATCCAATGGCTACTTTGGAAAGATATGCACGTCCAATTGCCAATATATAGTGGGGTTGCATGCTTATGCACACCCAATTGTTGGTTTGGATGGAAACTTAACGTTTATACAACCCAATTTTCTCTAGGATAAAAAAAACCATCCTTTGAAAAGGATTTTACCCAACACAATAATTAAACTTCACCTAGATATATGTATTCCATTAAGGAGACGAGGTTATGATGAACTATTGGACTTAAATGATGGTTATCAAACTCTTTCCCTTGAGTGGTAAGTTATTCCCTTTGGAAAATAAGCCTTTGTTTTCAACCTTGTGTAGGTTGTTGGTTCTGATTGGTGCTCCTAAAGATAAGATTTGTGATACCATGCACACAAAGGACATTGTGAGGACTAACCCAACGAAGATTGAGTTCTATCATGGTTGGATCCAAAAGCGTTCAACAATGGTTTAAGTAGCCATTATTGAACTAGAAATGGCTATAAAATATTGGGATTGATAGTTGCATATTTCCAACAATGGGGATTTGTACTGTGATATAAGATAAGATAATTTTAATAATGTCCAACAAATACCGCAAAAGTAGGTCAAAGTGTGCTTCAGTCCTTAGAACGGTTTCCAACTATAAAACACGACCTCTATTATTTCATATGACAACGATCCTTTCTACATAATATTTATGTAACTATTATTATTTTAAGCTTTGATTGTTCGCTATAATAGCCAATTAATGAAGCACAAGACATAGAGAAATATACTCATGAAACACACAAGGGGGAACTTATATCATAAAAGCATTCTCATGTGTCATTTGTATTGTACAAATGGTCACGATATATAATGATGAGAGACCATAACAACTATGTCCATATTAGAGTTTCAGTTTAAACCAATTCTTCAACTTTCTCCACAATATGTCCATGAATCTCTTCTTAAATATCTTAAGCAATCTTCATCCCTAACATCACTCATTTCGCTTAATCTCTCATGCTTTCGTAGACTTCTATGGTTGGTCTACCTCATTACATTTTCATCACATAATTTAGATTTTGAAAATTATTCACAAGGAGTTATGCCTTCATACTCCCCTTTAAAGAGTATTGACTTCAATATCTTCAATTGTCCTTTGAACTAGTCCCATCTTCATCTTCATCTTCAATCTTCTATACTCATCTTTTTTGGCCTTTTTCCTTCATCTTCATTTATCTTCAACTTTCATCTAGTACCTGCAAAACATAAAGAATGTGTTTGTTGAAGTCCATAGAGAAAAGTAACTATCCACCAAAATACATGAGTTGCCAACCATTGTATCCGCCAGTTCTATAAAAAACTTCTTCTCATACATGGCACAGCAAAATTTCTTTATACTTTTAACTCTCCTTACAACATCATTGACATGGATATTCCAGATTACCCTTAACCATACAAACCTCCAACAGCTTTCGCTTACCACATCACGAACCATCACATCAAGTGGTTTCTAGCTTACCACAAACATACATTACATGAAGTGGTTTTGGATGACCACAAGCGTTCCTCTCTCGCAACAATCACAACAAGTGGTTATTAAGCACCATTTCTTCCTTCATGACAAGTGGTTACTCAGCAACATTGCCTCTTCAATGGGGGTATTCTTGCCTCATCAAAGATGATATCACGTTGACTCAGGTACATTAAATTTCCGCTCAAGTTAATCTAGCCCTTATACAAGCAGGTCCTTTCCACATCAAATATATTAGGGACCATTAAACCTTTTAGGGGATTTTTTTTGTCATGGATTCACTATGTCCTCGTCTCAATTCCAAACACGGTATTATTATAAAATAGATAACAAGCCAATTAAGTAGTTAGTCTGGCAAGCATGTTTGCGTGTGTTCCTTTTCTATGCAGGGGGCACTATACTTTTCTAGCACTCTACAAACTTGACACAATGAAGATAACACTCCTTTTACCTTGCTTCGTGTCCTCCTTCTCGCTTCCTCATTCCACCATTTCCCATGACATTCTCTTTGTTGCTGCAACATTCCCTCTGACATCATCCTCTTTTATCATGCATCATCATCTTTATTCGGCTTGCTTGCACTTTTCTCTAGCATCTTATTCTGTCATGCAGTTTGGTCCTTCATTGTTCTTCATCTCTCTGCTTCATTCATGGAGTCATCTTTTCTTCTTGCATCTTCTATGTTTATGTTGCTTGTCATTAGTTTGAAACATTATGGAGTCTAAATCTTTTTCTCGCTTATGTATCTAGTTTCAGCATCTTCTTGCATGATTCTTCCTCAGAATCTTTCATTGTACATGCATAAAATGTTTCTTGTAGGAAGTCTCCATCCAACAAG
Source organism: Pinus albicaulis (assembly GCA_034641835.2). Lineage (NCBI taxonomy): Eukaryota > Viridiplantae > Streptophyta > Pinopsida > Pinales > Pinaceae > Pinus > Pinus albicaulis. The sequence continues at coordinate 1,335,525,180 of CM076572.1, forward strand.
ACACCTGCAATCATATGCTCAGAAAATATGTTTCTATGTTGGAGTTGATCAAGACCCAACAAGATACCTATGACCTTGGCTTGGAATACTTAATTCATGCAACAATAACATGATTTAAAATTCACTTTTGACTCCAAACCCTTTGAACATCTTATTAGATTTTTGTCAATTCAGATGTTTGCATATGATCTTGTCCAAATCAATCAATGCATGTTCGTGCATATTGTTTTATCCTTTACAAGATTTTTAATGAATCCATTGTGAGTACATGGCTATAAATATTTTGTTGGTTTTGATATCAATTGTCAAGTAATGATTTAGAATAAAAGAAACATGAGGACCATTAGATCATATATTTAAAATATGTGTTTCTCAACAACTGTATACCTTGATCATTATAGGGCTAAGGTACATTACAACAAAGTACATCACAAAAATATTTGTCAAATGATTTACTAGGAGGCATTCTTAAAAGATCCACTAGCTAAACACACAAGTATACATTACATATTCAATAAAAAAAATAGTTTAAAACTCCACTGACAATACTATATACGTTTAATTTTAGCCATTCGATCATTGCCTTGGCAGTTGCTTGAGCAACATTTATGAGATACCACTATTCTATATATTTATTTTCCTCTTTCACGATGAAAATACATACTATATTCTTGGACTCAATGAACATTAATAAACTTATTTTATCTTATCCATAAAACTTTTGTAATCCAGTTTTTGGCCACTTGTCAATATTTAAAAAATTTCTCTATTTCTATAATTCGACTATTAAACCATAACCACTCAATGATAGACATATTCAAAAAATAAAATGTATGTACATAAATCCCAAAACACCTTATTTCTACTATATGGAAGATAAAAGAATAGTTCCTATTGCCGTAAAATCTAATAGGCCTTGGAGAGGGGTACCCTACATGTCTATCTAGTATCACTAGACCAAGTCACAACAATAAGATAATGGCCCATCGTCACCACATCCAAAACCCCTTACTCTTTATGGACTTTCACCAATGCGAGGATTCTTGGTATAAGGTCACCTATAACTTATAAAAGATATACTAGGTATAAAGGTATTAGAGTGACCAAGAGGCTTCTAAGGAAAAGGCTCAACTAAAATACAAGGCTCCAACCAATGAATGAAGGCAATTCGCTTTCCTTAGAGAGGTTGAATTTGTACAACACAAGACCTAGGGCTTGATTAGTAGATTTAGAGTTGGGATGGCCAAAGGTCCAAGTATAGAGAAAGGATTTCCCACAATGTACTTAAGCAAGGATATGGCACACGAAACCCTCAATAAGTCCCCAAGTTGAAGCTAAAACCAAACTAGGGTTTTACCCTAAGGCAAACAACTAGGGTAAGGAAATGTTTGGGCAAAATTGGAATGAATGCCTACCAAAGTAAGTGATTTTGTGGCAAACACCCTACCCTTGATATTTAGACTTTGCAAGAGCCAAAAGTACTACTCCTAGCTAATTCGCTCCATGCCCTAGTTGGTTGCTTGGCCTTACGAGGGCCAAAATTAAAGAGGAGAGGAAGAGAAAAATTTATGGATTAAAGTTGATGTGATCACCAACAAAGGATGGCTAGTGCCTAGTCCTAGAGTTAATGGAGTCTATGAGCTCTTAAGGCTAGCTAAAACTTGCAAAGAAGTAAGGATGTTTTTGATGCCCTAGCATCAAAACCCTAGCTATTACATTTATAAGGGATTGAAAGTCACTCGGGAGACCTAAGGTAAGATCACCAAGGGTATTATCATTCACATATCATACTATGAGTGATGCATGCAATCATATAACCTAGCTTCCATAAAATTGGTCTTCAACAATCTTAGGGCACAAAATTTAACCTAGATCACAAATGTATTCCATACATTACACTTGAAAACAGAGTTTTTCAATAAAAGAGCACTTACAAGACAATGTGCATGAACAATCCAATCATCAATCAAAGATAACTTCTCCAAAAGACAAGACAGTAGCTCGAAAACAAATTTTGTTCCATTGATGACATCTCTCCAATAGAAAAAGAGGCTAAAATGCTCAAGAAGAGGAGGTCGAATTCACGAGTGATGATGATGAGAGATATAATAGTCTTCACCTATATTGATATGAGGAGGAATAGTTCCTAATTAGCCTAAATGTTCATAGGAAAACAAGTAAGATCATAGTGATGCATTGGGATACAAACAAACCCACTAACTTAGACATAAAACAAATTATTTTCCCCACCTCTGAGTCACAAGGACTAGAAAGGCTAACATCATCCATGCGTAGAGCTCCATGTGGCATGCATTGAGGCTTTAAGGTGCCCTAAGTGGTGTAGAAGCCTCTAAAAATCAAAATGTGAGGGTTGCCCTCCAATCTTTGTCAAAATCCCTCTGTGGACCCCAAAATGTAGTTTGAAGCACCAAAGTTCCTAGATTTGCCCTTGCTCCAAAATGTCCATCTTTACTCCAACATTGAGGGCCTTCCATGTGCTACTAGCCCTCCCATATCTCATAAAGTGAGACCATCCTAATTTGGGCTTTCGATTAGTTTCCATCTCTCGGAGAGTGTTAAGGCTGACCTAGGGGCATGTTGGTCTAGGTGCATCATCCTGAAGAATTATCAAATATAATGCAAAGTCACAAAACATCCTAGGTGCAGAAGGTGTCCAATGGTAAATGTGATGTGTTGCTACTGCTCGGAGACCTGCGGCTCTCAATGCTTCACCTATGAGTGTCAATATACTTCTCAAATGGCTTGGGCACCTGTGGGTAAGGTGACCAAAGTCTAGATTGCGAAACCACAAGACAATTACAACATAATGTCTTGTGAAAGAACCAGTCATCAAGTCTAATAATCAGTTTTACATCTAAGTGAACCAAGCTTCAATGTAAAGGGCTATGTAATACTTCAAACAAGGCTTCCCTTCTAAAATTGAGGCTTTCAACTCATAATGCTGTCTCCTCCCTAGGTAGGAGTGGCTAAAGGACAACCCTATTAAGTGTTCCAACCCCCAAGGGTAAGTAGCATTTCCTCAGTCCACCCTTCAATTGATAGGTGTAAATGAATAATGATGGTACAAAGGAAAGAAAACTTCATGGTCAAGTGCCATGGTCAAAGGGGCCAGCATGATGGCGATCCACATCTAGAGTGTATAGATGTGTGGAGGGAACAATCGTGGATGCGTGAGTTACCAATTCAGCCTTTATTTTTCAACCCTTCTTGTGCGCATTTTACTTTTGCTTCATTTTTCTTTGTATTACTACTCGTAGCTCAAAGAGTTGGAGCTTGCTTTGTGTGATGTGTAGCAGTTGTATTACCCCTTAACGATGAGGCAACTCATTGCCCATCGAGGTTGGGACATGCAAGGATTCCCTTTATGATGTATAGGAGCAACATGTGCTCATGACCCTGGTAATTGATTTGTGAGGTAGAGCTCATGCTAGGCTTTTTCCCACATGCCAATGTGTACGCCTCGACCACCTTTTTCATTTTGATCTTCTTTTATTTTATTTTGCTTGTAACCATTATATGCTCTTTCTTTTTCTTTTAATTGCATCAACCTCTAAAGGCAAAAATTCGGGCCCTATCCAAGTATGTGGATGTATAGGTTCCAAACCAATAGTCAATTCACACCCAGTGATGAGCAAGCATGATAGGGCCCGAGCGAGTTATCAGGTCTGAGCCAGCCAACCACCTATAAATAACCTTTTTCTAAACCGGAATAGAAGGAAAGGGGATGAGAATATAAGCCCTGGATAGGAGATATATATGAGATATTGAAAGGCCCTAACGGTCTCTTCTTTTACCTCACCGATGTATTGAGATAGTGGGTTTCAAATGGTTGGGCTAGCCTTTGAATATTCAAGTAGAACCCAAAGAATGGAGGTGGAATATGGGCTTGTAATGAAACATGGAAATTGGTAAGAATGGAATAGGGATAAATGGAACACGCTATCTAAATAAGGCTTCTCGAGTAGTGCCCCTCCTATACCAATTGGGCCATTAGGGGAAGTACCACTGGACTAGGGTCGAAGACCAACCCCCCATTAGAGGTGAGGGAACAAGATCATAGTCAAAACCCCTCATCCTTCCAAGTCATCCCATAATCCATATCAAATGCCCAAATACAAACAAGCATAAGCACCAAATTGTAAAATGAATAAATTAACTTGTGATCGGAAGCCCACCTTCGTTCATGTGCTCTTGCTACGGCAAATATCAAATAAATTTACTACTGCAGTTTTCACAATAAATTACTGCGGAAAATCAAATGTTGGAAATAGAGAAATTATAGCACACACATAGAAAACATTAACATGGTTATTTTTGGAAAATTGTCCTCGGCAAAAACCCAAAGTGGGAAAACCGGTGCGGTAGACGAGGGTTTTCTTATTAATCTTCAGCAACAATTTGAGTACAAGAATTCTAACAGCCAAAACAAAGGAAAAATACTGAGAGAAATTTTATGATAAATTTCTCACTCTCCATAGCGACTCCCTGACCCCAAGATGGACCCTTTGCCCATAAGCGGGTGCCTCTGCATCACTCTCTACGCAGTGATTGCGCAGAGCCCCAGTGGATTGCGTCTTTCCTCACATTGCCTTCTCTGGAATTTGATTTGTACTTCCCGGACTTCTATTGATACCCTCTCTCCCTCACCTGCTACTCACCCTCTTGCTCTATCTCCTATACTGAATCTCCACCACTAAGAAAATCGATCTGCCTGGGCAACTGAGTAACTGCATTGTTGTGTTCTCCATCTACCCATCGACTCCTTATAATATTTTGTTGGAGCGCCAACGACCAAGATTAAAACATGATTGATGGCCCAAATTATTTCCATGTTGATCTGTGTGAGTTTCTAGAACATTCACACCATCACTTAATTAATTATGATTAATTAATCATATTTCCTAGGTTCAATCTTAGGAAATATTAAAAATTGATTAATAAAGCTAATTAAGTCGTCTCTAGGTGGAATTTCCATAAAAGATTTCTGGGTATTGGAGAATACATGTATTCTAGCCTCTCCACCAAATTTTGTGGCTAGAACACATCCGACGCTACAAAAAATAACACTCCCTCTTAGCGAGGAATGTGTTCTAATGCTGCAACTTCTGCCACAACACACTGTCTCTGCACCATATCCTATCACGCTGTTGATGTTTAGTCATACTGCCCACCACCCACTGCGCAACTCTAATACGAGTTGCATCTGTGTTGTTGCTGACCCTACTGAACTGCTGCCAACACTGCATTTGCACTACAAATCCCTCTCATATGTTGTTGCTGCAACTGAGAAATATTTGTCTCTGCTACTGAAACGGGTTCTCCACTATATCCATATGTTCCCTGAACTGGATGAACTTAGCTCTCCCTAGAGATTTCGTGAGTATGTATGCTACTTGATCTCCTGTGGCAACATACTGCAGTTGGACTACCCCACGTTCTACACAATCTCTAATAAAATGACATCTAATATCTGTGTGTTTCGACCTGTCATGAAACATTGGATTCTCAAAGAGTTTTATGCAAAACTTTAATTATCACAATAAACATTGGTCGCTCCCATCTTTTGCCTGAACAAGCTCACGAGCAGCTTCCTGAGCCATATAGCTTCGCACGTAATTGTGCTAGCCGCCATATAATATGCTTCAGCTCAGCTCAGTGCTACAGACATCTACTTCCTGCTACACCAAGAGGCCATCCCTGATCCAACACTGAAGCAATACTTGGAGGCACTTTTCTTTTCCACTGAATTTCCTTCCCAATCTGCATCTGTGAATCCGCATAATCTGACATCATCTCCTCGAGTATACTTCAACCCATATCTGACTGTGTCGCACACATATCTCAAAATGTGCCTTGTTGCTTCCCAATGTACCCTTTTTGGTTCTACCATGAACTGCCTAAGGGTATTGACAGCGAAACAAATGTTTGGTCGAGTGTTAACCAGATACATGGGAGACCCAATGAGCTGCCTGTACAAGTTCCCCTGATGCATTTATATTCTTCCAATTGGTGATCATGAGTGTCGTCATGGGTCGGCAATCCTCCATTCTGAACATCTTCAGAATATCTGTAGCATATCTCCCTTGCCATAGGAAGATCTCCCCATTCTTTTGCCATACTTCCAATCCTAGAAAATAGTCCATCAACCCCATCTCCTTCATGTTGAATTTTGTTGCAAGGTTCCTTTTGCAGTCTTTTACGAGCCCTGATGATCCTATCAAAAATAGATCATCCACATACAAAACTAGAATGAGAGGCTCATTCTCCACCATCAAATAGTAGAGATTGGGATATGCATCACTCTTGAAGAATCCCAACTACTGTAAGTAACTATCAATTCAACCATACCACGGCCTAGGTGCCTACTTGAGCTTGTATAGGGCTTTCTTCAATCTGCACACGTGAGTTTCGAAGCCTTCGGGCTTCTCTATATACACCTCTTCTTCTATCACCCCATTCAAGAATGTTGTCTTCACATCCATCTGGTGAATTTCCCATCCCATCTGCGTCGTTAGGGATATAATAGATCTGATAGAGATATATCTGGCAACTAGGGTGAAGATCTCCTCATAGTCTATTCCTTCCTTCTGTACATACCCCTTTGCCACGAATCTAGCCTTGTACTTCTCTACACTGCCATCTGCAGCATACTTGATCTTGTAGATACATCTAGAACCTACAAGTGATCTGTCCTTCGGCCCAACACTACCTCTCAAACATCATTTGTCATTATAGAACTATAGTCTTCTACCATGGCATCCACCCACACCTGATGTTGTGTGGCTTCCTGAAAGCGAGAGGGTTCTGCAACCTGAGCTACCAAAGCTTGATATCTGTCAGGTTGCCTACATTGTCTCTTGTCCATCATAGAATATTCGACAAACTCCTCTGCGTCTCTCAAGGTCAGACGCACTTCCCTACTGTCTCTACCACTGGTGGTGGGAGCAAGGTTGCAGGGGAGCGGCTCCCCCTATCGAACTCGCTCCCGGAGCGAATGCTTAAGAGGGTGATATTAATGACAAATATCACTATACAGATCTAGAGGTAATGATAAAGATACCTCTAGTTTAATCTATGTTTTTATGTCTAATTCATCATTCTACATGCTTTTGTTGACACATCTGCATCAAAATATAAAAATTATATATATTATAAAAAAACGCTCCTCGAAACGCTCCCGGAGCGAATGCTTAAGAGGGTGATATTAATGACAAATATCACTATACAGATCCAGAGGTAATGATAAAGATACCTCTGGTTTAATCTATGTTTTTATGTTTTTATGTCTAATTCATCATTCTACATGCTTTTGTTGACACATCTGCATCAAAATATAAAAATTATATATATTATAAAAAAAAACGCTCCCGGACCAGGAGCTTCTGAAAATGGCGCTCTCGCTCCCGCTCCCCGTTTTCACTCCCTCTCCCAAGTAACATTGGGTGGGAGGTTCAGTCAGTTCCTCCTCCTGTCCTTACTGCTCCGTCTGCTGAGAACTCCCTAGATCTCCTACCCTTGAGGAGATACTAGTACTAATCATTGTACTTTATCCCTATGACTATCCTCTTGTTGATCCCACTTGTTGTCCTTGCTGCTGGACTAACGTAAATTTTGTTGATTGATCACCTGCAGGCATCTCTCGAGATTTCCTAAAAGCTTTGTCTTTCATAAACTTTACATATCGTCTCGCTGCAATCTTCCTACTGCTAGGAATACAGATCATGTATGCCTTTGAGGTCTCGCTATACCCAACGAGGAACCCCTTCTATCTGCAATTTGATCCAATTTGTTGCGCTTTTCCTTTGGCACGTGGTAGTAAGCCACACTTCCAAAAATTCTCAAGTGACTCACTTCAGGCTTCTTTCCTCTGAAGACTCCCTCTAGAGTTTTCTTCCCCAATGCTCTATGAGGTGTTCTGTTTCATACAACATAGCCTTTGCAGCCACAACTATCGTTATGTTCTTCCGCTTCGCTACTCCATTCTATTGAAGGTTATATAGAGTTGTCCATTCTCTTTTGATGCCTTCCTTCGGGCAGAAGTCTATGAAATCTTTACCAATGTATTCTCCACCATTATCTCAGTGCAACACCTTGATCTTTTTCCCTCTCACGTTCTCTACGAGTGCCTTGAACTCTCTGAACCGACCAAAGACCTCATATTTGGTCTTTAAAAAATAGATCCAGGTCTTTTTGGAATGGTCATCAATAAAGGTGACGAAGTATTAGCCACCACAAAGAGCTCTAGTGGACATAGGGCCAAAAATATCCGAGTGTATCGGTCCTAACACGTCCTTTGCTCTATTATCACTTCTCGGAAACGCTACCTACGCTTACTTCCTAAGTATGCATCCTCTACATAGATCATCGTGCTCTGTGCTGAGAACTGGAACTCCTGTTACAGTTTCTCTAAGCATCTTGAGTACTCCATGGTGTAAATGTCCCATCCTCTTATGTCATAATTCGTTCAGCTCCTTCCCATTGCTACTATAGTTGTCTATCAATGCCATTGGAGAATCGAGCTGCAACATGTATAACATGTTGGTCCGGGCTCCAATTTGTTTCACCTTCTTCCAGCTAGAGTGTTTGACATACACTTTCTTCCCTACGAAGTGTACATTGTACCCCTTCTTCTATAACTGGGACACTAAAATTAAGTTCATGCCCAATCCCAGCACATGCAATACATTAGTAGCAATGGTGTTGGTGCCTGTCTCTATCTGAAACTCTATGGTGCCTCTCCCTACCGGAGTACATTTAGTTTTGTTTCCCAAAGTGATCTAGAATTCCATCTGCTCCTCCTAATAGCTAGAGAAATATTCTCTAACTCATGTCATATGAGTTGAATCTACACTATCTATATACCAAACACCAGGTGATACTGAACCTGACAAGCAACCAAACTCATCCTCCAATCTGGAAGAAAAATCTGAAGCATCCTGACTGTTGATTATGTCCATGATTTTCTGTGATATTTATCTTTCCTCCTGACATTGATTGTGGTGCTGCAAAATTGTTGCGTCCAGCTAGAGATCTTCTCTGCAAAAGATATGGTTGCTCCCTCTACCTCTGGTAATCCTCGATCTGGAGAAATCAGATTTCTTTGCCGCTCTCTCAGAGAAATCGATTTTCCTCAAGAATTTTGACCCTCCTAGCCAAGGAATTGTGTTGCCTCTGTTGCCTCTAAGGAATTTGAACTGCTACTTACGCAAAGCAGTGACCCTCCTTCTCTTCTTTGCTACTGAGCTCTCCGACTAATCATGTAAGCTATGATACCATGTGAAAATTCCATCTATTGCAATAACTGAAAAAATATTATTCTAACTAACAAATTAATTATGTAGTTTATTTGCTACGGCAAATATCAAATAATTTACTACTGCAATTTTCACAATAAATTACTATGGAAAATAAAATGTTGGAAATAGAGAAATTCTAGCACACACAAAGAAAACATTAACACAGTTATTTTTGGACAATTGTCCCCAGAAAAACCCAATGTGGGAAAATCAATGCAGCAGATGAGGGTTTTCTTATTAATCTTCAGCAACAATCTCAGTACAAGAATTCTAATGGCCAAAACAAACGAAAAATAATAAGAGAAATTTTATGGTAAATTTCTCTCTCCACAACAACTTCCTAACGCCGAGATGGACCCTCTGCCCATACGTTGGTGCCTCTGCGTCATTCTCTGCGCAATGACTACACAAAGCTCCGGTGGACTGCGTCTTTCCTCGCGCTACCTTCTCCTGAATTCGATTTGTACTTCTCGAACTTCTACTAATACCCTCTCTCTCACACCTGCTACTCACCCTATGGCTCCTACTGAATCTCAACCATTGAGAAAATTGATCTGCCCGGGCAACTAAGTAATTGCACTTGTGTGTTCTCCATCTACCCATCAACTTCTTCTTATAATATTTTGTTGGAGCACCAACAGCCAAGATTAAAACATAATCGATGGCCCAAATTATTTCCATGTCGATCCGTGTGAGTTTCTAGAACATTTCATTAATTCTAATTAATTAATCATATTTCCGAAGTTCAAACTTGGGGAATAATTAAAAATTGATTAATAAATCTAATTAAGTCATCTCTAGGTGAAATTTCCAAAAACAATTTCTGGGTATTGGAGAATACATGTGTTCTAGCCTCTCCACCAAATCTCGCGACCAGAACACATCCGATGCTACCAAAACTAACAAAAGACACTTCAAGGTAAAAACAGGTCATGATAGTCTTAAATACCTTTGGAACAAAGATTATCTTCAGAAGAGCAATAAAAATGGGTTTCAAAGATGGGTTATTACTTTGAAATCATCTACAAAAAAGGGATGCAAAATATTGTTGCAGATGCACTCTCAAGAAGGGATGAGGATGTGGAAACATTGCTATGTGCCATATCTATGTCCAACCTAATGGATAATTGAAGCAAAGGATGAATGGAAGAATTACAAAGAAGTGTGAACAGAAATTCAATAGTTTCAGCAAGTTCTCAATACATCTGATACATTTATATAGAAAAATGATTCATTATGGTACAAAGATCGCTTACAACTATGTAAGAAATCCCACCTCAAACAAAATATTCTTTTGGAATTGCACACCACTCCTTTAGGACGACACTCGGGATTTTTTAAAACTTACTAGAGGGTCAAGAAGGAATGTTTTTGGGATGGCCTTAAATTTGGTATTCTGAAGTTTGTGGCAGAATGTTTGGTTTTCCAACAAAATAAACTTGAGACAATGAAAACCCTAGATTTGTTACAACCTTTATCCATTCCAAGTCAAGTTGGGAGGAGGTCTCAATGGATTTTATCACAGGTTTACCCTATTCCAAAGGAAAGAGTGCCATCATGGTGGTAGTTGATAGACTTACCAAGTATGCACACTTTCGTGTACTTCTTTCAAAGCCAATACAATCGCTACTGCATTTATGGAAACAATTCAAATACTACATGGAATCCCAAAAATTATAAGTGATAGAGATCCCATTTTTACTAGATATTTTTGGACAGAATTATTTTCTTGTATCGGTACTCAATTAACTCATAACTCATCTTATCATCCTCAATTTCATGGGCAAACAGAGATAGAGAACAAATGTTTGGAAGGATATCTTCTTTGCTTTGTATCTGATAAACAAACACAATGGGTCAAGTGGTTACCTTTAGTAGAATGGTGGTTTAACACTTCCATATCGTGGCAAAAAATTGCCCCATTTATGGCACATTATGGATATCACTCGTCATCTATCACATCCTCTTTAAGAGAAAATTGTAAGGTTCAAGCAGTGGAAGATCACGTAGAGCATCAACAACAAGTTCTCCATCTCTTAAAGGATAACCTGACTCTGGCACAAAATCAATGAAACAACAGGAAGATCAGCATCGTAATAAAAGAAGTATTGACATAGGCAATTGGGTATTTTTACGACTACAACCATGCAAACAAATGTCCCTCAAGCAAGTTAATAAGGATAATAAATTATCACCCAAGTACTATGGTCCTTACAAGGTGGTGCAAAATATTGGTATTACGGCATACAAATTGGAGCTATCGACATCTTCACAAGTACACCCAGTTTTCCATGTTTCATGCTTAAAGAAGGTCACAGGTGACAAGCTTCCAGTTCAAACAATATTGTCATAACTTGATGAGGAAGGAAAAATCATATTGGAGCTTGAAGTAGTCACAGAAACGAGAACCTGGCAGCTACAGAATCAATCAAATTCAAAAATATATCATTAAGTGGAAGAATTACCAAATTAAGATTCCACAGGGGAGGATGAGTATTTTATACATAAGCATTGAGGACAACACTTTTTTGAAGGAGAGGGGCATGTTAGGTCCCTATAATACTAGTGTAGCCCTCGTATTGTTATTGTTGTGCCACATAGAACCCCACTATTGTTATTGTTGTGATCTTACATTATTATTGTTATGTAGGCCCTTATTATATTTGACTCTTAAGACTCCTATATAAACCAAGGAGGTATTGCCATTTGTATCATCCAAGAATTGTTCATTTATGTGATGTAAAACAAGGTTGCCCCCTCGAAGAGACTTATTTTCAAGTAGTTGATCTATCTTTTCTTTTGTTTTGTGATATGATTACATAATAGAACTCCTCCTCCTAGCTAATTCGCTCCATGCTCTAGTTGGTCGTTTGGCCTTAAGAGGGCCAAAATTAGAGAGTAGAGAGAAAGAATAAAGTTTATGGGTAAAGATGATTTGATCACCAACAAAGGATGGTCTGTGCCTATTGCCAGGGTTGATGGAGTCTATGAGCTCTTGAGGTTTGCTAAAACTTGCAAGGGAGTAGGGATATTTTGATGCCCTAGCATCAAACCTTGGCTATTACCTCTATGAGGGATTGAAAGTCACTTGGGAGAGCTAACGTAAGATCACCAAGGGGATTGCCATTCACATATCATACTATGATTAATGCATGCAATTATATGACCTAGCTTCCATAAAATTGATCTTCAACAAAATTAGGGCAAAAAAAATTAACCTAGATCACCAATTTATTCCATACATTAGACATGAAAACAAAAAATTCCAATAAAAGAGCACTTACAAGACAATATGCATGAACAATCCAATCATCAATCCAAGATAACTTCTCCAAAGACAAGTCAATAGCTCAAAGACAAATTTTGTTCCATATATCATATCTCTCCAATAGGAAAAGAGGTTGAAATGCTCAAGAAGAGAAGATGAACTCACAAGTGATGATGATGAGAGATATAATAGTCCTCTCCTCTATTTTTATGAGGAATAGTTCCTAATTAGCCTAAGAGCCCATACAAAAGCAAGTAAGATCATAACGATGCATTGGGTCACAAGCCAAGTGTTAAATTTGGACAACTAGGTCCAAACTCCATATTAAGATGCTCAGATTAAGAGGCTAATATTTTTGTTGGATTCCTCTTTCTGAGAGGTGTAAAATCCATATAAAATATGTCTTAATCCGATGAGTAGAACTTATATTTTGAATTTATTATTTTTAATAAATTATATGTGCAAGGTCGGCCAGTTTTGTAATGTAGGCTCGCATGCCCAACAGATGTGTCACACACCCTCATGATGGATATATATACAGAAAAAGTTGGAGAGATTTTCATCATCATCACAACTCAAGCCACTAGCTTAGACATAAAACAAATGATTTTCCCACACCGGTGAGTTGCAAGGCCTCGAAATGCTGACATCATCCATGCATAGACCTCCATGTGGCATGCATTGAGGCTTTAAGGTGCCCTGAGAGGTGTAGAAGCCTGTAAAATCAAGATGTCTGGGTTGGTCCTGCAATCTATATCAAAATCCCTTTGTGGACTGCAAAATCTAGTTTGGGGCACTAAAGGTGGTTTCCTGGGTCTCCACCTGCTCCAAAATGTCCATCTCTACTACAACATTGAGGGTTTTCAAAGTGCTACTAGCCCTCCCATGTCTCAAAAGGTGGGACCATCCTCATCTGGGCACTGGATCGACTACCATCTCTGAGAGAGTGCTAAGTCTAGCCTAGAGTCATGATGGTCCAACTGCATCATCCTCAAGAATCAAAAAATATAATGCAATGTCACAAAAAGTATTGGGTGCAGAAGGTGTCCAAGGGTAGATATGATGTGTTGCTGCTGCTGGGAGACCCAAGGCTCTCAACACTTCACCTATAAGTGTTACTATACTTCTCAAATGGCTTGGCCATTTATGGGTAAGGTGCCCAAAGCCTGAGTTGTGAAACCACAAGACAATTACAACATAAACTCTAGTGAAAGCAACTAGTCATTAGATCAAAGTGAACAGCGTGATGGGGATCCACATCTAGAGTGCATAGATGTGAGGAGGGAGCAATCGTGGATGCATGAGTTACCAACTCGGCCTTTGCTTTTCCACCCCTCTTGTGCGCCTTTTATTTTTGCTTCATTTTCTTTGTATTACTGCTCGTAGCTCAAAGGATTAAAGTGTGATTTGTATGATGTGTAGCAGTGTAATACCCCTTGATGATGAGGCAACTCATTTCCCATCGGGGTTGGAACATGCAAGGGTTTCTTTTATGATGTATAGGAGCAACATGTGCTCAAGAACCAAGTGATGGCCATGATGACTGAGGTAGAGCCCATGCTAATGTGTATGTCCCAACCACCTTTTGCATTTTGATCTTCTTTTATTTTATTTTACTTGTAGCCAATATACGCTCTTTCTTTTTCTTTTAGCTACATCAATCTCCCATGGCAATGTTTCGGGTCCTACCCATGTATGTGGATGTATAGGTGCCAAATCCTAGAGAACCAATGGTCAGTTGAACCCGAAGAATGGAGGTAGAATATGGGTTTGTAATGTAAGATGGAAAGTGGTAAGTATGGAATAGAGATAGATCGAACACGTTATCTCAATCAAGGCTTCTCGAGCAATGCCCCTCCTATACCAATTAGAACATTAGGAGAGGTCCCATTGGACTAGGGTCGAAGATTAACACCCCATTTAAGGTGAGGGAACAAGATCACGATCAAAACCCTCCTCCTTACACGTCACCCTGTTGACCACTTTGTGTCAACGACCCCATAGCAGTACACCCCCATTTTTGCAAATGGGATTCATCATGTTGGAGGTGTTCACGCCATTCAGATTTCATCATCAGTCGACAATTTTGTAAATGATGTAAACCAAGTATGCATGTTTATGATGTAAATGATATAAGTAAGACCATCATGTATGTAACAACTTATGTAAGCTTAGTATTTTGGTGACGATTTCTATCCTAGGAGGTTTTTCGTCTCACTGATTCATTTGTGTTTCTTGACACAAATGATTGGCAAAGCTTTTCCCCTCTAGCCTCACCCCAAAGCTAGGGTGGATTTTGTCGTCAAGATACTAAGTGAGTCCTAGTGTTTTTTATCAAGTCTTTGTAAAGTAATCTGGGAATGATCCTAGCTAATTGGCGAGATCATTTTATTAAAGATTGCTAGGTCTACTAGATCATGTTTTGAGTCACAGAATTAGGTAGCTATTTGAGGGTCTATCACGAATGGGTTCTCCCCCTGTGTCTAAATGTAAAGAGGGTTGGAAAAATAATTAAATCCCATCTTAGTGAATTAATTAAATTTTCTGGCCAAATTAAATTAATAATCCTAAGCCGGAAATTTAATTAATTTTTAGTCCTAAGTGTTTTAAAATTCTTCAAAGGCAAATTTCGTGGGTCCCTAAAAAATAAATTTTTAAAGGTCCTAGGCCAAGGGAATATTGAGAATTTCGAGAAATTTTGGACCCTTGGGCCTTGGTGGTCAAGTAAAAGTCAAATTTTTGAGGTAATTAACTCAAAAATATTATTTTTGAGTTAATTAAAAAAGAATTAAATGATAAATTCGAATTTCCTCAAAAATTTATAACTTCGACAAACGATATTAAAAGATAATTAAATCCTTTTAAACGGTCGAGATTACTTTGACGGAGATCAACCGAACTAGCCATTGGAGATTTTATCTTATAAATTAGAGGTCTTTGTCAGTCTTTCAATGATCCGATCTCTTGATCATGTACTTGCTCTTGAAGCTCTCCTATAATAGTTTCTGGAATAATGCAAACAAAGTCTTTGGGGTTATAATTTGATGGTGGTGTTCCTCTTCAGCATTTTATGGTAAACTTGTTCTTTATATTTTGCTGGTGATTATTTTAACAAATTGTTGATTAATGGCTCTTGTACAGTAATCAATTGCACAGGTATCTTGCTTAGGCTACTGGATTTAGGGCGAGAATACTAATTGGATTGAGTTAGCAGTTATCTCTAACTCTTGAAAATTTTATTATTTATATTATTTCTCTATTGATTTAACAATTTAACTTTAAATGTGCAAAAACCTATCGGATTTAGATTTGGGAGTTTAGGGAAGTCCTCGGCTCGACCAACTGACTCCCAAGGACATAAGATCTGAAGAGCCCTCCGGATCTAATTCCCAGGGCTTATCTTAAATTCCATTTTTTGTAGGGTTATTTTTAGGGCTTGTGCCTCTCTCTTAATTTATCTTTTTATAATTGTGTTAAATGGTTTAAATATGGCCATCAAGGTCTTGATCTGTAAAATAGCATTGTAGATTTGTAAATATATTTAATTTTTTTCACTCATCAGGGTTTTGGGGTTTTTATTTTCTTTGTATATATTTGGGTTTTGGGTTCCTTGTTTCTAGTTTTTGTGCAGGTTGTGCTCGAAGATTTTCAAATAAATTTTTTTAGATCTAAGCCAGATCTAGGCCTTAGAGGGTAAGATCTGACCTCAAGATCAATTTGGTTGCAGATCTGGGCAACATCATGCCTCAAAATCAGGATTTTGCAGAAATATTCAAGTCAAATTCTAAATCTGAGTTTCTGTGTAAGTTTTCCTATTGGACAGAAGGAGAAATTTGAAAATTTTCAATGCCTATCTGCTGCCAGTGTTTTCCTGGTTGCCCTCCTTTCTTTGCGTGGTCTGCTGCCTTCAACCTGCAAATCTATGCATAACCAAAACTTCACACATCAAAAAACACAAATAAAACTTTTAACTTTAGATTTTAAATTCATGACATTAGATTTTTTTTATTTTAACATTTAACTTTTGATGACATTTTGATTTCTCTTTAGATTTAGATTTTAATTTCATTTTAATTTTTTTTAGATTCTTAACTTTAGATTAGGGTTAGTTTAAAATTTTAAATTTAAATTAACATTTAGAATGTTTCATTTCATTTAAACTTTTGTATAAAAATTAATTTTAATTAGATTTAGGTTTTTTCTACTTTTGTATAAATTAGATTTCAATATTTCCTTTTTTTAATTTTGTAATTTTAGATTTTGGGTTAAACTGTTAAAAATATTCAAAAAAACTTCAAAAAAATTAATTCTTTCTTTTGTCTATAGTTCAATTTAATCATTTTTTGTATATAAAAACATTTGGAAAATCAAAAATAAAATTGGGACATTTGGGGTTTTGATCTATTTTGCAAAGACATTTAATTATGGAGAAATTTCTCTAGGTGGCACGTTTTAATATTTTAATATCCTTAGTCTAACTATAGGAGAAAATTTAATTTTTGGATTTGCATTATTTAAGAACATCATTTAATCCATAAATTGCTTGAAGAAGTGGTTTTATTAGCATTAAATTTTCATGGTATATCTGGATGAATAATTACTCAGATTTAAGTGCTATTAAATTTCATATGTTTCAGTGGGCTTTGATGATCATTGGCATCTGAGTTTTGGAACTTTTTCTATCGATTAAAATTGCCTATGTGTAATTAAGTATTGTTTCATTTGCTTGAATTATTGAATTGTTATTGAATATTTAAGTCTTGGAAAATTATTCAAGTGAGTGTGATTGATGTCTTATTATTGTGGATCTGTGACGAACTGTATATCTTCTTATTGAGTAATTTTGGCATCTTCATAATTGGCACTCTTGCTTAAGTACTTAGTGGTTAGATCAGATTATTTATAACCTAAGTGCTTTAGGCTTTTAACATCACCTTTTGTTTCATCTCGCTCCTTCAAATCATTTTCTTTGCATTTTGCATTAGCATTGCATAGCAGCAGTTATCTATCAGCTACTTGATCCTAATTTCATAACGGGATAATTGACTCCATAAGACACTAGTTTCAAACTCTTAATCTAATCAGATCTGCTAAATCTCATTAAATCTTAAACAAGTACTTGGTCGTTTGACTGTCTCCTGAATTGGTTGGTTTCCAACCAGTTATCTTTCTTCCATTTCATTAGGGTCTACCCCCCTTAGTCTGCAAGAAGACAACTTAAATAGAAAGATTGGAGATCAGGGTGACAACCCCCAATCTGAACCGTTGTCGCGGTGCCTAGACATTTTGTGCGACAACACACCCCACAATCCATATCAAATGCCCAAATACAAACAAACATAAGCACCCGATTGCAAAATGAATAAAGTACCTTGTGATCAAAAGCCCACAGTCGTCCATGTGCTCTTGTTGGATGGGTGAGAAAGTATATGACTAACGCAGGTGGTCAAGATAAAATGGCACGTCATCAACTAGTGGTAGTTGTCAGGGGTTGCATGGTCGTGCGGCTGGATGTGAAGAATGGGACAAAAGTTTTCTCATATAGGGTCACCCATTTTGATGAGTAACAGTTCCAAAAAAGAAACCTTTTTTCAAAGGCCAACTCCAAGTATTCTCTTCTACTAGGTATAGCTTATTTGAAAAAGATACAAATAAGTAATCATAAATGATATTCGTATAGAATTTAGGTGAGCACTAGTAGCTCATTAAACATTAAAAACTTTGGACAATGTGCTATTGGACAGCCCTCTTAACTAATCAAAATGATTAGAACAACATTCAAACCTAATTCGAACTTAATAAGAAATTAGAATTCAGCAATTTAACTTCATAGACAAGGTTATAGGGAAGATTATTAAAAAGCAACTAGATGCAATAACTAAGGTCCAATAGCTACTTATTATCCACTGTCACCTGAAATTATGCCTAACAGCTTTATATCCATTCATCTAGACTACTCCAGTTAAATCATGGGGAAAGGTTGCACCACTTCCCTCACTGTAGTTAATTAACTTGCCATAAAATTGGTTGAACACCAAACAAAATCTAAGTCATTATGTTAGTCATAGAAGTGTTCAAGTGTAAGGAACATATCTGAAGAATTACATGTGCATATTTCAGACCAATAAATCAATAAGTGATCAATGACAATTTTCCTTGCCATGTATTTATTTGCAATCGGTATATATTAGTAGAAAGGCCGTTCGCTGAAAAATTTTCTAGATCAAAAACAATAACCAGAACGATATTCAAGGATAGGACTTCAGCAATAACATTAAAATTAATCAAAAAATGAGAACACATTATCACCTAAATAGACTTACAAATTGCAATTCGCTTGCAGATCTTGTACAGAGAGGCCAGAGCTACCACTTTGTGCAGCAGCGTTTTGATATTTTTGTGCCACCATTGCTAACTGATTTACCTGCATAGCAAAAGGGCACTATTTTTTACATTCAGAACCTTTGAATTTAATTCAATGAAGAGGAGAAGCAATCATCATGAAAACTGCACCATTGATTGCAGATAACAGAATACCAAAAAAGTCCATAATTAGTCATAATGAAGAAACAAAGCACCTCTCTCTCTCTCTCTCTCTCTCTCTCTCTCTCTCATGTGCACACGAGTGTGCAGACAAGCACACACACAAAGAACAAGAATGGAATGTATATATCATAAAAAAAACATACAAATCTGTTTTGCAGACCATGTATTGCAAATTAATTCATTAAAATCTAGTTCAATAAAGCAGAGATATTTTGATAAAACCCAGTAATATACAAGAAAATACAAATAGTACCCAAATACAGACTCATTGACAACCTAAACAGGAATAAAATGATTGAATGATATAATTTCATTAATGCACTGTACATTCCACAGAAGCTATGCACTCTGTAGTACTCTTCATTCTGGTCAGACTCGCCCTGAAACAGGACACTACTAAAATCGGCTCAGCCACTTCAAAGTTAGAAATAGTGTTTTACACCATCGTTCCATCTCAAAAATGTTTCTCATGCATGCCATCTACATTTTACCTTGTAGCACTCCACTAAACATCAGGAAAAAATGCCACAACAATGCATGCAAGTTAGGCACAACAACAACACAACAATGTCAATTGGGTCTAGACCAAGTGGTTGTAGAATGAACTGTTATCCTCCCCGCCAAGGTTCTATTCCCATAAGTAACATATTGAGCTTATAATGAGCATATTGTCATTATAGCTTTGAGCCCCGTTGTTGACCTTGTTTTGTGCCTTAAAGAATTTAAGATTCGCACTGTGTACCATCATCAGAATGATGGGAAGTGCCTGGGGGTTTGCCCCACGTATATTACCTAGAAAAAAGCTTAGGCAGAAAGTATTTAGACATTAACAATTTGTTCCCATTTCAATAAGCGCAAATTTCATCTGCAGCCCCCCATTCTTTTAGCTGTGCAAAAATCCATATATGAATGAATGAAATTTTAACGTCCACAAGACTAAAAATAGCCTCTGGGACTATGATGCGAGTTGGTTCTTAATTGAGCAATAAGAACCTTTGCTCTCCACAGAATGGTGGCTCCAATGTACTCTTTTTGTTGGATATCATACATAGGGTTGAATTCTTCGATGTAGTACTTCTTCTTTCTACCCAACTCTTTTCCCCATACCTGTTTACGAAATTTATCCATTACAAAATTCTTTAGCTCTTTGCTATTTGTGGGACAAGCATTGAAGTAGATATTCCATTTTTGCATCCATGCGTAGTTTTTCCTCATCCATGTTTTCTTTCTTTCATTCATGCCTTCCTGGAAGACAACATTAGGCCATCTACCTACTCCCATTTGCTCAATTCTGTATAGATATCTTATGAGCTGCACCATAGCAATTGCTTCCATGGGAATTGCTTTTGTTTCACTCAACATTATCTCATAAGGTACCGAAATTTTTATTTTGAACTTGCTCATGATCAAACGTTTTTGGATTTTCTCAATTTGCTTCCATTTTGAGATAGGGGTGCTGCTAGCCACAATTCACACCCATATAGCATCACTGAACAAACTAGTGAGTCCAAAAAGCACTTTAATCATTTTCCAATCCCATAACTCTGCTTCTCTGCATCTGTTTTGAAAAGCATACAATGCTTTCCACCCTCCTTAGATTCTCTTCTTTCTGCAGTCCTCCCAATTAAGTTTGTTGTTGAAATCGATCCCGAGGTATTTGTATTCATTTACTTCTTCAAGAGTGTTGCCTTCAAAGAAGAACGTATGCTGACTTTGGTTCTTTTTATTAGAGAAAATCATTATCTTGGTCTTGCTAATATTGACTTGCATCCCCACTGCTCTACAAAAATGCTCAAAGGCATATAGGTGCATCTGCAATCCATGGGCCGATTTAGAAATCAAAACAAGATCATCAGCATATAAAAGAAGCTTTATCACAAACCCCCCCAACCGAACACCATCCCTACCTTGCAAATTTGGCCACTCTTCCAGTTTATCAATATATAAACCAAAAAGAGTAGGGGATAGCAAACAACCTTGCTCGACTCCAATGTCACTTCTAAAGCTTTCTGTAATACCCGTTGAGGTTCTAATTTTGACTTTCACCTCTTCATAAAGTCTATGGACAGCAGCTCTATAATGCTAATGAATTTCAAGTTCTTCCATTCTACACCACAACTTATCTCTAGGAACTGTGTCAAATGCCTTTTTGAAGTCAACGAAACAGCAAAATACTTCTTTTTATCCCCCCAAACCTTTTCAATAATGTGTCTCAACGTGATGCCGTGATCCACTGTAGAATGCTTCGGCCTAAAACTCGCTTGGGGTGTTAACTCTTTTATTCCAGATCTGATTTATTTTACTTCAAGAATTTATTAAAAATCCAAAAAACAATGATCTCGAATGTTTCAGAAATTGCTGACAAAATAAACACACTGGTATATTAATTCAGAAAATAAAATGCAGCAGAAGTAAAATAAGGAAATCAATCACTTCAACAGCAAATTTGTGTCCAACACAATCTTCCTTCAGATTAAATTTCGCAGGAAAATTAGGGTCTAGACCCACAAAGAATACACAGGAAAAATACAACTGTTGGAATGTGGAACTCGGCCACACTGGGAAAAATCAGCCTCAAGGAAATCAGCCCCTGGAAATCCGCATTACTGAAGAAACTCGACCTCTGGAAAATTTAGCCTCCCTCACCAATAATTTGGCCCCTCTTTTCCCTAATATGGCCCTTGCGCAATTGATTAACTCGGCCTCTAGATATTTTAGCCCTCCTTTTCAACTGAATCGGCCTCTCACTCTCCTAGCTTTGGCTTCCACGAAATTTTATCTTGAAATTCTCTGTTGCAATTCTTCTCACTTCTCTTCAGTCTATTCGAGCCCCTTGCTCTTAAGAAAATCAATTCCTCAACATAATGTGTCTCCACATCTCCCTTGGGCTTATTTTATAATTTCATTAAGTCAAAATCCCTAACCCAAATCTCCTAAGTGATCAATGGCTACGATTAAAGTCTCACCTGAAATCAACAGTTGAGATTATAGATAAGTCGCTTAAATAATTTTATTATTTATCCTTAGAACTTTGGCCTAACAGTCCACAATATTTAATTACTGTACTTTTACTAAGTTAACCCTAGGAAAGAAATCATAAAATCACTTATTCCAGCAAGCACCTAAACAGGCAATCAAATATCTTCTAATTGCTAAGACACCAAGCCAATGTAGAAGACCTTCTGAGGCTACAAAGTCAACATGTAGTAATAGATAGATATTTGATATAAAGTGATAACGGTATCTTAAAGTTTTCCCAGAACCTTAAAAGATGTTGACTCAAATTTACGGCTTGCTCGCCAAAACTAGAGGAAATATGGATCGCATAATCAAGAAATGAACTTTGCTTTGCAACTTTACCGGCTAAGTATGACAGACTTTATATTCTGACGACTCCAATTGAGAAGGTAGATGCTTTTTTCCTGGCATATTGTACAACCTTTGCACTGTTCTTGGTAATTTCACCTGCTAGGTATAACAGGTTTTAAATACTGCCAACTCCAAATGACAAGTAAGAAACTCCTCCTGGCTTTATTTCGTAGTATCTAATAAGCAATGACTCAATGAGTGATTTAAAGAAAAAAAACATATGCATCTTCCTAGTGATCACAACCATAGTTTTAAAAACCAGCAGGTCTGAACCGGAAACTGGTCAAACCAGCTGGCTAGAAAATCCCAGGTAACAAACCAGTGGAAAAACTTGGTTGGAGGGTCAGTTTGTACCGATTCGATACCACACCGGCCGGTTTGGTGCGTAACCCTTACAAACCGATCCTACTGTCTGGTTCCAACCCTAACCGCCATGATTAGATCTCACATTTGTGGGGAAGTCCGGGACCACCAATGGCAGCTTTCCAAGTGGTTTTGGAGGAAACTCGGGGTAGTTTTCCTTCCAAAACAGCCCCCCTGCCATAAAGCCAACCTTTCCTGTCCTAAAACCTAAACCTAGACAAAAAAACTAACTCAACCCTAGCAATGTTGACAATCAATGGTATCCTTTTACTTAAATTTTTAACATTACCATGAATTGACTCGGGATGTTTAAGAGTGGTGCGAACCTCATTGGATTTCATATGGATAAACTATAATTTTAGACCTCACTCAAAATTCAGCAGACTTGATAGTTCTCATGATTTCAGGATTTGGGATATTTCAATGTTTTCATTTGATTCTGTCATGTGTGAGGGTATGGAATTCGCATTTGATCAAGAGCATGAACCCCTTTATGTACCTTGATGTTGGTGGTGGTAATTGTTGAACTTCATTGATGTTGGTGGTATTGATTGTTGAACTCCTCTACCATGGCCTTAACAAAAATGTACCCTTCACTCAAAGTGATGTTGGTAGTATTGATTGTTGAAATCCTCTACCATGGCCTTAACAAAAATGTACCCTTCACTCAAAGCAAAATAATTGGTTAGGCACGCTAGCTTTTTCTACGATATTATCAGGTTGAGGAGATAAACCCTTCAGTCAAACCAAAATTGCTGGTTAGGCATGTTAAACTTTTTTGAATTTATACCATATTATATGGTTGAGCAATCCAAGTCTAAAGACACTGAGCTAGATGATGCTTATGTAGCTCTTGTTGATGATCCCATTTCTAGTAGTGGTGAATCAGTGATGAGTTTGATGAGTGATCATGTTGATCAGTGATTTGTAGTAGGCTAGTGGCCCAATAACTTGTAGCATTATTTTTGGACTCTAGAGGCCACTTGGAGCCTCATTGATTATGTATATTGTTGTTGATATGTATTGCACCCTGTGCCATTTTGATATATTCACCCTTACAAGGAATATAGATGAGCAAGCTTTGCATATTTTCACTCTAATGGTTTGGAATCATGGTTTCAAATCTTAAAAATAACTTTTTTTTATTAAAATTAATTACTTTATGTATTTTTTTTCATATCCGGTTCATTGAATCTGGTTTGATCTAGTTCCAGTTCAAATCTCGGTTTCATAGGTGCCCAGTTCAAAACCCAATTCCGGTTTTTAGAGCTATGCTCGAAATCATGTTTAAGATGGACCCATGCTAGCTTCTGTGTGTAAATTTATTCTATTTCTTTAATTTTTAAACAGTGTTACACGGGGACTCGTCCCCCCCCCCAGGGGTCTAGAATCCTCGCCCCCCCGCGATTTGGGGTCTTGGGGACTTCTAGGGGACGTTTCCCGACACTCCCAATTTTCTAAAATTTGGAGGGGACGTCAAGGGGGACATTTCCCCATCTGGAGGGGTCAAGAGGGCGTGAGGGGACGGCAAGGGACAGTTGGGCCCACATGTAAAAAAAAAAATTAAATGAAAAAAATATTAATAAAATCGATTTTTTTTTAAATTTAATTAGCAATGAAATTTAAAAATTTTAGTAATGAATTAAATCGAATATATTATAATGTTATAATATATATCAATGTTCATTGTTATGATTTCCACCCGCCATATATAAAAGTTAAAACATTTCCATCGTATATATCATATACATTTCTGCCCGGCCATATGTCGCCCGCCATTGCAACGTGAGCACTGAGCAGTGAGCACCCCGTATGTTAGTTGCCGGCCATATGTCGCCCGCCATTGCAACGTGAGCACTGAGCAGTGAGCACCCCGTATGTTAGTTGCCGGCCATAATACATTTCCGCCCTCCATTGCAGCGTGAGCACTGAGCACCCCGCCGCCATTGCAGCTTGAGCACCCCGCCACCGCTTCATCTTGAGCACCCCGCCATTGCAGCTTGAGCATTGAGCACCCCGCATTGCATCTTGAGCAGAGGAACTCGGACTCGAGCAGAAGCCAATGAGTAGCAGCCGCCGCCTCCTCGAACAGCAGCCGCCTCATCAACAACCTCGGCCCTCCTTACAGGTAAGTAAATCATATATCTATAAACTTATAAAACCCTGCTTGAAACACTGTTGCGGATGGGATAAAAAAAAATTGTTGTGCTCAATCGATAGGACCTCCGACCACGGCATATTGGAAGATCTATTTTAGATCCGTAAGGATTCAGGAACCGATTCCCGAATGTCTAGACTCTAGACTCTAGAGTCTATAGACTGTAAAAAAATTTTAAATTTAAATTTTAAAATGAATTTCAATTAATTTGAAAATTTCTGAGTTAAAAAAAAATTAATATATATTACTGTTGTCAAAGTGCATTTTGGGCATCTATTTGGTACTACAGATTCTCTGTTTGGGATAAAAGATAAATCATAAAATGTAAAAATTAATTGAAGTGCACCTACAGCCATACTGTTGCAAACTGTTTGACGAAATGACACAATGAAAAATTAAACAAAACTCAAAAATTTTGATGAGAACAGATAATTTAATTTTTAAATTTATTAATTAATTAGTAATTAGTAATTACTATTAGTATAACAGATTTGAAATTTTCAATGTTCATTGTTTTATAATTTAAATTTATTTCGAAATTGATTCTTTTTTTTTTTGCAATTACAGCAAGTTTAAACCATGAGCCGAAGTCAGTCACCTAACAGTCGTGACAGTGAGAGCACCTACAGTGATAATCCGTTAGAAGACGCACACCAAGAAATTGAAGTTCAAAGCAGTCACAAGAGGTCACTAAATTTTGAAGGCCCACCAACAGATCTGGAAAAATTTGCAAAGGGGGCCTTTAATCATCACAAACCACTTCTAATCTATGCAACCAAACTTCCTAAAAAATATCCAAAAGCTGGAGGTGGCTCACGTGATTGGGTTTGTAATATTTGTGGCCATCACTTTGTTGGCAGCTATACGAGGGTGAAGCAACATATTTTCGCAATCACAGGTAAAGGAGTCAATATGTGTCTCTCAAAGCACATGACTCCAACTCTAAGAGAGCAACTTTGGAGGCTAGAAAGGACAGCCACTACAAAAGGAATGTTTTCTAGCAAAAATGTTGATCCATCAAGTGTTTCATCAAAAAAGGCAAAGGGTGCTACAGGTTCCGTAGCTGCATCCCGTTCTTCTGTCATGGGTGCTACAGTGTCTGGGATGTACAATATTATAGATCGAGATGACATAGATGATGCAATTGGCAAATTTCTTTTTGCCAATGGAATTCCCTTCCATGTTGTGCGTTCACTTTATTACAAGGAAATGGTCCAAGCAATTGCAAAAATAGTGCCTTCATATGTACCACCTGGAGAACATAAGCTAAGAACATCAATTTTAGATAGACAAGTGTCTAAAATTAATGTGGAGAAAGAGAAAATGAGACAAACATGGATGAGGTTTGGTTGCTCTATTGTTATGGATGGATGGACTGACATCCGAAAACGCCCACTAATCAACATCATAGTGACATGTGCACAAGGTCCATTCTTTCTTAAAAGCTGTTGACTGTTCTGGAAAGCGCAAGGATGCAGCTTTCCAATTTGAGCTTCTTCGAGAAGCTATAGAGGATGTTGGTGTTGATAGTGTGATGTAGGTTGTGACAGATGCAGCAGCAGTTTGTAGATCAGCTGGGTTATTGATTCAAAACAGGTATCAACATATTTTTTGGACTCCTTGTTGTGTGCATGCATTCAATAATGCACTGAAGGACATCGGCAAAATTCAGTGGATATCAGATTTGGTGACAGTTGCTAGAGATGTGTAGATGTTTATCTGCAATCACCACACCTCCTTGGCCATGTACAGGGCTCACAGGAGGAAGGAATTCCTCAAGCCCACCGATACTAGATATGCTAGCTATTTTCTCTTATTGGAGAGGATGTTAGAGGTACAAGCACCTCTACAATCCTTAGTTGTGAGTTCAGACTGGGGAAGGTGGTCAGAATCAAAGACAGACTCAGGGAAGAAGGTCAGGCTTCAGGGGTTGGACAATGATTGGTGGGCGAATTGTGCTTATTTGGTGTCATTCTTGGGCCCTATTGTGAAGGTCATTCGTTACACTGATACGGATTCTCCTAGCCTTGGAGAAATCTATGAGACCTTTGATAGCATGTTGGGTCGTGTGAAGGAAGCCATTAAGCAAAGGGAGCCCTCATTAGAGTTCTATACATCCCAGATTCGACCCATCATTCAGCGTAGGTGGGATCGCATGAACACACCTTTGCACATGGCAGCATATGCATTAAACCCAAAATGGTATGTTGAAAGGCCTGGGAGAGTGCCTCCTATTGATGATCCAGAGGTAAAGAGTGGCCTCCTAGCTGCAATTGCAAAGATGTACAGTGAGGAGGAGGGGGCAAAGTTGCGAAGACAGTTTGTTCAGTTTGCATCTCTTAGTGGCCCCTTCAACACACATGGTGCTCGGGCAGATTGCGATGATCTAGCCCAAGATGACCCTGTTGGTTGGTGGAGGATGAATGGGGATGGTGCTCCAAAGCTCAAACATCTTGCTATTCGTGTGTTGTCTCAGATTGCTAGTTCCTTCGCAACAGAGAGGAACTGGTCCACATATAGCTTCATACACTCTATCAAGAGGAATAGGCTTACCTCTAAAAGAGCTAAGAAGTTAGTTGCCGTGCACAGTGCCCTACGTCTTGAGCATAGGAAGACACCTGAGTATTTGAAGGGACCAGCAACCCGATGGGATGTTGATCCAGAGGATGATGCACAGATTGATATGGAGGAGAGGCTTGATGAGACACAAACGGGGTTGGTTGGTGTGCCGCTTAGCATGTTTGAGAATCCAAGTGATTCTGATTCAAATGGTGACATGGTTGATCCTGATATATTCGTGTAGCAGCTGGATGCAGAGAATACTAGGGCATTACCTTGAGCATTTATGCTTATTTATCATTATGATGATATGAATATCATTTGATATTCATATGTTATGTTTTAAACTTTTATCATTTATGTTTTATGTTTCACTGTTTCAGTCTTCAAACATAACTTTAAACTATATGTTTTATGTTTCATTAATGATTATACACTGCAATGACAAAGTTACAACTTACATATGAATGATGAATCTATGATGTATGTTTTATGTTTTAACTTTTAAGTTTTAAATTTGTTTCAGTTAGATGATTCATGATTCATTATTCATCGATTTATAATTTTTAAATTTTATCATTTATCATTTATGATTTTATCTTTCATGATGTAAGTGTATGATCATTGATGGTTGTTACCTGTATATACATTCCTTGCAAAAATGAAAAATAATATTATATTATTCAATGATATATCATATATAATATTATAATATTAATATATATATTAATATATATTTTTATTTTTTATAATTTTTAGGACCCCGACGTCCCCCCACGTTTCCTGAAAATCGGTACAGAGCTTTTGTATCGGCTGCTCCCGCGCTCCCTCGCCCCCTCGCTCCCACCTCCAGGGGACTTGGTGGAACATTGTTTTTAAAGGCAGATGTCAAGAATTTTCGATGTCATTTTATTAGTGTCCATGTACATTACACTGACATCTTTTCACATATGTTATAAAGCAAGGCAAGGGATGATAGATCACATATACTTCAACATTCAAATTTGTGTCATCTAAATATTTACAAAGATATCCAAGGAATAAAATTATAGTTAGATCTATTTCATTTTGTACAAGGTCCATAATTTTACTGCAAGACAATAATAAAACACCCAAAGCAATAGATGGACCATGTATTGATTGGAGAAAGAGCATAGATGAACCTAGCATGCTAGCACTAAATATATGGAAATTGATGGTTCAAGAGCATTGATAAACAGAACCTCCTTTTATAGATTTGTCTGGTGTTCAAGGAGAAAGCAGCACCAACAAAAAGATTATTTTGAATCTTTAGTAAAGATAAACAAGGCAATCTGATACCAAATGTTATGGACCAAATAGCCAAATAAGCATTAAAAAGACCAAATTCATTGACGGCACGCTAAAAAAGTGAAAATAAATCAATAAAGATGCCACTTCAACAGGGCAACCTCCTTTACAAATATCTCTCCATAATCCCTAAAACTAGATCTCTCTCTCTCTCTCTCTCTCTCTCTCCCCTTAATAGATAGATAGATATGCCACAAAGGGTACAATTACAAATAATGGGCCAACCAACAATGACAACAATAATATAACAGTAATCTAATGGACCAAGACTGTAATGTAATGGACCAAGACCTAGGGGCTTAACAGAACTAAAAATAACAGCATTTGACAACAATAGAGAGTTTCTAGAACATATCCCAAGTAGTCTTAAACCTCATTTAAAAAAAGAAGTATGCAATAAGATAAAGGAGATCTCAGATAAGCCTAAAAGGTAAACCACAGATAGTGAAGTAGATAGCAAATTAGGAGAAGAAAGGCACCCCAGAAACAATGTTGTAACTTTCTCCATAAAAGCAATTTAAAACCGAGTTAAGAGAAAGAGAGGAACACTAAAAAAATAAGATAAAGGGGATGAACCCAAACGGGTAAACCTTAGGTAGTGAAGTAGACACTACATCAAAAGAAAGAAGGCATCTGACCAGTAATGCTGTATCTTGTACCATAAGAGGTCCACCAGAATGAAGCAAGGAGTCGGGACCACCTTCAAAGGGGAGATTCAAGTTCAAAGGGAAAACTCAACAAGAAGCATTTACTGAAAGAGCCAGGTGCAACCAAATAATATCAGAGAATATAAGATCAGATAATTGTATTAATGTCCAATGAATGACCACAAAAGTAGGTCAGCTTTCAGAAAAAGTAAAACGTAGGAATGCAAAAAATCTCATAAGAACAAAAGCAGCAATAAAGGAACCAGGAAAATAAAAGAAGAAGCCTAAATGCTCAAGTACAAGATAAAGTAATGAAAGCTAGGAGCAAATCCCCAGCACATATCCAGATGACATCTCCTAGGGCATACCTTGGCTAACGGGAGCCGGCTGTATGATAAGGGTTTCATCCATGAAGGAAACCTGATCCAAAGGATAATGGACGAGTTCCCATAATCAAGAAAAGGATGATACGCAGAAGAGTAGGATGAAGCAATAAAATACCAGATTTAAAAGGTGTGTGTCTTTTCTTGCAAATCTGAAGGTTCCAGACTGTCCAAGGGTCTCAAATCACATCTGGGTTATACTATCCCAAACAGTTTATCTACACACTTGTGCCAATCTACCATTTAAACTTTTGTTCTCCCTCCAGCCAGGGCAAACACAGAACCAGTTTTTAGGACCCCCTCTTGTAAGGATAAAAAGTAGATGATATGAAGCTATATCCGGCTCCAATAGATAATGATAAATGACGTCGTGCTGCAGGGGCTCAGATTCTGTAATATATGCAAATAGTTTTAGCCTATAATGCCCAAGTAATACATTTGTTCTATCAAAAACAAAGTTATCAAGAACAAGGAATAATTAATAATGTATTGGTCTATATCACATGGTCCATTTCCATGCATTGCATTTTACTTCGACAACATGTAAATTGATATAGCATATATTATATTATATATAATTTATAAAATATAATCTAACATTATAGACTTACTTTTCAACTGGGTGAGATTACAAATTTAGAATATCTAAGAATGCTTCACGTGGATATACAGTGAAAATCAACACTTCAGAAGCCATCGTAAAATACAACATTACTATCGAAATGTCACAATTTGTGAATTACCTTTGTTTATGAATAGCTCTATGGTGCACAGGTATGCCATGAGAGCTGCTCTGATCATTTCATTCATCAAATGCACATATTCCGACATATAAATGTAACCCGCAACAAAACTTTCTGCTCTGATTCCAAAAGGACTTCTAAACGGCCTATCCTAGTATTGAAAATATGAAATTCAAAATTCATCCTGCAACAAAACTTTCTGCTCTGATCCCAAAAAGACTTCTACATTGCCTGTCATAGTACTGTGTGCATTTTGCCAATCTAATACAGAATTAACTGTTACTGTTAAAGAAAAGCATTACAGTCATTAAGAGAAATAGACATCAGCTTTTGTCATTTTTAGAATTTCACAAAGATGTGTGCACTAAGCACACATACAAGTCACCTGGTTCATGTTCATGTTCTAGTTCAACAACCTTGAAATTCACAAAGAAAAAAAAAAGAAAAAAACCCACCATGCAAAAAATAGATAAAATTCGCTACTATGTTCAAATTATATATATACACACACCATGCAAAAAAGTGGATAAAATTCACCATTATGTTCAAACTTCAAATCATATATATATAATCAATTGGGTTTAGCTTGGGTGGTTGGGAAAACATACACACACACACATATATATTCACATATATATAAAGTCAATTGGGTTTAGCTTGTGTGATTGGGAGGAATGATTGTTATCCGTTGGGTGGTTGGGAGGAATGATTGTTATCCTCCCCACCCGGGTTCAATTCCTGCAAGTGAAATGTTAAGCTCACATCTTCGAGCCCTGTTGTTGTACAGTC
This sequence comes from Pinus albicaulis, assembly GCA_034641835.2. Classification (NCBI taxonomy): domain Eukaryota; kingdom Viridiplantae; phylum Streptophyta; class Pinopsida; order Pinales; family Pinaceae; genus Pinus; species Pinus albicaulis. Next base: position 1,335,556,651 of record CM076572.1, read on the forward strand.
TTTAACCCTATGGAATATCTTGGCCTTGCCTACAAGCAGGAGGGTGGGTGCTTTGTTAAAAAAAATACATACACGCACATATATATAAAAGTTACGCCTCAAGCCATCGCTCTGCATGGGTCTCATGAAAGGGTGTTTCTTTGCACTCACCCCTTAAAGGAGTGACACCAAATGAATGAAGAGCCAACTAAACTAGGTATATTCCTACTGTCATCTTATATTGTCACCCAGCTAGCCAGCCTTTATAGAATAAATATTAGCCATGGCTATCTTCATAATAGCTAAGTTAACTAAATCATGGGCATTACACTTATATAAATCTAATAATTATTATGTATTTATTATGTAATTTATGCATGTTTATATTAATATATACATAATTTTTTCTGATATAATTATGTAAATTATGTATCTTTATATTGATATATACATAATAAATGCATAAATTATCTAATATATTTATGTAAATTATGTGTGTTTATAGGTGTGGCAGGAGGGGGAGGGATTTTAATCAATCCCAATGGAATAACTGAAGTCAGGTTTGCCTGTGGCCTAGGAAGAAGATCAAACAATCAAGCTGAAATGTACAGGCTCCTACAAGGTTTATTCATCGCCAAAGATAAAGGTCTGGAAGATTTAATAATGGAAAAATCCAAAAGAAAACTCTCCGGCCAGGATTCTCCAGCAAATCAGAAGTGTAATGGCAGCTATTCACTCCAGGAACTCTTTCCATATTCTCTGAGGCTGATACGAACGCAAACCAGGCTTGCTCTCTGGATCAATCTGAGCTCAAGATTAATGAGCAAACAATCAGATATTTAATTCCCTAATGGCACAAATGACATTTAAAATGTGGATGCTCAAGGCATTGGTTCTTTTGGAAATTGGGTCTAACATTAATTAGACTCATTTATTTTCCCAGCCCCACCCATTCCCCTTCCAGATCATTCTCTGCTCCATGTAATGATGGGCCATTATTTATCCAGGCATATGTGTCGATTATAGCTGGCGTGATTTCTCTATTAAACGTGTCAAGCCATCTCATTCGTTGTCATTCAAGGGCCTTTCTCCCTTCCTCACATGCTCGAGACATCAGAGCTCACCTGCTTGAGCATTGGAATTACCCTTCACACAGAATAATGATGCATCTCTTTGGTCGATGCACAGAGAAATTTAATGTTATGGAGGTTGAATTCGTGTGGATAGGCAGGGATTAAAGAGTTAAATTGACAAGATGCAATCCTTCAGAGTCATTCTATTCTGCGTTCCTTTCCCCAAAGGTGATATCTCCCCAGACGGCTGTGAACTTGGCTTTGGTTCAGCTCTCAGTCTCAACTGTGGCGTTAAGACAGGTTCCCCTCTGGCAGCTCTACAAAAAGCTCCAATTCAGGCTTCAATTGTTCATCGGTCTGGTGACAAGGTGGGTGAGGCATTCTAGCTTGTGGGTATTCTAGTGCTCAGGACATGCTGGTTCAGAGGCAAATCCAAAAAAACCAGGACAATCTCACCCTGAGTTCTTCAATCTGACGCAAATCCCATTCACGGAAGGTACTTCAGGGTTTCCAATATTTAGATCTGTATGTTTGGGCTGGGTTGGCAATTCCACAAAGATAGGCTCCTTCCTTGGTTCCAGGATAAGTAATGGGAAGGTGAAAAAATTATGTTTGGTTAATTCGGTGAGTCCAGCAACTGTATTTGGAAATTGTGTCAGTTTTATGGTTCATAGTACATACTGATATTCTGAAGCCTACTGTCGATTGCTTGCCTCCCTGCGTCATTAACTGGGAAGGTATCGGAATTTTATTAGCACCATTGCCTTTTGTCTCCCTTTTGGGTCTAGCTCCTGTTCAGAGAAGCACAATGAATACTGATTCAGATTCTGATTCCTTGCCATCAGATAGTCCTTGCTCTCATTGCTTGTCTTCGCATGAAGCACTTCACAGGGCCGATTATGTTTTGCAGGTTAAGTTCTGCCAAATGTCTCATGCCCAGATTGAGATCACTGATAAGCGTATGTCTCTCCAATTCCAGTTCTCTCGACTGTTTGATGAAGTAGATGCCCTCAGAAATATCGTTATGGATCTTAAGCTCAATAAAGAAGCTCCAGCAAAACTTGACAAGCACCAGGACAACATAGGAAAGTGCAAAATCAACCTCAACAAGCCAGCTTCAGCCAGTGACTAGCATCTCCAACAAGTTTATTATGTGAAGTTTTGTCTTTTGTAATTTTGTAGATATGAAAAAGTCCAGACTCGATACATAAGGCTATATGTATGATGTAATGATACATACATCATATTAGTCTGTCTTTCAGCTGTTGTTTTGGTCTTTCTATGCAATCACACAGTCATGATTAGAGTCTATTCTCTGTTTGTCCTTCTGGGTCCATATGAGTAGAAGGTCAGTGCTGTCTATGGCATAGTCAGATATGAACTCTGAAGATGTAACCCCCGTGTATTTTGCTGCAACCGGTCGCAAGATTTAATCCAATACTACTCATTTTTGTTTAAAAAAAAATATGTATGTTTATAATATAGAAATACATAATTTACATAAATATATTATAATAGTGAATACATAATAAATATTAGATTTATATAAATATATTATAATAATGAATACATAATAAATATTAGATTTATATAAATATAATATAACTGCAATGCCACGATTTAGTTAGCTATTTTTAAGATATCTGTGGCTAAAACTTATTCTATAAAGGCCCGCTAGCCAGGTGATAATAATAAGATGCCAATAGGCATATACCTAGTTCAGTTGGCTCTTGGTTCAATAAGCACATACGTATTTCATGTAATGCCAAAGTTGTCCATTCCATTAAGCAGCAGCTACCACAGGCTTCTACCACTACAGCGGCTATGTCACCATAGGCGGCCTATGTTAGTCTCTATGGGGTTCTCCCAAGTAGAAATGGCACAGTCAAGCTAGAGTTCATGTTCATATATTATTCCTATGTGTCATTGCCTTGACTAAACTAGATCATCCTTCCCCACAATATGTTGTATTCGAGTTCATAAGTACAGTTGAACTTCCTTTCGATACCCCATCCCTGGGACTGCTTCCTATTCTATTTCCTGTATGATGTGCCAGCAAATGGAAATTGGTGATTTCATTTATATCTATAATATATCTGAAATTCGCAATTTAGTGAATGTATCCACTGGACCACAATGTGCAGCACACTCACTGGAGGCCCAGGGGATCATTCCAGCATGACAAGGAGCACATTCTATTGAGCAGGACAAAATTTGAAGCCATCGAAAAAGGACATTTTCACTTAGAAGTTAATGGGCAAATTTAATGGCCCAACTTCACAAAATTTATGCAGCCTCTCTTCATATGCATCAAATTTCGAACTTCATGGATGAAATTTGGCGAATGTAGTGACTGAGAGTCCAGATGGGGTTCAGGTTCAGAAATTGTTCCCTAAAGTGTCATTACCTCCAACTAAACTAGATTGCCCTTCCCCATGCTACATTGTACTCAAGTTCATAAATAGAATTGCACTTACCTTCTATACCCCATACCCGGGACTGCTTCATATTCTATTTCCTCTTTCCCTGCATAATGTGCTGGCAATTGGCAATTGGCAGTTTAGTTTATAACTTTATATCGATTATGTATTGGAGATTAGCAAATTAGTTAATATATTCACTGAATTGGTATGGGCATCTGTTAAATTTAGGTAACCATGCTATGTTCTATGCTTAAAGCATTTTACTTCAATCTTTCTTATAGCCCCAATTCAGATTAGCAATCACATAATCATTGAAAGTTAATGCTGATAAAACATAATACTAGATCGACAGAAGACAAGCCAATATAATAAATCAAAATTTACATTTCTTCCTGACCAGCAAAGATAGAGAGAAATATTTGTTACAGAATTCAACAGGATGCCCTAGCCAGCAAAGAGTTTGGCTGGTCAAACCAGCTCTTCCAACCTCCCGTAGGTTCAGTCAAACACATACAAGAACAGCCTTCCTTCAGTGTCACACACACCTCATGAGAAAGCTCCCAAAACAGTCAACGCAAGTCAACAAAAGGATTTCCGGCATCCATTTCCAGCACCCAGATTTCTGGCATCACCCACATTTCAGGCATCCATATTTCCAGCATCCATTTCCGGCATCCAGATTTCTGGCATCCATTTCCTGCATCCATTTACGGCATACATTTCTAGCATCCGGATTGCCGGCATCCATTTCCAGCATCATCCATATTTCCGGCATCCAGATTCACACGTGGGAGAGAGAGAAGCCTCTTCTAGGCTATACAAACCAATCAAATCATGAGGAATGTCTGTAATGAGATGATGAGAAAATGAGCATCAAGTCTCTCCAATTTATATCCATCAATGAGGGTATGTGACATATTTGTTTGGCTTGTGAGCCTACATTACATTTCAGGCCAACCTTGAAAAATTGCACGTGTGGAAAATAACATCAAAATATAAGTTCTGCTCATCCAAACAAGATGATCTTTAGATCAATCTTACACCTCTCCGAAAGAGGAATCCAACAAAAATATCATCATCATCACATGAGCAATGCAACATGGAGTTTGGACTTAGTTGCCCAAAATTAACACTCCCTCTCAACTAGGGAGAACTCCATTTGTCCACATATGCCATCCTGTCACACAATTCCACAATGTACTATCATATATCATCCTGCACTCCTGTGTCATCTCTTTGTAACATGGTTTGTTGGCTCTTCTTCGCACAACAAGAGTGAGTCACAAAGACAACACACTTCATTGACCCGAAGTCAGCTTAGAGGTTAAAACCTCAATGGGACTCAAGAGAGTCACATACTGACCCGAAGTCAGTTTAGAGGTAAGAACCTCATCCAGACTTGATCCCAGATCAAGTCGTTGGACACATCCCATCCTAGACATAGAAAGTACAGCAATCCTCGATGCGTCCATCGGTCATGTTATTGGTCTCTATCCACATTTCCCACCTCATTGGCCAAATGAGAGGTACTTCCCATGAGTCCAAACCCCATGGGTAGGCTGCATGCGGGGCGTAGATCAAAGGAAGGGTGAACCAGCTCAATATCATAATGGTGGGGAAGTAGCACACCAACAAGGTTCAGCGAACCTAGCCCTGTGGTTGCTTATAGCTCCAAGAAGCTATCCCCAAGCCCCCTGGAGCTCCCAGAGCTCATAGTCCAACTCAAGCGGGACCCTAACAATAGGTTTTGTCCACGATTCCAAGCTTCTCATGGAAGGTTAACAATTTGACCTTCCCCAGGGGCTTGGTGAGAATATCTGCAACCTGCTAATGAGTCCCAATCTGATCGAGCCTTATGTCGCCTCATTGTACCATGTCCCGAACAAAGTGGTACCTAATAACAATATGCTTGCATCGATCGTGGAACACGGAATTCTCAGAAAGATGAATCCCACCCTAGTTATCACAAAGGATAACAGTGGTATCTAGCACATGCCCAAATAGCTCACTGAAGAACTTTCTCAACCAAACAGCTTCACAACGAGACATACTCCCTGCAATGTAGTCGGCCTCAACGGTGCTCAAAGCAACTAATTTCTGCTTCCTACTCATCCAAGAGATCGAAGCAGAACCCAGGGTGAAGCAACATCCAGATGTGCTCTTACGATCCACAACACTGCCTGCCTAATCGGCATCAGTATATCCAAGGAGCCTCATAATCTCAGCAGTGTATCTCAGCCCATGGTTGATTATGCCCCGAACATATCTCAATAGATTCTTGGCACCAATCTAGTGAATGTGATGAGGCTCAACCATATGTTGACTCAAAGTGTTCACTGCAAAACATACGTTCGGACATGAGTTCACTAAGAACATCAAGGCCCCTACAAGTTGTCGATACTCAGTGGGATTTCCCAACTCAGGCCCAACAACGCTTCCACACAACTTCTTAAAGTTGAGTTCCATCGGTGTCGACAAAGACTTACAATCCACCATCCCAAATCTCTCAAGCAGCACAACATATTTTCCTTGAGAAAGGAAAATCTCACCTGGCTTTTGCCAGACCTCCAAGCCTAGGAAATAGTGCATCAGTCCTAGGTCCTTCATCTTGAACTCAGAAGCTAGCTCCCTCTTACATTGATGAATAAGAGGGTCAGCACCTGTCAGGAAGAGATTGTCCACATAGAGAACCAGAATGAGAGGCCTATCTTTAGCAAGCTTAAAATAAAGGTTTGGATCAGCATCACTTCGAGTGAAGCCCAACTTCATCAAGTAGCTATCAATCCTCTCATACCAAGCCCTAGGGCCTTGCTTCAACCCATAGAGGGCTTTCTTCGACCTGCATACATATGAGTCTCTATCTTGGACTTCGAACCCCAGAGGTTGCTCCACATAAACCTCTTCCTTGATTGAACCATGTACAAAAGCAATCTTCACATCCATTTGATGGAGACTCCATCCTTGTGTTTCAACAAGGGCAATGATCGATCGGATGGTCAATGATCGATCGGATGGTGGTGTAGCAAGCAACATGTGCAAATATATCATCATAATCTACACCTTCCTTTTGAGAGAAGCCTCGTGCAACAAATCTTGACTTGTACTTTTCAGCACTTCCATCGGCTCCATGCTTGATCTTGTAAAGCCATTTCGAGGTGACAACAGATTTGTCATTTGGTCTTGGGACCACATCCAGACATCATTCTTCATAATAGACTCAAATTCTTCGTGCATAACATCCTTCCAAACTTGATGCTTTACGTCTTCTTCAAATGTTCCAGGCTCAGATTGTACAATAGTGCTCATGGTTGCTAGGTACCCTTGGTACCTATTCAGCTTCTTGCTTTCACGGAATGTTCCTCTCGGAGCAATATGTCTCTCGACATCTTAGAGAGCGTCTCTAAGCCATGAGGGTCTGCTTTTATTTGAAGGAGGTGGATCAATAGGATCCATCAGACCTTCAACATCAGGCATCGGTTCATCCTCTAGTTCTTCCAACTTCCTGACTTTCCTGGGGGCAACATCTTCATCGAAGGTGACATCGTGGCATTTCGCCACTTCTCTTTGACCAAGCACATAGATTATAAATGCCTTCGAAGTTTCAATATAGCCCACAAACATTCCTTTATTCCCAGAAGCATCCAACTTGCCTCTCTTTTCCTTCGGCACATGAAAATAAATGGGACTTCCAAAAACTCTAAAATGGGAGACATCAAGCTTCTTACCAGAGAAGAATTCTTCGAGAGTTTTGGAATCCAATGCAGAATGTGGGCATCTATTTTGAACATACACAGTAGAGTGTTGGCAACTTCTCCCCATAGAAACTTCGGAAGACCTTGGTCATAAAGCATGGAAGGGGCAGCTTCCACAATGGTTCTATTTCTTCTTTCAGCAACACCATTTTGCTCTCGAGTATAAATAGTAGTGTTCTCCCTCCTAATGCTAGCTTCCCTGCAAAATTCATTGAATTCATTCGACTCATACTCGGTGCCATTATCAGTCCTCAAAATCTTGATCTTCTTCCCTTGAAGGTATGGAACCACTTGAATGCTTCATCCTTCTTTTTCAAGAAGTATATCCAAGTCTTGCGAGAGAATTCATATATAAAAGTGATATAATACAAACATCCTCCCAAGGATGTTATGTGCATCCTACCAGATAGATCGAAATGTAGCAATTGCAAAATATCAAATGTCTTCGTGACACTTGAGGAGAATGGTCCCCTTGTATGCTTTCCTTAGGCACAACCCTGACAAACACCTTCATGATCATCTTTGAACTCGGGCATCCATGTCACCACCTTCCTTGCTTCGGGAAGGGCTTTGAAATGGAAGTGTGCAAACCTTCAATGCCATAGCTCGGTTTGAAGAGTTGTGTCACATGTCATGGCCCCTAACAAGCTTCCAGCAACCTGATGGAGTGTATCAACTCTAAAACCAATAGTAAGAGCTTCATTGAAGTTCTTCTTCCAAATGCATAACTTTCCATCGATGAATGCCACCTTGAATCGTTTGTCTTTCAATGCCAAAATGGAAATTAGATTCTTCTTCAAATCAACTACGTACAACACATATTGCAAGCGGAGGACTTGACCTTGAGTTAGATGAAGGGTCACAATCCCTGTCCCTTTCATGCGATAGGTAGCATTGTTTACAAGGATAATCTCCAAATTAGTATCCTTCTCAATCAAATCAAAAAGGGATTCTTTATATCCAATGAGGTGCCTTGAAGCACCACTATCAATCAACCAGACATCCAGGGTGTCGGGAGGAGATGAAGCAGAGAGGGCAGATATAAGAATATATTCATTTTTCTTATTATCAACAACATTGGATTCATCATACTTGGAATTCCTTGACCTCCTGAAAGGTTGACCATTTCCACTTCGATCAGACGGAGCCTTCCTCTTGTTTGCATGAGTGGTAAAGGCAGTAGGGTCACCTCCATTCCCATTTGAGAGATGGTCTCTCTCCATCATTCTTGTCTCCTCTTGAATGCATCTCGTCAACAATTCATCAAAATCAGGAATCACATTATTATTAAGAATAGAAGTATTGAATACATACCAATCACGGGGTAGTCCTCCAAGAGCAATGAGAACAAGCTCTTGATCAGCTACTTCTTCTCCAATAGCTAAGAGATCATTCCTGATTTATGTGAGCCTCATAAAATAGGATTGAATGGATTCTTCTTTGCCCTTCTTGATATTCTTCAACTTGTTCTTGAAGAAAAGAACTTGATTAACATTGATAGCCCTGAACATGCTAACCAACTTATCGTACATCTCTTTAGATGTACCCAGCTCGGAGATATAAGCAACCAAGTGCTTATGAATAGAATCCATGATGATCATCTTCACCTTGACGTCCCCTTTTCTATACTTCGTCTTTGTGGTAGTCAGTGCATTTGATGGAGGCTCATTTATCTTCCCTGCACATAGTCCATGACTTCTTAACCTTCCAATACCAAATCCAAGGCATGATAATCAGACTTATCAGTCAGCTTATCATCACTCTTAAAACCCTTGTATGTGGAGACCATTGGCCCTTGATAGGACAACTTCTTTGGTGATTTCTTTTCACACTAGCTTGGTCTTTGTCTTCACCTTAGCTCTGATACCATGTTAAATTTAGATAACCATGGTATGTTCTACACTTAAAGCAGTTTACTTCAATCTTTCTTATAGGCCCAATTCAGATTAGCAATCACATAATCATTGAAAGTAAACGCTGATAGAACATAATAATAGATCGACAGAAGACAAGCCAATATAATAAATCAGAATTTACAATTCTTCTTGACCAGCAAATGCCAAAGATAGAGAGAAATGTTTGTTACAGTAGTCAACAGGATGCCCTAACCAGTGAAGACTTTCGTTGGTCAAACCAGCTCTTCCAACCTCCTGGAGGTTCAGTCAAACACATACAAGATCAGTATTCCTTCAGTGTCACACACACCTCATGAAAAAGCTCCCAAAACAGTCAAGGCAAGTCAACAAAAGGATTTCTGGCATCCAAATTTCTGGCATCCATTTCCAGCATCATCCATATTTCTGGCATCAAGATTTCCAACAGCCATTTCCGGCATCCATTTCCGGCATAAATTTCTAGCATCCAGATTTCCGGCATCATCCATATTTCCCGCATTCAGATTCACACGTGGGAGAGAAAGAAGCCTCTTCTTGGCTGTACGAACCAATCAGATCATGAGGAATGTGTGTGAATGGATGATGAATAAATGAGCATCAAGTCTCTCAAAGTTATATCAATCAATGAGGGTGCGACATATTTGTTTGGCTTGTGAGCCTACATTATAATTCAGGCCGACCTTGACAAATTGCACGTGTGGAAAATAAAATCAAAATATAAGTTCTGTTCATCCAAACAAGATGATTTTTAGATCAATCTTGCACCTCTCCGACAAAGGAATCCAACAAAGATATCATCATCATCATATGAGCAATGCAACATGGAGTTTGGACATAGTTGCCCAAAATTAACAGCATCCATTTGAATTTTGATGGAAGCCAGAAGGCACATTCCAGTACAGCAGACAGCACATTTGACAGAGGACCAAGAGCACAATCCAGAGCCATCTAAAAACACATTAAAAATTTGTTAATAAGAGATATCTAGTTGATGGCTGAATTTGATAGTCGAACTTCACCAAATATATGTTGCCTCTATTCATAGGTGTCAAATTTTGTATCTTTATAGATGAAGTTTGGCGGATGCAACAATGTAGGCACACAAAGTAACAACGATCAGCCCCCACCTGGGCTGCAGAGCAACTCTGTTCTCACAGCACAATAATTGCTGATGACATACAAATTCTAATACTTCAACAATAAAGGCTTCTTGAATCAGGGTTCTCCATGATAATGCTTCTCCTGAGAATAATGATTTTTTGAAGTATCTGCATATGTATCTAATTATCCATTCCATTCGTATAGATAATTATACAAATTTTCAGTAACGTACCTAGATGAGATTTGTGTTCATCTCCATTATGCATGGCATTTGTTCTAATTCTTCACTGCTAATTGCTAGACATCTGTATGAGATGAGTACGCTAATACATTATATGCACAATTTCAAAATATAAACAACATTCCTTATTAAGATAAAGGTACATCAGCCCCAAGGGTTAGCTCAAGTGGTAGTGAGCTAATACATTATATGCACAATTTCAAAATATAAACAACATTCCTTATTAAGATAAAGGTACATCAGCCCCAAGGGTTAGCTCAAGTGGTAGTGAGCCAATACGTGGTCCTTTCCGTTGTGGGAGGTCACGGGTTCAATCCTTGAGTCTTTGGGGCCAGGCGCCGTTTATTGCGCCGAACGGTTTACCGCACGTACCATCCAGAAATTCTGGGGAAGTACGCCCGGGTTTCCCGTGAACTTTGTTCGTGAAAAAGAAAAAAAGATAAAGGTACATCCTCAATGAGGTACCCCAACCTTACTTCCGCGAAGAAAGGATAACAAGAGGATTTTATTATTTATCTTTAGGCCCTTGTTTTTACGATCAAAAATGAGTTGCAAAAATAATCAAATCTGCACAGATCATCGGAGGCTGGTCTGGTTAGGAGTTTGTCTAATGAGGGCAAAAAAATAAATAGTTAGACAGGATTCCCCCCTGACCTGCACAGATTATCGAAGGCTGGTCTGGTTAGGAGTTTGTCTAAGAAGGGCAAAGAAAATTATAGTTAGACAGGATTCCCGCTGACACCGTGTTTATCAACCTACATTTCATGTAATCCCATCATTAGGCATACTTAAGGAGGCCTTAATTTTAATCCAGCCAAGTGCACTTATTGAGCTCTTATACCCATGCCCATCTGAAGCCAAGAGAATTCACACCTACCAGAAAATTAAAATTGAACAAAAGCATATTTGCCTAAGAAATACATGAATAGCCCACAGGAGTGTGGTTTTGCAGCAACCAGCAAGATGATCAGGCTTTTGCTGAAATTCAGCACAGAGACCCAGGTTCAAAATCCCCAAAGAGATTCTATAAGATGGACTTCTCATAAACAAAACAAAAAAGACACATCACCAAAGGTATAAAGTCAAATTGAATAACAACCAAAATACTTCTAAAAATTCAGTAGCTTCCAGAAAATTGAATTAGGGCAGAAATTTTGCCATATCTTTGTTTCTATATCCTTCGAGAAAGTGTCTTGAATAATTAATAAAGCTCCTAGAATATGGTAGATAGGAAACAATATTTTGTCTTCTATTATTACTGTCTCTCTCTCTCTACAAAACTACTACGAAATAATCTCTGCTCTGCTTGAGGAACATTCACTACAGTGTGCGAACAAAAGAAAAATATAAAGATGATAAAATTCACACAATTAAGCTAGCAAAAAGCAATTCAAAATTTTGTTCAAATGAATTAAAATAAAGCAGTTTTTATGCAGAGATTCTCAATGTTTCAGAAAAGAAACACCAGTTTTATATTGTTTTATACAACAAGAGAAATCTGTTTATGAATATTTTTTAATGAATAAGCATTTCACTCCAACAAAATAGTATGCTCTTTAAGTTCTTTCATACACTGAAAGTCACCTTTCTTAGTTCCCCATTCTACTTCTAATTGAATATAAGAATTCCCCGACAGGCAACAAGTGTTAACATAGCATTACTGCATCACAACTACACATTATTTTCCTGGACGGTGTCATTTACATTATACAACAAGAGAAATCTGTTTATGAATAATTTTTAATGAATAAACATTTCACTCCAACAAAATAGTGAGCTCTTTAAGTTCTTTCATACACTGAAAGTCACCTTTCTTAGTTCTCCATTCTACTTATAATTGAACATAAGAATTCCCTGAGGCAAGAAGTGTTAACATAGCATTACTACATCACAATTGCACATTATTTTCCTGGACGGTGTCAATTACATTGATGGTTATCTCTAAGATCTGCATTAGCTGAAAAATACTGGTTATGTAAAGGCAATAGCATCATTACCTGAGGTGCTACCAACCTGCGAGGTAAAAGCTCCTCGTGATTTCTTGCACAGAATTCCCAAGACAAAATCTGATCTCGAATATCATGAAAAACATCAGGTTACAAGCATTTTTAGGGGCCATAAGCATTAAACATTTCAAAATATAAACCATGCTTCATACCCCAGAAAGTAAATAGTAAAAAGGAAAGCATTGATCTCGAGAAAGATGAACCATTTCCCTATCTTCCATTAAAACAATTAAAACCAATGGGTGTCTCTGGAAAATATATCATATTGAAAATGTTGAAAAACACATAAGGAACTACATTGTAACAGTCCATACAAGCATCACAAAATATATTGATTATGATAATTCTAAAACTATACCTTCAACTCAGAAGTGAATATTATCCGTAACCGACCATTCCGTACAACACGTAGCTGCTCAAAGACACTTTCTTGTGTGGCTTTTCCATATTCCAGTACCATTAACCCTGAACTGAGTCTACATTCTTGCGGCATATCCACAAAGAGAAGTTCATCTATCACTCCACTGTCAAATTTGATCTTGCACAATCTTGGAAGAACCTCCACAGTTGTTTCTGTCAAAATGATTTATTATGAGACACCATAAATTTAAAATATATGGTAAAAGCTGAACGGCAGAAGAAAACATATTTTCTTTAAAATGTCAAAATGAGCTAGAAGTGAGTTGATGAATAGAATAAAACTTAAAGTTCTTGTTGAGTCTAAAATTTTCAAACAAGAACTTAGTCAAAATAACCACTACACAGCTGAGTTTAGTGTCTATGGGAATCTGTCAAGATATCAAGGCACAAAGTCAAAGAGACGTAATGGGAGAAAATACAGTTGAACAAGATAGGTGACTAGGTACAATGCTAACGGCTATAAAAATAATATGATGTGCTCTATAGCGACAATCATCAATAATACAATAACATAATCTATAACTGTTATCTTATGCTTAATGCTGAATTATATCCCATCAGCTATATTGCTTTGGACTTGAAACAACTGTAATATTCACAAGCAAGTATGATGTTGTATTCTCCATCTGGACTGCATCAGTCTTCTGTGTGATGTCATTGATGAACTCAATATTTATTATTAACAATGAAATATTGTGAATTTTTGTAGATGTTCTATGCTAGGAGCAATTTCACTTTTCTCACAGCAATCATACAAATAGTTAAGTAAAATGCAGATAGAACATATAAGTGGATCTTACAGAAGACAAATCAGAAACAGGAAAAATGTGGTGGTGCGTTACGGCGGTCAACAAGATGCTTCAACCAGCAAAGTCTTCCTTGGTCAGCCAACCCAGCATGTGTCACAACAGTCCTCCAATCAGCAAACGAGTCAACCCAAGTCAACTCCAAAAAAGTCAACGCTGTCCTGAAAAAGTCAACGCAGGGCAGCAAGCTAAAAGTCAACACAGCAGCAGATTGGTCAACCCTTTGACCTCGATTTCTGTGCCAAACAGTACGGCCTTCCAAAATCGAACTTCCCACAAATTTTCAGCCCAATTGGACCATGCGTTGACCAAAGTCAACGCTGGTCAAACTTTCTGCAAAACCCTAACTGCAGAAAATCGTCCTTCAGCTCAGCCGTACAGTTTGTCCTTCTTCTCCTTCACACGTGTGGGATGAACTCGTCCTCCAGGAGCTCGTACTAAATCAGATGAGAGAAGATGTTGTGAGTTGTGTTGTGATGAAATGCTCTCCAACTTTGCCTGTATTTATATCCATCATTGGGGCGTGTGACACATTTGCTGGGGGCGTGCAACCTTAAGGCCGACCTGCACATATAATTTATTAAGAATAATAAATTCAAAATAAATGTTCTGCTCATCGGATTAAGACATATTATATATGGATTTTACACCTCTCCGAAAGAGGATTCCAACAAAAATATTAGCCTCTTAATCTGAGCATCATAACATGGAGTTTGGACCTAGTTGTCCAAATTTAACACTCCCTCTCAACTAGGGAGAACTCCATCCATCAGTGCAATCAAACATCGTGCGTCATCCCGCCGTAACTTGCTTTGTTGGCCTCTTTATTTCAGAACAAAAGTGGGTCAGTCACAAAGACATCATCCCCCGACTGAGATAATCAGTCCAGAGGTTCGAAACCTCTATCAAACTCATAAAGAGTATCCAACCAACCCAAAGTTGGTTCATCTGACCCGAAGTCAGGCAGAGGTCCCAGACCTCACTAGACTTGATCCCAGATCAAGTGGTTGGACCGTGCCATCCTAGATAGAGAGTACGGCAATCTCTGATGCGTCCATCAGTCTTTGCTACTGGTCTCTAGCTTTTCCCATCTCATTGGCCAAATGAGAGGTACTTCCCATGAGCCCTCAACTCAATGGGTAGGATGCATACGGGGCATAGATAATGAGAGGTGAACCAACTCAATAATCACAACGGTGGGGTCCAAGCACACCAACAAGGTTTGGCAAGCCTAGCCTTGTGGTTGCTCATAGCTCCGAGAAGCTGTCCCCAAAGCCCCCCAGAGCTCCTTGAGCTCATCGTCCAACAGGACCCACATCATAGGGTCGTTCCACGATACCAAGTCTCTCACGGAAGGTTAGGAACTTGACCTTCCCCAGGGGCTTAGTGAGAATATCCACGACCTGCTCATCAGTTCCTATATGATCGAGCCTTACGGCGCCTCGCTGTACCATATCCCGGATAAAGTGGTACCTGATATCAATATGCTTGGATCGGTCGTGGAACACAGGATTCTCAGTCATATGAATCCCACTCTGATTATCACAGAGTATCACAGTGGTATCTAGCACATGTCCAAACAGCTCACTAAAGAGCTTTCACAACCAAACTGCTTCACAACAGGCCATACTAGCAGCAATGTATTCGGCCTTCGCGGTGCTCAAAGCCACCGACTTCTGCTTCCTGCTCATCCATGAGATCGAAGCAGAACCAAGATTGAAGCGCATCCCGATGTGCTCTTACGATCCACCACATTGCCAGCCCAATCGGCATCAGTATATCCACGGAGTATCACACTCCCGGCAGTGTATCTCAGCCCATGGTTTATCGTGCCCCGAAGATATCTCAGAAGATTCTTGGCACCAACCCAGTGAAAATGATGAGGCTCAACCATCCGTTGACTCAAAGTGTTCACTGCAAAACATATATCTGGTCAGGTGTTCACTAAGAACATCAAAGCTCCTATGAGTTGACGATACTCAGTAGGATTGGCCAAGATAGGCCCAGCAGCGCTACCACTCAACTTCTTAAAGTTGAGTTCCATCGGTGTCGACACGGACTTACAGTCCACCATACCAAATCTTTCTAGAAGCTTCACAATGTATTTTCCTTGAGAAAGGAAAATCTCTCCAGGTCTCTGCCAGACCTCCAGGCCTAGGAAGTAGTGCATCAATCCTAGGTCCTTCATCTCGAACTCAGCAGCGAGCTCCCTCTTACCTTGATGAATGAGAGGGTCAGCACCTGTCAGGAAGAGGTCGTCCACATACAGCACTAGAATGAGAGGCTTCTCCTGCACAACCTTGAAGTAAAGGTTCGAATCAGCATTACTTCGAGTGAAGCCCAGCTTCATCAAGTAACTATCCATCCTCTCGTACCAAGCTCTGGGTGCTTGTTTAACCCATAGAGGGCTTTCTTCAACCTGCAGACATGAGTGTCTCGATCCTGAACTTCAAATCCCAGAGGTTGTTCCACATACACCTCTTCCTTTATTGCACCATGCAGAAAAGCGGTCTTGACATCCATCTGATGAAGACTCCATCCTTGCGTAGCAGCAAGGACTATGATTGATCAGATGGTGGTATATCGTGCCACAGGTGCAAATATGTCATCATAGTCTATACCTTCCTTTTGAGAGAAGCCACGGGCAACAAACCTTGCCTTAAACTTTTCAGCACTCCCATCAGATCCATGTTTGATCTTGTAGAGCCATTTTGCGGTGACAACAGATTTGTCCTTCGGTCTCGGGACCACATCCCAGACATCATTCTTCATTATGGACTCATATTCTTCGTACATAGCATCCTTCCAAACTTGATGCTTTACGGCTTCCTCAAAAGATCCAGGTTCAGATTGTACAATAGTACTCATGGCAGCTAGATACCCTTGGTATCTACACGGCTTCTTGCTTTCTCGGAATGTCCCCCTTGGGGCAGCATGACCCTCAGCATCTTCGAGGGTGTCCCCGAGCCATGATGGTCTCTTTCCCAGTGAAGGAGATGGATCAATAGGGTCCATTGGTCCTTCAATATCAGGCATTGTCTCATCCTGCGGTTCTTCCAGATTTCCAGGCCTTTCTTCATGATTTTCTCCAGATCTAGGAAGATCTACTACTTTCTTCAGGGAAGCATCTTCGTCAAAAGTGACATCATGGCTTATCTCTACTTCCTTTGACCAGGTACATAGACTCTATAGGCCTCAGTCTTTCTCAGTAGCCCACAAACATTCCTTTCTTCCCGCAGTATCCACGTATTTCTTTCTTTCTGCATACACATGAAAATATCAGATGACATCCAAAAATTTAAATGAGACATCGTTTCTTACCGCAGAAAACTCGTAGAAAGCTCGTCAGAGTCCAAAGCGGAATGAGGGCATCGGCTTTGAATGTACACAGCAGTATTTGCAGCTTCTCCCCACAGAAACTAGAAACTTTGGTAGACCCTGGTCACAAAGCATGGCACGGGCAGCTTCCATAATAGTCCTATTCTTGCGTTCAGCAACACCATTCTGCTCAGGAGTATATGCAGTGGTAGTCTCCCTCTTAATGCCAGCTTCTCTGCAAAAGTCTTTGAACTCATTTGACTCATATTCAGTGCCATTGTCAGTCCTCAAAATCTTGATCTTCTTTCTGGTCATATTTTCCACCAAGGCTTTGAAGGTACGGAACCACATGAAAGCCTCATCCTTCTTCTTCAAGAAGTATATCCAAGTTTTGCGAGAGAAGTCATCAGTAAATGTCATGTAGTAAGAACATCCCCCCAGGGATGTTACGGGCAACATACCAGATAGATCAGAATGGACCAGTTGCAATATATCAGATGTCTTTGTGACACTTGAGGGGAAAGGTCCCCTAGTATGTTTTCCTTCAGCACAGCCCTTACATACACCTTCATGATTATTTCCAAAATCAGGCATCCCTGTCACCACCTTCCTTGCTTCGGGAAGGGCTTTGTAATGAAGGTGTCCAAATCTTCGGTGCCATAGTTCGGTTTGTTTGATAGTATCACAAGTCATAGCTCCCAACGGACTCCCTCCAACCTGGTAGAGTGTACCAACTCTAAAACCAATTGAGATAGCTTCCTTGAAGCTCTTCTTCCACATGAGCACCTTTCCATCAGAGAAAGTTACATTGAATCCTTTGTCTTCCATGGCGGATACAGACACAAGGTTCTTCTTCAATTTAGGTACATAGAGTACATCTTGCAAACGAAGGACTTGTCCTTGAGACAAGTGGAGGGTCACAGTCCCTGTCCCTTTCACGGGATATGTGGCATTATCCCCAAGGATAATTTCTAGATTAGTATCCCTTTCAAGCATGTCAGAAAGTGCTTCCTTGAATCCGGTGATGTGTCTTGAGGCACCACTATCGATTAGCCAGACATCCATAGTGTCGGGCGGAGATGCAGCTGAGAGAGCAGATACAGGAATATACTCATTTCTTTTATCAACAACATTAGACTCCTCATACCTGGTATTTCGGGACCTTTTAGAAGGTTGATTGTTTCCACCAAAGTGAGCCTTCCTCTTTCCTTTGGATTTGTCATTTCTTCGATTCCCATTCCTTCGGTTGTTGTTGTTATCATCACTATCGGGAGAATCCTTCTTAAAGGGGCATTCTCTAGCATAGTGACCAGGCCTATGGCAAGTGAAACACTTGCCCTTCTTTTCTTGAGCCTTCGTTCTTCCTTTGTCCTTAGGACCACCAGAGTTCTTCTTTCGAGAATGAGCACCATAGGCAACATTTCTGTCATTATCGAATTCCTTCATCCTTGTTTCTTCTTGCATACATCTAGACAAAAGCTCATCAAAGTTAGGAATGGTATTATTATTGAGAATGGTAGTTGTGAATACTTGCCATTCATATGGGAGTCCTCCAAGTGCGGTGAGAACCATCTCACGATCAGCTATTGTCTCCCCAATAGCTAGCAGATTGTTCCTTGTTTCGGTCAATTTCAGAAAGAAGGTTTGAATAGATTCATCCCGGCCCTTCTTCATATTCTTCAACTTGTTCTTGAGGAAAAGCACTTGGTTCACATTGTTTACCTTGAACATAAGGATCAATTTGTCATACATCTCCTTGGATGTGCCTAGTTCAGATACATAGGCAACCAGACTCTTATGTATGGATTCCCTGATCAACAACTTTGCTCTGATTTCTCCCTTCTTATACTTGTTTCTAACAGCAGCGGTAGCATTGGATGGAGGTTCTTGAATCTTACCCGTCACATGATCCAAGAGATCATGATCTTCCAATTTGAGATCTAATATCATCTTCCAGGCATGGAAGTCATCCCTTCCAGTCAGTTTGTCATTCTCCTTGAATTCAAGACTAGTGGAACCCATTTCTTCTGGTGGTGATTGCTAATGATAGAGTTTGTCTTCACCTCAACTCTGATACCATGTCAATTTTTGTAGATGTTCTATGCTAGGAGCAATTTCACTTTTCTCACAGCAATCATACAAATAGTTAAGTAAAATGCAGATAGAACATATAAGTGGATCTTACAGAAGACAAATCAGAAACAGGAAAAATGTGGTGGTGCATTACGGCGGTCAACAGGATGCTTCAACCAGCAAAGTCTCCTTGGTCAGCCAACCCAGAATGTGTCACAACAGTCCTCCAATCAGCAAACGAGTCAACCCAAGTCAACTCCAAAAAAGTCAACGCTGTCCAGAAAAGTCAACGCAAGGCAGCAAGCTAAAAGTCAACGCAGCAGCAGATTGGTCAACCCTTTGACCTCGATTTCTGTGCCAAACAGTACGGCCTTCCAAAATCGAACTTCCCACAAATTTTCAGCCCAATTGGACCATGCGTTGACCAAAGTCAACGCTGGTCAAACTTTCTGCAAAACCCTAACTGCAGAAAATCGTCCTTCAACTCAGCCGTACTGTTTTTGTCCTTCTTCTCCTTCACACGTGTGGCTGAACTCGTCCTCCAAGGAGCTCGTACTAAATCAGATGAGAGAAGATGTTGTGAGCTCAAAATCGAACTTCCCACAAATTTTCAGCCCAATTGGACCATGCGTTGACCAAAGTCAACGCTGGTCAAACTTTCTGCAAAACCCTAACTGCAGAAAATCGTCCTTCAGCTCAGCCGTACAGTTTGTCCTTCTTCTCCTTCACACGTGTGGGCTGAACTCGTCCTCCAAGGAGCTCGTACTATCTCAGATGAGAGAAGAAGATGTGAGTTGTGTTGTGATGAAATGCTCTCCAACTTTGCCTATATTTATATCCATCATTGGGGTGTGTGACACATCTGTTGGGGGTGTGAAACCTTAAGGCCGACCTGCACATATAATTTATTATGAATAATAAATTCAAAATAAATGTTCTGCTCATCGGATTAAGACATATTATATATGGATTTTACACCTCTCCGAAAGAGGAATCCAACAAAAATATTAGCCTCTTAATCTGAGCATCATAACATGGAGTTTGGACCTAGTTGTCCAAATTTAACAAATATTATATGTAAATTGATGAACAAGCATAGCTGGTTGTAAGTCTAAATCTTGCAAGGTGATTACTTTTGTATTTAATTGTCCAACGTTTAGACATTTGACAAATATCAAAAACAAAGATTCTTGTAAGATTCAGTATCCAGAGTAGGAAATAGTTAAGTTCAAAATTAACAACAAAAAAATTGTTGTAAATTAAGGAATAAGCATAGCTGGTTGAAAGTTCAAATCTTGTGAAGTGCTTATTTTTGTTTTTAGTTGCCCCAGTTTCTACATTACTAGATCCATCAGCCTAGGGGAATGGATCTGCAGCTCCCCGGATCAGATACAGACACCCTTGGATTCATCTAGGATCCACTCCAAAAACAGATCCTTAAAAAAGAAACATATCAGGATCATTGACCAGCAAAACATGCAATTCTCCTGCCCAACCATTTTCCCACTGAGGATCCTGTGCAGCCATACAATCGCTTGACCCTACCATTCATCCACTGAACCTCACATGCAGGCATACACACTCTGAAAACATATCCTTAAAAAGGAAACATATCAGGATCGTTGACCAGCAAAAACATGCAATTCTCCTGCACAACCATTTCCCCACTGACGAGCCTGTGCAGCCATACAATCGATCAACCCTAACATTCATCAACTGAACCTCCCGCACAGACATACATTCACCCAACGCTTGAAGTTGACAGAAGCTTACTGTCAATATCAGGGGAAAATGCCGCGACTAGGAAGAGATGTAAACGGTGTGACTGGAAAGAGATAGCAAACTGTGTGAGTGGGCAACACAAATAGGGAGAGACTGAATTGAGAATGGGAAATTGGAATATAGTTTCAGTTTCAAATCTTTAGTATATATTAGCTTTAGTGCATAAAACTTTAATATGTATTAGCTTTGTAATATATTTTAGTGTATAAAAATTTTAATATATTGATCTCTAATTTATGCAGCAATGCATAATCTTTATTATAATTTGAATTTATAATAAATAATTAATAGATTAGACTAATTACTATTTTAAGGTATTATATATTAATTATTTTAAATAAATGTTGTATATTACAAATGTATATAAAAGTTATCTATTTAAAATTTTCCATATATTTAAATTTTTATTTAAGTTTTATTTTTAAAATTATAAAAATATATATTTATATTGTGTGTACTTGTCGAACATCTGGATCCTGGTTTTTGAAAAATCTGGCAGATCTGTAGCCAAATCAATCCAGATCCAAATCCTGGTAACTTGGGCTTTTATCCATTTGACAAATATTCTTGTAATATTCCAATTTGAACAATACACACAGGTTTCAGTATTTTCTTAAACAGCACATTACAACTTAAAATAAGCATGGTGTTTGACTGGTGACAGATAAGGAACAAGGGCTAGAAAATTTCAAAAGGATAGCATAGAGAATATCTGCTGAAGACGCACACATTGAACAGTAATTACTAATTATGGTATTGTGAGATGACATTTTTATGGACATGTAGTAAGGAGCAGTAATGTGAGATGTTGAAGAATGTAACTAGGTTCGGTCTTCATAATTGTACTCGAGTCATAATAAAATATATTTATCAAAAGAAAGAAAAAGAAATTTTATTATTAAATAAATTGACTTATTAAAGCATGGGTTTCATGCTTGGGTCAATTGTTTTTAGGTCAAGGTCTCCATTGAAGACCTCTAGGGTTTATGTCAAGTGTCCTTGTCCATGTCATAATGTAAATAACCCTTCTTGGGATTTATTTGTCAAAGAAGAAATTTATTTTGATGTAAATTAGGTTTTCTAGGCCTCCTCCACCAAGTCGGCCTCAAGGAAGGACAAGTCAGCCTCAAACAGTGTAATTCGACCTCACCAGAAGCCTATATATTGGAGCAACTCAACCTCATTTGTCACACACTCTCATCAAATTTGATTCACAGTAAAATTGCAGTAGTTGGTTGCAGTAAATGGCACGAATTCCAAGGAAGAAGGTGAGGGCTAGCAAAGGAGAAGGTCATTATCTTGCTAAGGAAGTCGATTACTCTCTCTACTATCTCACGTGTGTGAAATTCTGCAGTTGCTGGGGAGGCCGAAAATTATGCTGCTGAATCGAAGTTCAAGATTGTAGCTGCAATTTGAAGGGCTGACATTTACAAGGAAGAAGTGCTAACTTGGTGGAGGAGGAAGGTCTGTTGCTCTAGGATCTTGGTTGTCTCACTGCCATATGAATCTACTGAAAGAAGAGTTCTTGATTGGGTTTTCCCCTATCTAGAGGTTTTGCCATGGCTGTCCGCCTACATCTAGTGTCTTTGATCTTCATGTTTTGATTTTGATAATTGCTTGATGAAACAAAGATAAAAGAATAACAAATAAGAAAGTTCATAAGAACGTAAGAATATCACAAGTAATTATCTACATAAGAAATCTTTCTGATTTTCCAACATGGTATCAGAGCTAAGGTGAAGGAGGAAAAAGGCACCCTGAAGATCTACTATAGGGAGAATAAGGAGTCTTAAGAAATTGAATAGGGGTCATCAAGAAAAAGGGATCATATGAGGGGATAAGCCTACAATCTACAAGTACTATGTCGAAATCATTAAAGGGAGAAAATAAACTAGAAGGAGCCTCTAGCTACAGGGCATGGAAAAAAAGGATAGATCTCATCCTCGAGCAGAATAAAGTTTTAGATTTAGTCAAAGGAAAAGTCAAAAAGCCTACAAATGAATCAAGTGAAGCAGAGAAAGCAAAGTTCAAAGAAACTGAAATATTGGCCATGAGCCTAAGAGTGGATGGAATAAAAGACAACCTCATTCCATATATATCCAACATAGACTTTGCTAAACAAATATATGAGGCCCTATGATAATCAAGAACATTGGTCAAATTGCAAGCCTCAAGAATGAACTAAGAACTATGAAAATGACAAAAGATGATATTGTGGCATCCTTCTTTGTAAAGATAGCTAGAATCAAGGATGAACTCTAGGCAATAGGTGAGATAGTACCTAAAAAGGAGCTCGTGATTACTGCCCTTCTAGGATTACCAACATTTTGGAGTGCCTTTGCATCAGGAATCAACAGTTGGAAGGATACTCCAACATCCGAACAAACATGGAATGCTTGTAGTCAAGAAGAAGCCAGAATATCGTTAATAAGCAACGAGAAGGATGAAGAGGAGAAGATCTCAAATGCTTATTCTGTTCATCACAAGATTAAGGGAACCTTCAAGAATAAGTACAAATGATCAAAGAAAAAGGCTGACCAATCAAAAAATTGAATGTTACAATTGTCACAAGATGGGTCACTACAAAAGCCATTGTCCAGAGAGTCCAAGGAATAAAAGGAGGGATAGGGATCAAGCAAATATTGTTAATGAAGGTTCACCAAAGAAGAACAAGATGAAAGAATTTGAAGTCAAAGACTTATTTGCTAGGGACTCTTAGGGACTTTATCGCTGACGTATCCTTCTATTCTAAGTTTTGAATTGTTTTCCTGTATGCTTTGATTTCTAGTACTAATAGATCTAACATGTTATGGTAGAACATTTTTGAATTGTTTTGATGTAGTTATAGGTATTCCTCAAGATAGGATTAAGAGGGAGCCCTCAACATTTTACCAAAGATAAGTATCTTACTATTTGTCAGTGTTGCGAACATCTCGATAACACCCTGATTTTATCTCAAAATCACGATTTTTTGCCCAAGTCGATGTTTGCTGATTTTTAAAAATATTTTTATGGTATCTTAATTTTGCCGATGTTTTACCGATTTTTACCGATATTTTTCGATTTTTACGGTTTTTGGTTTTCCGGACCCTTCCCAATTTTATCCCGATGCTGATGTTCACAACATTGCTATTTGTATTATCTTTTTATGTTTGGTTTCCTCTCTTATCAAGATGTGTTTATATTATATGCTAATAACATTTCTTTTATATTTTCCTTGTTTAGGAAAGCTTGTTGAATGCTCAAGAGTTATGGAGGAGACCTCAAAGGATAAGCTTGAAGCATGGTAGAAATTTTGTTGAAAAGAAAGCTCTTCAGGAATTGATGTCCTACAAGTTTTGTTAAGAAACAACTCAAAGTTATGTCTTAAACCATAAGCTTTGTTCTCTTCATAATAAAGGTATATACTATATTCATTTCTTTTAAAATTTGCTTTACATTACTAACATTGCTATGTCTAGGATTTTGAATCTTAAAGATTCTTGTTAAGGTGATTAATCATTAGATTAAATCTACCCTCATTAAATCATCATTGTGGAACCCTAAAAGGTTCATTGTAAAACCCTAACCTAAGGGTGTGTCGATATTGGTTATCAAACCCTACTCTTCTTAGGGTTATTGATTAAATCTAGAAAATATTATTCTTTTGGTGTTTAGGGTTTTGGTACTATTATGATAGAAGCCTTAATTTGTTAGGGTTTTCAATGTATTGGAATCCTAGACATTTAAGGCCTTGGTAAATTAGGGTTTATGAGTAAAACCCTTATAATATCTATAGTAAACTCCTAGGAATGAAACCCTAGGTGTATATCTAATCGAAACCCTAGCCTGATCAAAATTATTATATGTCTAACTTCAATGTATTGATATTTGTGTCATGGGTTTACCTAATAGAAGTGATATGCTTATGCATGATTATGAAATCCCAGATATATATGCTAACCTAATTGTTGACGCTCATAGTTTGTAAATTCTAAGGTTTGTAACAAAGTCCTAGTAGAAGTCAGATATTCTAGGATATGGTGATATTGTTTCCAATATGATGATAAAATATAGGGTTTACAACAAACCCTAGTAGAAGTTGGTCATATTGTTGAAACCTTAGATAGTGCTATAATTGGTTTTGACTTTTGACATCTAAGGCTTAATGTCTTATAGATGGATTCTAAGGTTTGCAATACATCATAGAAGAGTCCATCATATCTCTAAAAGTAATATTGAGGCCATTAGATATAATGAGACTGATATCTTGATTGAGTTACTTTAAGCTTTAATTGTGTGATCTAGGGTTTATAACAAAACCCTAGAAATAAGTTGAAGTATAGATGTATGTGTCTCTTGTTGATTATGAAACTAAGTAAGTTTTGGTATTTGATGTCTAAAGTCTAATGCTTCCATTATTGTATGATTTTGATATAGTTAACTTCATATGTATTTGGTTGTACTTGCTATTAAAGTTTTACAGGCACACAATCTTCAAGATAATGAAGATGTTCATATAAGCATGATGAAGAAAGCTATAAGATCAAGATGACTTTGATAAGAAGGAATGAAGCCATGAAAGACTATTTGATGTTATAGAAAGCAGTTGACCTCCCTAAGTTAAGAGGGAGCCTGGATAGAAGAAAAGATGAATCTCCCCAATTGAGAGGGTGGGCATATCATGGTGGACATCTCGAAGTAGAAATCGGAGAATGAATGCACTACAAAGTATTAAGGTTGTCTTGGTGTTGCTGAAGGAATTAAAGAAGAAAAGCTTCCGACTAGTTGCATATGAATAACTAGATATAAATGGCATCAAGATGACTGAAGACCCTGAAAGTTTGTGTTTACTTATATGTATCTGAAATTTTGTTATTGATTGGGGTTGTGTCTGTACAAATAAATCTCTCCTGAAAAGGTCGAAGTTTTGGAAGCACGTTGGACTAGCAATCTAGCCTATAAGCATGCTTGATTTATTTGATGTTATCGATCTAATTGATCGGGAGAGATTTCATGTTACCGATTTAAATAATCGGGAGAGTTGAAGTATCTACATGTGTCTGACGCTTGGGAGGACATCTACATGTGTATGATGCCTAGATCCTAAAGAGGGAGGGTGGCAATGGTCATAGCGATCTAACCTTGGATACACACCTAGATCCATGTGTTGATGATTAGTAAGTAAGCTTGATGGTACCTTTAGTGGTTGAAAGCCTTAGTCCATCTTAATCCCATGCAGATAGATTACCCTAATCAAGAATCTAGTCTGTGGCACTGAGTGTGCAAGAACTCTTTGTAATTCATTTTGAGATATTCCATGTACCTCTATAGATATAGGTAATTATGAATACCTCCCTAGTTAAGAGGGAGTGTTGAATAATGTAACTAGGTTTGGTCTTCATAATTGTACTTAAGTCATAATAAAATATATTTATCGAAAGAAAGAAAAAGATATTCTATTATTAAATAAATTGACTTACTAAAGCATGGGTTTCGTGTTTGGGTCAAATTTTTTTTTTTAGGTTAAGATCTCCATTGAAGACCTCTAGGGTTTATGTCAAGTGTCCTTGTCCATGTCATAATGTAAAGAACCCCTCTTGGGATTTATTTGTCAAATAAGAAATTTATTTTAATGTAAATTAGGTCTTCTAGGCCTTTTCCACCAAGTCGGCCTCAAGGATGGACAAGTCGGCCTCAAACAATGTAATTCGACCTCACCAAAAGCCTATATATTGGAGCAACTTGACCTCATTTGTCACATGCTCTCATCAAATTTGATTTGCAGTAAAATTACAATAGATGGTTGCAGTAAACGGTACAAATTCCAAGGAAGAAGGCGGCAAGGGCTAGCAAAGGAGAAGGTCATTTTCTTGCTAAGGAAGTCTATTTCTGTCTATAATCTCAGGAAATCGATTTCTTGCTAACGAAGTCAATTTCCGTCCCTATTATTTAAGAAGGTCATTTTCTTGCTAGGGAAGTCCATAGTTAAAAGAATTCTTCTTCTTCTTCTTCTTCTTCTTCTTTTTTTTCTTTTTTTCTTTTTTTTTTTTTTTCTGATCAAGCTGCGTGACCTAGCTTCGTGCCGTCTTCGGTTCAGCTCCAATGGAGGCCGGCGGGGGAGCCGATCCTGGCCCTCCCTTGCCTGAACTGCTTGCCTTCAGGAACCTCATCGCAGGTTCTAACAAAAGACCAATCTCTGAAGCTCAGCAGAAGTTTGTTAAAAAGTTGGATAGCATCCCAACAGTTGAACTGCCAATAGCAGAGACTTGCAAATCCGCAGTCAATCTTGCAGACAGAGGGCTCATTGGGCAATTTACCAGGCTCTGGCCCTCTCCCAAATCCGTTGAAGCTTGGGTGCAGAGAAACTGGACGCCGCTAGTTTTTGAAGGAATTAAGAGCCATTTTGTTGGAAAAGGTTTCTTTGTGTTCGTGTTTGAAAGCTCAGACGACAAAAACCTCATTTTCAGAAACGGTCCTTACTTCATGGGGCCTCAGGATTTATATTTGAACAAATGGACCCCTGACTTTGACCCATCCCAGGATGTTCCGTCTGCTGTTCCTGTCTGGGTCCGTCTACCTCATCTCCCTCTCCATTGCTGGAACCAAAAATCTCTTCAGGCTATCGGCAACTCGCTTGGAAGGTATATCGATCAAGCTGTTCGAAAAGATCAATTCTCCTGCGCACGGATCTGTGTGGAGGTTGATCTGGAGGTAGGGTTACCAGAGGCAATCAAACTGACACCAGCTGAATGGTCGCACATCCAGGAGCTTGATTACGAGCAGCTACCCTTCAAATGCCGACACTGCCATGGCTATGGTCACTTCGCCAGACACTGTAAAAAAAAGGAAGTAGAGGAGAGCGAGAATGCGAAAGCAGAACAATGGACCACAGTGCAAAAAGCAGGGACAGCAAAACCCAAAACCAAAAGAATTCCAAAAGGTAATAACCCTGACCCAAAAGGGCAAGAACAAAAAGATGGGACCTTCATCCCCATAACGAACTCAAGAGATCAAAATGCAGAATCCAGCAAGGCCATAGAAATCCCGGAGGCAAACAAGAACAGCATCCCTACCCCGAAATCAGGAGACCAAAATGAAGATTCCAGCAAGGGCATAGAAACTCCAGAAGCAATCAGGAACAGCAGCAATCAATCAAGATCCCCCCCTAACCAGAAAGGAGGACAGGAGCAAGGGCACACCCCCGAAGTAGCTCCCTCTCCCTCATATGCCGATGTAGCAAGAAAGAAAGTGTATGATTCTCCTAGCTCCTCGGAGGATGAGATCATAGAAAGGCCGGCCAAAAGAGCAGGAAGAAAGTCTCGCAGAGAAGTGAGGGAGGAAGAAGCGGAAAGACAAAAGACTCAAGGACGTCAACCCACCATAGAAATGTCAATCAGTAGAAACACAAGGACAAGGCCGCCAAAAGGAGGAGGCCAAACTTCCCCGAACAGTAAGTAATGAGAATAGTCTCTTGGAATTGCAGAGGGCTCGGGAATCCTATGAAAATAGAAGCTGTCAAAGATCTCATGAAAGCGGAACCTGCAGACATCCTAATGCTCCAAGAGACAAAAATTGAAGGGGAAGCCCTTCTTGAGTTCAGCAAAAAGAAATGGCAGAAGAACACAGGGAAAGCAATAAGCGCAAGAGGTTCCTCGGGTGGAATAGCAACCCTGTGGAAGGAAGATCATTTCAGGCTCGTCAATTCACACAACACACAACACTGGTGTTTCACTGAGCTGAAGCACATATCAAGTAAGCTAACCATTGCACTATTCAATTTATATGTTCCGGTATTGTATTCTGAAAAGAAACACTGTTGGAAAACATTAAATGAGTTTTTGCAACTGAATTCTCCAAACAATATAATCATAGCTAGAGACCTAAATCTAGTAATGAATGAAAAAGAAAAGAGAGGGGGCAGGAACAACAAAGATCAGATGCTCCAGGTAGTAGAAGACATGATACAACAATGGGATCTATTAGACTTTAAACCAAAAAAAGGGCTCTACACCTGGACAAATAACAGGACAGGTGAAGACCATATATCCGCCAGATTGGACAGGTTCTTGGTCCAAAGCACAATGTTGTTGGAACGGAAGATCATTTCTTCAA
Organism: Pinus albicaulis; assembly: GCA_034641835.2. Lineage (NCBI taxonomy): Eukaryota > Viridiplantae > Streptophyta > Pinopsida > Pinales > Pinaceae > Pinus > Pinus albicaulis. Next base: position 1,335,585,614 of record CM076572.1, read on the forward strand.
CCATCCTCCCAAAGCTCACCTCGGACCATAAGCCCATCCGGCTTTTGCTTGAGGAGGAAGAGAATTTGGGGCCAATTCCATTCAGATTTAGTCCTCTGTGGAATGGAAAGAGTGGCTTTGAAGAGACAGTCTGAATGGCATGGAACACCACAGTTAATGGCTCTCCCAATTACGTATGGGAACAAAAATTAAAAGCAACAAAAAGGGCACTCAAGGAATGGAGTAAACTTCCAACAAATACACCCAAAGACACAAGAATTGAGGCAGTGCAACAGCTGGAAACACTGCAAAGCGCAATGGACACAATTGATATAAACCAAACAGAATTAGATAAGGAGCAAGTTGCCCAATGCAAAACATTCCTCTCCTTCAGAAATGAAGAAGAATACTGGAGACTAAAGTCCCGGAGTCTCTGGCTGGAAGCTGGAGATAGGAATACATCTTACTTTCATCGACAATGTAGAGCAAGGCTCTCCAGGAACCACATCTCAGAGATCACTTCCTCTGACGAGAGACTTTGCAAAGGAATAGAACAGATTAAATCGGCTGCAGTATCACATTTCCACCATCTCTTCAGCAAAGAGAATGAGGACTGTGAAGAAGATAAAAAAGAATTCTTGAAGAACATTCCGACATTGGTCACCTCAGAGGACAATACAGCTTTATTGAAGCAAACAAATGAAGAAGAAATTAGTAATATAATTTGGTCCATGAATCCAGACAAAGCCCCTGGGCCAGATGGGTTCTCTATACACTTCTACAGGATATGTTGGGATATAATAAAAACAGATCTAATTAGAATGATTAAAAGTTTCTTGAAGAAAGCAAAAATGGGGGGTAGCACCAATTCAACCTTCCTCGCTTTAATTCCGAAAGAGACAAACCCCTCCTCCTTTGATAGGTTCAGACCAATCTCTTTGTGCAACGCCTCATATAAAATTACTGCAAAACTTCTTGCAAATAGAATCAAGCCACTGCTGAGCAAACTTATATCAGATTCGCAAGGGGTCTTCGTCAATGGGAGACATATCCTGGACAATGTAATCCAAGTCCAAGAAGTCATGCATTCCAGCAACCTCAGAAAGGAGAAAGGTATGTTGATCAAGTTGGACATGGCTAATGCCTTCGACAGAGTCAAGTTGTCCTACCTTTATCAAGTTCTAATCGCCTTTGGATTTGATCACAAGTTTGTTAATCTGATTCAAGCTTGCACCAGTAAACCATGGATTGCACCTTTGGTAAATGGGAGGCCAGTTGATTTCTTCCAAGCCATGAGGGGGTTGAGACAAGGATGTCCCCTTTCTCCTTTCCTATACATCTTAATGGCAGACACGTTGAGCAGAAAGCTAGAGCTTGATATGATAACAGGAACAGCCCCAGGGTTAAAAATAACAAAGGACCTTAAAGCAATAAATCATGCACTGTTCGCGGATGACTCCCTCATGCTGGGTGGAGCTTCATCTAGAATAGGATCTGCATTCAAAAATACTCTTCAAGCATATTGTAAAGCATCTGGAGCTCTAATCAATGAAAGGAAAAGTGCAGTTTATAGTTGGAACACAGAGGACGAAGAAACTCAAAACATAGCAAACAACTTGGGGTTTAATGGATGCACAAAATGGGAAAAAATCAACTATCTTGGACTGCCACTAACACTGGGCACAAACAGAGTTAATCTATGGGAAGGAGTAATTACAAAAATCAGAGGTAAAATAGCTGCATGGGGTGGTCAATGGCTAACTCATGGTGGCAAATTAACCCTTATAAAATCAGTGCTATCATCTATGCCAATTTATCAAGCGTCCTATCTGATGGCTCCCAAGTCGATTTCAGGACAAATAAATAAAATCATTAGGGACTTTCTGTGGCAAGGAGGCAAAGGAAATCAGAGGAAATTTCATTTGGTGAAATGGGAGATAGCAAAGCAATCTTTGAAGGAAGGAGGCCTTCAAATTCGAGATCTAGACTCTGCCAACGTCTCTATGGGATGCAAAATACTTTGGAAACTCCACAACGACCCCAATCATCCTGTCAGCACAGCTCTGAGGCATAAATACCTCCCAAATGCAAATCTGAGAAACTTGCAGATTGCAAACAGCAAAAAGAGCTCGTTGTTATGGCAGTTATGTACTAAAGGGCAGAGTTTTTTCACTCATAATTTATATCGAATCCCTGGGAATGGGAAACGAGTCAAGCTGCAGACTGATAGTATAATGGGACATTCTCCACTTGCCACACAAGATAGACTGCATGAGATATGCGAGTTCTTCGAAAACAGAGGGGACAAGACACTTTATGATATTTCAAAGTGGAACGACTCTGGGCTCTGGATTGATTGGGAATTCAAAGACATCCCAGCTCACCTTCTGCAGCAATTAGAAATGCTCAAACAGGAACTTCGTGAGGCTGCCCCAGTGCATAAATCAGAAAAGGACAAATGGGGATGGGGACCTACAGGAGCATACACCCCAGCCAAAGGTTATGAATTGTTGCAAACTCACAGAGGCCGAATTCACCCAGCAAAATTTTGGAAAGAGGTATGGGATCCAATGGCGTTGCCCAAGGTAAACTTCTTCTTCTGGACTCTAATGCATAGAAAGATCCTGACCGGTGAAAACCTTTTGAAAAGAAACATTGCTGGACCGCACAAGTGCACTCTTTGTAAAGAAGCCATGGAAACCCTGGATCATTTATTTGTAGAATGCCCATATGCAAACAGAGTTTGGACCCATACTCTTCAAGGATTAAACGCTGTAATCCCCACTAAAACTTCAGTTGTGGACTTATTCCTCTCATGGAAAGAGCGATACCCGTCGCTCTCCCTAAACTCATCATGGGCCAGAATCTGGATCACTCTCCCCAAGTTAGTGTGCTGGAAACTTTGGCTAGCTAGAAATGAGCAGATTTTTAATAATGTAACTTGGACCCCTAACATGGTAGCAGCAAAAGCAAAAGGACTCCTTCTAGAAATTTTGAATTCCCAGGAAATCAAAGAAGACAATTCGATGAAACAAGAGGAAAAGAATTGGCTTGGCATTCAAGCTTTCATCCAGCGGACACACAGCAGAAAAAAAAACCCTCAGAAATCCTAAGTGGAGGCTAAGAGAAAAGGACGAAGCTTTTCAGAATTGGTGGAGGAAGCAAGGAATAACAACAACCTTTTTCGATGGTGCCTCTAAAGGCAACCCTGGGACAGCAGGAGCTGGAGGACTCATATACTCTCCTGATGGAGACATCATAGAAACCTTCAGTTGGGGTCTAGGCCAGCGAACTAACAATCAAGCAGAAATTCTTAGCCTGATAAAAGTCTGCCAAATAGCCAAAGAAAGAGGACATCGGAAGCTGCAAGCATTCGGAGACTCAGAAATCCTGATCAAAATAATACATACGCAAGGCCAATTCAATGAAGCTGGTTTAAACAAGAACCTGCAAAGGCTGAGATATCTCATCCAAGACTTCTCTCCCTTCATTTGCTACCACATCCTCAGAGAATCAAACAAAGAGGCAGACTTCTACGCCAACAAAGGCTGTCTCTTGGCCCAAGGAGAACTAAGTACAAATGGCGGAGATCCTACGCCAACAAAGGCTGTCTCTTGGCCCAAGGAGAACTAAGTACAAATGGCGGAGATCCAAAAACAATCTGTATTCCATGAAATTTGAAATTGATGGAAACAGAAAATGTAAAAGAACTGCACTGAAAGATGTAAGGCTACGGCCATTCGAAGTTCCCTACTAATAAAATCCATACCGTTTCAATTAGATAAACAAGAAAGAAGAGAGAGAGAGAGAGAGAAAGAGATATAAAGAAAGAAACCAAAAAAAAAAAAAAAAAAAATCTAATATAAGTTAATTTCGCATTAGGAGAAAAAATCTCACCAAATCAATTACCTCCACCTAGGAATAACAATTTGAAATGGGGTGAGCTTTTTACTTCTCAACTTCACCTTCTACATTCAACTTCTTCTTTAACACCCATTTGCTACCGATAGGTTTTTTCCAGCCAACAACTCAACTAAATCCCAAGTCTCATTGTTATCCAAGGCATCATTTTCTTCAACCATGGCCTTCTTCTACAGCTTACCATCCTCCAAATCCACTACCTCCCTAAATAGTTCTAAGATCTTAAATAGTAATAAATAGAACACAAAACTAGAACCAAAGTCAAGTGGGGTATACTTTATGTTGCCTTCTTTCCCAAACTAATATGAAGTTCTTCCTCTTCTATTTTGTCTTTTTTTATTGAGTTGTTGATTCACATTCTTCACTCTCCAACTAAAACTCTATTGTCTTTGGTTCTTCTTCCATTGATTGGACTTCTTGTTTGGGAACTATTTTAATCTCTCTTAATGGTATGTCCTAAGTGTAAACAGTCATATTTATCACTAGGTTCCAAAGTTTATAACATCTTTATAAACAATAAACATACATTTTTCAACATTATTATCCAACATACTCATATTTTCACTTGGAACATGCATACAAGAATCACTACCAAAAAGTGCTTGAGAGGGCCTTTTACAATCCATGTCTCATGTGGAGTTGCGTAAACTAATGTTGGTGCAGGTGATCAATTTACTAAGTAACATGCACTATCACTTGCCTCTACCCGAAACACCTAAGACAACCTCACCTCTTCCATCAATGCCTTGCTCATTCTTGCAACAACTCCATTCTATTAAGGCATGTATGGACTAGTCTTTTGTCTTGCTATCATGCACTTCTTACAAACATTATTTAACCCATTCCATAGAACTCTCACCATTATCTATTCTAAACACCTTCTTCTTTGTCTAGTTCTCCACAAGAGCATTAAACTCTATAAATTTAAAGAATACCTTAAATCTTTTTCAAAGGAAATAGATCCATATGTTCCTTGAGAAATCATCTTTGAATGAAACATAGTACAAATTTACCTAGTGATGGAACAAGCACAGCTTCAAAAACATCATTATGTATCAACTCCAACATTCCTTTTGCAATTATAGTGCTATATATAATTCTTACTATTTTTTACCATATATACAATGTTCACAAAAAGATTGATATATGATGAGCATTCAAACATACCTTCAACCATACATTTACCATGTAATGCTCGAAATATTCCAACATGCTTCTCTCCAATATGTCCCAATCTTTGATGCCATTGCAATGTCTTCTGTCCAAGGGTAGTAAGGGTTTCATGTCTTCTTCATTACTACCCTTTGCAACAAGAGAATTGTTACACCCATCATTAACAATGCTTCCCAATAACTTCTACAGAGTTCCAATCCAACCTCCCTTAATCAACACCATTGTGTTAGTTTCTCTAAAATTCAACTAACTAACTTCTAGAAGATAACAAGTAAATGACTGAAACTGAAATTTAACCTCTTTCCAAAAGTAAGCTAAGTTTTTCTAGCTTAACAAGCAATAGAAATAATAACAATAACTCAGAAATAAAAACACAGTCACATCACCATAAAAAAACACACGATTTACCCAGGAAAGCCAACACGAGAAAACCTACTTATCTAGTGGCTTCTATTAAGGCAGCCTCAACAAATATTTTTCAGAAAAAATTACAATTAGAAGGAAGACCTTCCTTATGATAAAATCTGACCCAGAAAGACAACTCAACCTTGCTAGAAAACAACCCAACTCACAGCCCCCCTACACATGTTGCACTGTACAAACTCCGTACAAGTCGTACGGCCCATATGCATGTATGTTCTGCCTTGTATCTGAATGTTGGATGATGTCGTTGTGCTTTGCAGCTGTTGTGCCCTCTTTCTCTGATGCCCTAGCGTGTTATTGAAGCCCTGGCTTTGTTGAAGCTCAGTTGCCTTCTTCCTTAAGCAATCACTAAACAAATCTAATGCATACTAACTCCATCCGAAATCAACATGGACCCACACTTTTGATCTCAAGGTTGAAAATCAAAAGATCCAAGGGATGAGATTAATGTTTTGCCCACTTAGGATAATTTAAAAATTTCCTAAGTTAAACATTAGAAAAAAATTAAATCTAGCTTTAGCGGGTGCCATGCCAAATTTAGTGCATCTCTAAATTTAGCTAGACCACTTTCTCTCCAACTCCAACACATTGCTCCTAAAACCATCTTGCATGTTTCCTCTTCAAATAAAGTATGCAAGCCTACAACACTCGTCTTACTTACATATATCAAGTTCCTAGCCAAATATGGAATGTGTTAAACTCCAAGGAAAGTTCTAATCCTTCCATCTTTGAGCACTAATTTGACCCTTCCACAACCTATAATTTAGTTATTGAGTCATCTCCTTGGAAAACATCACCTCCATTGTACTTCTCATATTAACAAACCACTCCATGTGAGGAGTCACAAGTAATGAAACATCCAAGTCGCTCAACCATACATCATAACTTAAATGTGTACTGGTAGAATCCAGGTAAAAATCACCTCCTTTCGTGGAGGTTTTCGATTCTGTGCAAGGAGCATCATAAGATCAATCACTTTTATCAGCCTTCTTATATATGCAATCTTTCTTATAATGCCCAACTTACCACACTTCCACATTTCCTTGTATATCATTTTCAAGATTTAGATCTACCTCTAGATTTAGATCTGGCCTTCGAAGACTTATTTTTACTATCTTGGGAATGACCTCTCCCAAATAAAACATCTTTGGGCACACCCTCTATGCATTTTCTCCTCACTTCCTCTAATAACAAGGATACAACTACATCCTCAAACTTTAATGTGGATTGCATAGTACTACCAAATTGTCCCAAAAAGTTTGACAAAGAACATAACAAGGTAATACAATTATCTCTTTTCTCAAATAATAATATCAACAAAGACAAGTTGACTTTACCAAAACACTAAAGAAATTAGATGCTTCATCACAAATTCACCATCATTCTTCCGAAAAGACAACATAGCTTTCCTTCAAAGGAACATCTTGTTTATCTTGGACTTTGACTAATATTAATTCTCCATCTTATCACATAGCTTCTTTGTGTTGTCTTCTCCTAAGACATTCTTTAACACTGAACCTAAGAGGAAAAGTCGAATCATACTTCTCATCTTTCATTCCAACTTTCCCAATCTTTTCTCAACAAAGAAAAGTTGAGTTACCAAATTATTAAAGGAATTTAGATGCTTCATCACAAAGTTGCCATCGTCCATCCTAAGACAATGTGATGCCTTTCGAAGAAATGTCTTGTTCATAAGGGACTTTGAAGGATACAAATTCCCTAACTCATCCCATAGCTACTTTAAGTTGCCTTCTCCAAAGAGATTGAACAACATTGGATCTGAGAGGCAAAATCGATTCATACTTATCACCTTTCTTTCCAGTTTTTCCTAATATTTTTTCAACATACCAATGGATTTAGTAACTAGATCGACAACAACCCACTATTCTCTATTTTCAACTTCCGTAACTCAAAGCTTTGAACATTGAACTTCTCTATTTCTATTCTTGAACTACTGACCATTTTCTTTACAAAAGATTCACTACACAAAGCTCCCACTAAGGAACAAATTTATCACAAACCCAACATAACCTTACTTTTCAAAAAATGAGATAAAACCTAGCAAAACAGGTGTCCCCTCTGAAGCCAATAACCTCTCCTGATACCAAATAAATAGTCTGATAACATGTCCAAGAAATACGAAACTAACAAAATTTAGAACATAGGAATAACATGTGAGTGGTCGGAACCCTAGCTGCCCTTGCCCCTGGTTCGTTCCTCCCTTTGTTCAGTTGGCATGGCGTCTTTCTTCCCTACTGACAAAGTCAGTATTGGTTCGTGGGTGTTCCTTCAACAGTGTGTAGCTTGCTTTGTCGGGATCCCTCTCAACTACTACAGTTGCTTTCTTTTGCTCTGAGGCCTATCTATTCAAGGTTGTCGCAACTCGAATTTCCTACTATTGTCGTTTGTTGGCCCCTCTTGTTGCTGCTTATTGGCAATGAGTTCTTCCTTTGCTAGTGCGCACGACGTTCGGTATTGCGTTCATCGGTTTTTGCTTCGGGGTTGCTCCCTGTTTCTTGTGCGGCTTTGTGGCTGTCATGGTCTCTCCACAACTTCTCTCTGGGTTTCAACCCTGGAAATGTCAGCTACCCGTCGGGTTTTTGTTTGTGGGCCTTGTGCCCTTTCTTCTTTGCCATTTTTTGTTCAAGTTTATGACCCGCATTGTAATGATTGGTTGCTCATCGTTGGGCTTAGTATGGTGCCCCTTTGGGGTTCTTCGAAACACCTGCAAGACCTATTTCTAGTTTTTCATAGTTTTGTGGCATAGGGTTTGCAATCCCTAGGATTTTCATCATTTGTCTAAATGTAAGCATTTTTCCATGATCCTCGAATGCAAAATGATTTCTAGAATGCACTTGCACATATACAAAATGTAGTTTTCTTCTCTCTAATGAATAAAATTACATGTCAACCACAAGGTCTTGGATAAACAATGATCAAGTGCTCTGTTAAGGCACTCCTTGATGTGAAGTCATTGGCTCAATTCCCCACCTTGATCGGGGAGATATATTGGACATAATAAAGATGTAGTCCTACCAAGCTTACAAAAAAATGAATACAATTACATGTCATTTTTCTACAGAAAAAAATAACATAAGAATAACACTAGTGCATACACTCAAATTTACCCTAGAAACCTTTAACTAAAAAAAAAACCTAACTAAGAGTCACACCTGTTTATTTCATTATATTAACTTCATATTCACAATACAATATTTAGATATTTTGCAACATCCTAAATTCTAATCTATTAACCCAGATTATATTACAACCCTAGTTCCATAACTAGAATTAGTTTACAATAGGTCGAAAAACCATCATCTTGAAAAGCAAAAAACAAACTAAATTGGACCCCCATTGTGTTAGGATAAGACTTCCACCTACAAAGAGTGGAACACATGTATAACACAAAAGATACACCAAAGTTCAAAGGAATGGGAAGCTTAGAACCCCTCTAATCAATTGGGTTTTGGTAGGTGAGCTACAATGGATTACCGAAGGGAAATCCAAAATTATTAGGAAAATAGGAGCTATGATGAATGAAAAATAGCATGTCCTTCAAACCTACTAGATTCGCATAGTGGAGGCAAAATCAAATGAAATTGAATACAAGCTCTAATCTTCAATTTGAACTTTCAAGGTTGGCATAAAAATGGAAAATAAAATAAAAACAAAAGGGGGCTATCTGATCTTCGATTTCAATTTTGAAGGTTAGATTAAATGTGGGAATTAAGCAAACATAAAAAGGACTCTAATTGATCATCCAAGTAATTCCTTGAACTGAAAGTGAAAGAGGAAAAGTTGTTGCATAAAATTTTTAATCGGTTTAAATTCTTGATGTCAAGGAAAATGAAAAAATAAACTAGCAGATAGATTTGTAAATGAACAACTACATAGACTAAAAATCTAGGAAGGTCTGGGACATCATAAAAATAAAGCATGATATATATTAATTTGGCAACTCAATGACAAATTCCAACCATTGCATTGAATTCCTCTTTTCGAGAGGACAAAAATTGACTTTTAAAGCACTCAATTCGGATAAGGAAAAGTGAATTTTTGAGGTCAAGCCCACAAATACAAAATTGTAAAGGTCAACCTTGGGTCAAATGACACATCTCAAGGATAAGATGGCACCCCTCAAGTTGCATATAAATACAAGTTGAGTCCTCATTTGGCACCTCATCAACTCACAACATATCTTCTCTCTCCTCATTCTATTGGTTCGTACAGCTCAGAATTGCAGGGTATCTCTCACACGTGCGAAGGACAGAAGTCATTTACTGATTGGACCGAATTGCAGGACTGTTTTTGGGCGTTGACCAAGGACTGTTTGACCATCTTTGACTTTGTTTTTGGGTGGAATATCTTTGTTTCTCTAGGTCACATTAGAGGGCACAAAGACTAAGGAAATATGGGTAGGTTGACTAGCATTGACTTCAGGGTTGACCACAGAAGCAAGTGCAGACTTTGACCGAGTTTTATTTGTTGTTTTGAGATTATTTTGGGCAGACTTTGACCAGCGTTTGACGCTGAGCTTGACTGACTTTGACCGAGTTTCTAGAAGATTGTTTTGACCCTTGACCATTGACTAGTTAGGGTTGACTTTGTTGTCATTGACTGTCTTTTTTTTAGATCTAGGGTAATCGGTAACTGGTGAGAGTTGCCTGAGCAAGGCCCGGGTTCAAATCCAACTGGCTGCCACTATAAACCTAGGCTAGGTGCAACAGCCTGCAAGCCGCACACAATAGCAACGAACTTATGCCTCAACAAGAGCCGAGACGTCCGCTCTGGGGTCGCCTACTCTTCTAGCCAAGACACAACAGGCATACGTCTCCACAGAGATTTGAACCTTGGTGGATTGGATGAAAGTCATCTCCCTCCACCGTCAGACCTCCGCTTCACGGACTTCTTGTCATTCACTGTTATTGACTGGGGCAGATTTGCAGAAAGATCAATTTTGACTATTGTTGAATTCATCTCTCTCTTTTCTTTGATTTGGATAGTTGCTTGACATATTATCATTCTTGGATATTGGATATTGGCTAGTTAAAGCTTGACTTTGACTCTTGGATGATGTACTCTCTTTGTTGTACATTTGAAGACAATCTAATAGAAGAAGAATTGCAAAGGGCTTCCCCCTTGTGGGGTTTTTCCCTGGTCATTGACCAAATATTGTCTCGTCTCTTAGTTGTCTTTCATTCTGCATTTGTATAATTGTTCTATCTACTATTGCTCTACTATCATTGGTTAATTGAAGAAGTGGAAATTGTTAAAATTCGATGTTACTGGATATTGTTGAAGTAACAGTTGCAGCATAGAACAATTGATGAAAAATTAACAATATATTAGGCTTTTTTAATTAGAAATTTTCCAGAAAGACAAATGAATAATTGAGAACCGACGCGCTTTGAACTACTTAGTGTAGTTCATCATCAGGAGAATGGTGGTTGTGCTGATCTACCTCCATCAATAAATAATTTTCAGAAATGCAACGGTCATGTCCAAAATTCAAATATAAATTAATCAAATTGAACGTTAATACATTAAAATATAATAGTCAATTTAGTTGAATAATATAAATAACTAATTAACAATCAAAATTAAAAATAAACATAAAATTATAAGAATATACCAAAATTAGAGAAATCATAACAAATAAGAAGAATAATAAAAAGAATAAAAGTCAGAATAATAATAAGATTTAGTCAATTAAGTTGGAAAGAATAATTTTTTAATAACTAGAGTTAATTCAATAATAAACTTAGTCAAAAAAATTACTCAATTCCTATATGTTACTATATGTATATATATATAAGTAACTAAATAAATAAATGGAGGGGGAAAGGAAGCCAGCTAAGAGACTAGGGATGGAATCCAACAACTACTTATCTACAACCCATCATCTCGATTCAAAGTCTTGAATCTTTTCTCAATCTCCACTGCTTCCCTAAATTTTATGTGATGGAAATGGTCTTGGATTCCTCTAAACGAATATGGTGCTTGGTCTTCCCAGCATGCTCCGCCAGAGCAGAGGTCTAAGTCCTGTAGTTCGAAACGAGTCGGTTCTCAATTATTCATGTGACTTTCCAGAAAATTGCTGATTAAATTTGATATGGATCACAAAAGCTTACTCTCTCCAACCAAAATATATATATATATATATTAGGCCTCAACTTTGAGACTCGTTTTTTATTTCTATTGGTTTACTATCTAATGTATCATTGAAACGAGTGAATGAGATTGTGTTGCGATAAAAGGTGGCAAAAAATGAATTATTATTCATGGTTATGAGTTGTAAATCCTTGCATCTAACATATTTAAGATAAAGAGGTAGATTATAACTGTTTGTTCTTGGGGAGTTTCTTATCACTAGGTCTAGCAACAAAGTGATTGGTGGAAACCTTGAAGGACGGTTTAATATGTCTTGAAAGGATTTGACACGGTTGTAGGGGAAGATTGTGAACCAATAGATACTAAAGATAATGTGTGTGGTGGTTAAAGATTATGAAAACAAAATATATAGGGTGATCCATATATGGATCTATTGGAAACATTGAGATGGGGGTGAATTAGTATTTCACTTCAACTAGTTAATTTTTAATCTTTAGAGCATTAATTAACATATCAAATCAAAACATAAATCAACAACACCATTCAACAATGCACAATATTAAAGACAGTCTAGCAACAAAGTGATTGGTGGAAACCTTGAAGGACAGTTTAATATGTCTTGAAAGGATTTGACACAGTTGTAGGGGAAGATTGTGAACCAATAGATACTAAAGATAATGTGTGTGGTGGTTAAAGATTTATGAAAACAAAATATCTAGGGTGATCCATATATGGACCTGTTGGAAACACTGAGAAGGGGGTGAATTAGTATTTCACTTCAATTAGTTAATTTTTAATCTTCAAAGCATTAATTAATATAGCATCAAATCAAAACATAAATCAACAACACCATTCAACAATGCACAATATTAAAGACAATAGACACGAAATTTTTAGGTGGAAAACCTTTTGGGAGAAAAACCACCGAATGCTTCTTAATATAAGTCTTTAAAAAAATTACATCAACAGGAAGCTCCAACTTCCAAGATTTATCAACTCCAATTAAAGGGATGCTCCAACACCCTGATTTACTAGCTCCAACTAAAAGGGCGCTCCAACACCCTAGTTTACCAACTCCAATTGAAAGGACACTCCAACGCCCTAGTTTACAAGCTCCAACTGAAAGCCCCAACACCCTGGTTTACCAACTCTAACTGGAAGGACACTCCAATGCCTTGGTTTACGGACTCCAACTGGAAGGACGCCCCATCGCCTTGGTTTACCAAAACAAACTGGAAGAATGCTCCAATGTCCTAATTTACCAAATCCAACTGGAAGGATGCTCCATTGTCCTAATTTACCAGATCCAACTAGAAGGATGCTCCAATGCCCTGTTTACCAACTCCAACTAGAAGGAGACTCCAATGCCCTAGTTTAACAACTTCAACTGGAAGGACGCTCCAACGCCCTGGTTTTATCAACTCTAACTGAAAAGATGCTACAACAACCTACACAGACTCCAACCGCACTAGCACTACCCTATCTCCCTAAAGTGTTCTTAGGATCCAACCTAAAGGAGACTCCAATCTCCACCTTGCACCACCCTGCCACCCTATTCAACAAGCTACCACATGCCCTGAAGGCTCCAGCCACAGCAGACCATGTGTCGTATATTTTCAAGCTGGATCCACCTTTGCTCAATAAACAATATGAAACTGCAAAGCAATCTCTGCTCAATAAAATAAATGAACAAACTGTTGACTTTGTTGATCTGCGATAATAACAACTTCCTTTACTCAAAGATCAAACTTGTCAACTCAATCAAACTCTGCTCAGGCTACATCAATCTGTCATCTTACATCAAGTATTCAGCCATACAAATGCTAACATCACCCTCGTTCAACAAGCAAATTAGAAGCACTAAAAACCCTGGCACTCATCAACTACCCACACAAGGCAATAACACCGCTCAACAATTTATATCAAACCCTAACTCGACAATAACTCTACTCACAATACAAATATGCTCAACGCATCTTGGCATGCACACATCAACAACATCCATTATCACTATCTAGCATTAGACTAAAGACTCTTTGCAATATACAATCCCTAGCAATGGCAACATATCCTTATTCTAATATGACTAGCTATGCATTCTGGCTCAGAAGGATCAGTGCTCAACAACATATCAAGCATGCACAAAATACATCAAGCCCTAAGAGAAATATGCTCAGAAACCATATGGCCTGCAGTTACCATAGACTCAAAATAAGACCTGAGCATATATAGTATTTATGCCAAAGTAACCTTATTATATCAGCAGTAGTGAATATAGGGCTATAGCAAAGGTCAATGAATAGTTGAGTAACAAGTTTCTGAGATACAATACTTTCACCATAGCAGTTTCAACAGTAGTATGATATCAATGAGAACTAATTGCAGCAAAGGTACTACATTCCAAACCCTTAATGAGTAATGACAACAGAAATTCCCAGAGAACTGCTTACACAAGTTGATCATAAACATGTGCTCGTACCTCAAGTGACTAAGGTAGAGAGTGTCACTAACTATTGAGATGTTCTTGTGCTGATTGATTAAAAATTGTTGATGTCCTTTGCTACAGGTCAAGTATACTGTCGAGATTTACATCAGTTTTGTATAGTGAGGTTCAGGGCTGCTTCAACTCAATGGCTATTATAAAGACACTTACAATATGCATCATAATAGATGCTTTCACAAGAACTGAAGATGCATCTCAGGGAGTAGCCCATCAAAATGCCTTTTAAACAATGCTTCAACTTACCATAACTTATCCTTCAATTTGTCAATAGAGAATCCACTAATTCTGAAAAGATGTCTCTGAACTGACTTCAAATGTGCCAAGTAAAGATGTCGTCCTCCCTAAGAACAGACTTTTAATGATAACAGATACCCTAACTCTGCTTCAGAATAGACCATCAGATCAGAAAAGAACTATGAAAGTGCTTCAGAAACTTAAGAAGACCAGTGCTTAAATCTTTTTGTTATAGGTGGTCAAATGTAGTATGCAGTCAGCCTTGATCCATGCCTCGAAAATATTCCTTTCGCAGGTCCGAAACTAGTCTAGTTCTGCCCTAATCTCAAAGATTCGAGAGTACACTTCAGATAGCCTTAAATTACCTCAGATCAGGCCTTACACTGACATATATGTCCATAGAAAAGTATAAAGATCAAGCCTGGAAATCAATGAATATCCTTAACAATAAACCCTGGAATCGGCCTCAGGATTAATCTCAGTCTAGTCAAAAATCATATCAGATCGGCCTTAGATATCAATGAATTGCTCCACGGATATTCTCTAAAATGATCTCCCAACAGGGCCGACTAGGCCTCAGAGATGCCAAACAAAGTTTATCCCTACAGAAATGTTATTAGGTCTCACCAATAGATGTTTCAGGTGGCTCAGACTAGGGCTTAAACTTTTCCTCACACAGCCGCTAAATTGATGCCAAAATACCTTCAAATTGTCAATGAATCTGCCACAGACTTGCGCGTAGAAGCCTCTGAAATTGTACCAAAATTGCTTCAGACAGGGGCCGAAATATCTCTGTTAACCTTTAGAACTGAGCCTTCAAAAAGGTGATGAAATACCTCAGATAAAGGTTATCCAAGGAGCTGAACTACTTCAAATAACTTTGTCTATGATGCAAGCCCTTGGAGGACTAAGGATGCCACAGAGCTGATCCAAGTTGTCGCTAAGATAACCACAAAGTGCCTTAGCAATTTACCAGATCTACCTCACAAAAGCCCAAATGGCCTCAGAAACGGCCCAAAATCCAACGAAGTAACATAACCAGGAACCATAAAAATTAAACCCAAAAAAAAAAAAAAAAACTTCTCCAATCTCGATCTTTTCTTTAGCTTGGCGTGACTACTCAAGGCCGTAGACCGCCTCAGAGAAATTTCACATCGAATGCATGAGATTCTTGCCAAATGGGAGGGCGGACGGGTTCCTTTATATAGGATGTCATGGAGGTTTCTAGGAGGGATCCGACCTGATCAAGGATAGATGGAAGCCGACCTTACAGCCAAAAACAAATTCTTTTTGAAGGCCGACTTGACTTGGAGGACAAATTTAACTAGGAGACCCATGATAATTAAATAGCCCATGACCAAATTTTCTTTTGCAAGCAAGATAGATTAGGATATGCCCATCATTAATTTTATATTAACTTTGAAATAAAGATGCCACAAATGAACCAATCTAAGGGCTGCTTGCCACATAATCTTTGGGTCTTCTTGACCACAAAAAGGGGCTCCAACTTTGATCGAGCATATCTCCTCAACTGTGAGGAGTTATGAGGCATGCCACATACCATTGTAATCAGCACGATGAAGAGAATCAAATGAAGATGGTCTCACGATCAAAATCACTGTCCTTTACATCCATTTTCTTCAACAAGTGCGGGTCAACTAGGGGCCAGGGCTTCCCCTTGGTCTCTTCCAGGGTTTCTTGTCATTTAGGGCTTCCAATCAATGCAAACTAGACAAATAATAGAGCGTTCAAGGACTTACATTGGCATCAATGACAACACCATTAACAAGATCCCCATTTTGCTTTAATTCAGCAATTTTCTGAACAGTCAAAGTGCAGAAAAACAGGGTAAAATTCAAACAAATTTTGCCCTTGGTGAAGAGGAAAAGCTGTAGCATTTTATGTTAAGCTTCAAAACAAGACCAAGACAATAAAAAAAGAAACTACAGTTTTCAAGTTCTTGTCAAAAAAAATTTGACACTCAACATTCAGTTGAAGAACAATTATGATGTTTTCCTAAGTCAAAAACAAGAATCTGAAAAGTTGTAGGGATTCTTGGTCATTTTGGAGATTGATATGAAAGTGAAAGGCCCAGAGAATCATTCCAAGGGTCTACTGGCAGAACAGAGAGAATAAGAGCGAGCCTGGGAGAGGACAGGAAAGCTCCACACCACTATGGGAATGCAATGACTGTGCAAGAACTCTATACTAGTGTGTTTTAACAGCAAAAGCTATAAAAGCAGGCTGTAATCATACTTCATAAGCAGATTTTTAAATTTTTTTATGTCAATCTGGATTCTGATTCCCCAATAGGGTTTCTCCATTTAAAAAACCTCGTGTACTGTGATTAAAATGTTTGTATGTTTCTAGTGTTATTGCTGTTAATATTTTTCTTGAATTATCAAGCTAGGACTGTACACATTTACAGGCAAAGTTAAAAAAATATTCGTTTGGAGAATTATGTAGTTAATAACATTGGGAGATATTTTTACTCTCCCACTGAGATCTAATCAAGAGGAACCTGGAAAGGTTAAGGGCGAATCAGTGTGACAAATTAAATTAAAAAATAAATAAATAAAAACCTGTAAAGCCCAGGGCCCTCAAGGAGAAGGATAGAGATGGGAGGCTAAAGAGGCATCAACAAACTCGAGGAGATCAGACTTCAACCTGAAGAAGATTATAAAATAACAGGATCAAAATGCTGTTTCTAGAGCTTGGGGTTGAGCAACTGCAAACTGAGAAGAGAGTAGCTAAGGAGAGACAAAAGAATTCTGTCAACCTCCAGGAAGAAAGACAAGAGACGGAAGCCCAGTTCCCAAAATGGAAGAATGTTTGAATGCTTGCTGTGATTAACATGAACCTGGAAATCCAAAACCCTTCAGTTAGTTGGGGTTTGATGCAAATTAATTCATTGAAAGTCATCATTGAAGAAAGGTCTTGTCCTAGAGCAGCACACATAGCATTAACAAGCAGATGTTGTACCAACATGCACAGGAAGCAAAGAGGAAAATACCAAGACTTCACACAAACTTTGTTAGAGCTAGGATCCCAGATATTAAGTTACACTCAAGGATGATCAAGAAGGGAATGGAGGCCCAATTTGAGAAGAAACTATAAATGTTGAAGTGGAGAAAGATAGGAATGATATGTCAAAAGGGTCATGTCGGAAGCTAGAATGCTTCTTACTAAAGTCTTAAATGAATAAGAACCCAGGAAGGTTCTATGTTGTTCTAAAGTCTTCAACTATGTTGTTCTACTTCTTATATTCATCCAGGGGAATAGTCCTGGGTAATGGAAAAGGCAAGATCCATCACTCTTCCCCATCTCTGTGTATATGTAGCTGTAAAGTTATATAATTCTTCTCAGCAAAAGGAAATGAATCCAGATAACATCAACCACAAATTCAACGCATTTTATAGAAAGAAAAATAGAACTTACAAAACTTTCTAGTTATTCACCACCCAGCAATTGCAGCTCTATTCCTCTAAAATTAGTTATGCAATCAAGCACTCATCTACCAATACAGTCCTTAGCCAATACCATACATAACTACAACATACCTCTTCCCTTTTTTCGTATGGAAACCCAGCACTCAGGCTTCTTTTTTATCAACTTCTGTTTCCTCCAAAACTAGGAAAGTTTGCATCCATGCAAACACAAATATATTGTGTTTGCTTCACAACAATATATGCACACATGGACCCAGGGCAACAAATTGCCATGATAACATATTAACGATATTATTTTATAGTACATAGTTTTATTGGCATTTCATTTTATATTAATTTTGTTCTTCAAAACCTGTTTTTTAAGTTTTCTTAGCATTTCATTTTATATTGATTTTGCTTCTTCAAAACCAGTGTTTTTAAAACAGTGTCTATACTTATGAATTCCAGTATCCTAAGATGTACGCTCAATGGGCTACCCAATTTTCATAACTTTTTCCTGGGTATAAATCTTAAAGCTAGATGTCATTTTCAAAAGTCAGCTCCCAATCAAGAGCAGAGAAATCAAGCACAAGCATACACCAATAATCAAACAAACTAGGGGGCAGGCACATTGACATGTGGACGGAGTTGCATATACATCAACCATCAGACTACCCATGTGAGTAACCCAAGCCATGCCTCTCAAAAAGTGCCCCCTGCACACTTATGCCCAGAACAAATTTCTCAAGTATCCTCCAAGCATTCTTCTTGAGCGAGTAATACTCCTTACATTTGAACACAAGATTCCCCCCTGAAAGAGCTTCATAAGTAACTCTGACATTAAATCTCGTTCCCTTCCAAAATTCCTATAGTTCTGACACCATTCAACCATTCAGAAAATATGAATGATTTATTAAATCATAGACTGTATCTTGGATGCTGAAAATTTCTGATAAAGTTCCTTTGATCATAAACAGTTAGCTATCATTCTCAATTCTGCTCACATTTAAAATTATTGCATTTCCTTTGTCAGTCACAATAAAAGAACACGGCAATTTTTTCAACACCGGTTTATAGATTTTTCTCATACCTAATTCATACTCATGTCGCATTTTTTCAGGGCTTCCAAGTTCCCTAGCATTGATATGAAAATGGAAAAAGAAACAATCCATGTTCTAAATGTTGGCAATGTGTGGGTGAGCCATGATATAGCAACAAATGATAAAATCATACCTCATGGTGTTCTACCAGAATTTCACTAAAATCATTGCTGATGTCCTACAATTTATCTACAACACAAACTTCATCTACTATCATCATAATAAAGATAATGTTGCTTTATTCTAATTATCCTACTAATGTACGAGTGATTAGAAAACCATAACTATCCTACTACTGTACAAGTGATAGATAACCATAACACTAGTTACTAAATGAAATTAAATAATTTATGAGCATACACACCCGTTCTAGATTTCATAGAATCTTATGAAATGACCAACGGATTCATTATCTATATTCCCACCATTTCATTTGTAATGTGTTCCTTTACTAGTGGTCTTAATCCAGACATTGAAACAGTTAGAAGATTGGTGAAGAACTTGAGAAAACTTGAAATGAAAGATACATAAAAACTAAAACAACAGTATATCTGTTGCAATTTCAGTATTGTAAATAAATGGCGCCTTCAAATTTAAGGACACAACACTCCAAATTCATATACTTAAAAGCAAAGAAAGCAAGCTTCTTACCAAATCCCCGCCCTGGCTTTGATCCACAGATCTCGCATTGCCACACATCCTGCCTCGTGCTTGTCAGTATCAATTTTTTACAAAAGAAGGATAAAAAGTCTTGATGAAAACTTATAGCAAACTCTGGCTAATCAAATGTCCATATTCTACTAAAGGTAATTTTACATTATAATCATAGATTTATGCAAACAAAACTAACAATACAAGTTCCAAGAAAATGTAAAAGCAACCACACAAGTTTTAAAAAAAACACACCATTGCAGCTTGAGGGAAAACTCCGAGTGTGTGATGCCCAACATTTCCATACAGAGATAGACACCACCTCTTCTTTGCATTAGGAGCAAAGAACTCAGCCACAAATTTTCTCCAATAACCAATATTGTTATCCTGCAGCACCAGAGAAAATTGCAAATAGATTTTTAATGCTAGTGTGCATGCATGACCTTACGTGGAAGGTAAAGAGAGATTTCAAAAGATTTCAAAATAGCATATTGGCATGTATGCACTGTTGCATTTTATTCCTTGGCGCAAACCCATAAAAATGGATATAATAACTAAAGCTTACAGGAGGACGATGTCGTTGATGGTATAGGTATTGCATCAGTCTACGGGCACACAATCCACTCTCCATTGCAGGCTGCTTTGTCAAAGATGTGGGTGGAATGTTATGCTGTTGCATGTGATGTCGCAACTGCTGCTGTTGTTGCTGAAGGTGAGACCGCTGCAAGTGCTGAGGCAGTGACTGTAGCAACTGCTGCTGCTGCTGATGGTGCTGCATCATTCTCTGCTGCTGAATAAGTGCATGCAGTTGTGGAGAAGAATGTCTTTGCATGGACTCTTGTCTTTGAAGCTGGGCAGCCAATACATTTTCAGGCCTCTGCATAATTTGCTGAACTTGTTGTTGTAAAGCATCTTCTGGTTTTAAATCCATCCTAGGCTTCATCATTTGAGGCTGTTGCAGAAATTGATCACTCTTTTCTAGTTTTGGGGTTATAAGACCCGGACAGGATTCCATTTTGGGGGAGATAAGACCCGGACCAGTTTCAAGTTTTGGAGACATAAGACCTGGACCAGTTTCAAGCTTCGGAGAGATATGGGGCAGTCGTTGCCCTAGCTGCGGACCACTCCCAGCAGTTTGTTGCCCAACAATCTGCTGGACACCAAGCTGCGGTCCAGTTCCCTGGGATTGAGCTTGTTGTGAGACAACCTGCTGTTGTGAAGCTTGCTGCATTTTTTGTTGCGAGGTTGGCGTAGATGCTCCTTGTTGCTGCCTCTGTTGAAACTGCTGCTGTTGCACTGCTTGATCTTGGTTGGACTCGAGCCGAGTTAGAGAAGACCCGCTCTGTTGTGCTAAGGATGATCCATCCATAACAGAAGAGCCCGACACACTAATATTCCCAGATGAAAATGACATCGGTGAGTTCGGAAGGCGCATAAACGAATCCGTATTGTTACTTGCGCTCCGCTGAAGTTGGGCCCCTCCAGAAAGGGCTGAATTAGCGTCAGTAACTAAAGAACTCGCCCCAACACTAGGCCCAGAGTTTGCTGCACTGTTCAAAACCTGATTCATGTCACCCGCAGCGAATGCCGAATTCCCCCTTCCAACTACAAATTGTTGAGACAAATTCCCAAAAGCTCCGTTCAGTTGCGATCCACTAGAATTATGTTTGTGACTGTTGATGTGGTAAATGACACTTGAACTAGAAGAGGCTGTTTGAGCTTGGCCTCCAGCCACCAGAGCCGGTGACGCCAATGGCGCCGCCGTTCTGTGGCTGGAATCAAGATAATTCTCCAATGCCAGCCCTAAACCACACCCACCGCAATCCTGTTTTTCTTAGCATTACCGAAATACATCAACCAGCCATCCAAACCTTCAATGATGCTGAGGCACCAATCATCCTTCAAGGCACCTACTTTCCTATACTTGCCAAAATAAAACCGTTAACTCGTGAACTTTCCCTTCTAGGTGTACACTGTATGCTATAATTTACGACAATACGCTGCCAATTCCAGTGACCAAAATGAAAATCTATATATAAACTCCCTCTTTCTGCTATAATTTACCACCAATACTCTACTCATCCCCATGATCAAACTACTTTCTTAGTCTCAAATTTGAGCATATCAATTTTTTTCTTTAATTCACGTGAATTTCAAATGTCCACAAAATTTTACCTTGTTTTGTGGTGTGTTTCTGTTTAGATTACATAGATCCAAAATTGATGCCGCCGAACGACGATTGCAAACCCTAATGGGTCATCATAAAAACAAACACACAAAAGCCCAAAAACAACAGATTAGAACCCAGGAAAATACTACACCGAATTACCTAATAAAGCCCATTTCAACTAGCACAATTTGAAGAACAAACAAAAAAGTGAAATACGAAAATACTTAATCCACATCCAAATTGAAGCAGAGCTGTATTTTCAAAAAAAAATAGTGCTTGAAAAAACAGTTTTCTATCTTTCACCCTAATTTACCCTAATTCTCGAAGAATCCTAGCTCCACGTCCCCGTTTAACCCCAAATTTGTCACAAAATACCAAAATTGCTACATTATAACACTCTAGACAGTTCTACAAACTCTGAATTCAACCAATTGCTTCCATCCGAAATCGCGTCCATGCTTGCTTGCAAACCCCGAAAGCAAATTTTAGTTTTTTCCTCACCGTCAAATTGGCGTATAGCTGGGATTCCCCCGCTATTAACTTAAGCGAAACTAACCGCCCCCTTCTCCCCCCCCTCTCACCCCAACAAACACAGACTCACAGAGCCGTAAAGCTCAGTTCAATGACTGACCTGCAATCCGAGATTGGACTCGTCTGCCTCGCAATCCGCCAAATCTGGAGGATTTCCAACTCTTCAGAGCAGAGGGAAAAAGCTCGAATTCAGAGAAGCGGACTGAAATTTGCTCCTTCAAGAATCACCTGTGCAAAAAATACAAACGATCGCACAACATAAACCCCCAAGAAAATGACTATTCTACACCCCTTATGCTCCTGTACTTCCTCTCCTCTCTACAGCAATCCCAACTCCACAGCCTGCACCCGGTCAATACCCTACACCCCCGGCTGCTCCCGGTTCACCTCCTGCTTCCCGGCTTCACCCGGCCTCTCCGGTTACACCGCGTGCCGACGCTGTGACGGCCACGGTGGACAGACTGAAACTAGCGAATGATCGCCATGAGATGGACGGCTAAAAAGATGCCACGTAGAGATGGACTTGACCGGGAAAAACACGCGGTCAACAACGAGAGTTTTCCCTGAGGCGTGCACGATTAGATAAGGGTTTGGTTTTAACCTCCGATTAAAGATATTGAACGTGGCATGCGATGGATTGGATTTTATCTTGTCATGTTTATCTATCTATCATGGTCAAGAGTGGGGGAGCAAGATCTAATCTCAGGTTGAAACGGGTGAGCGTTTACACAATCTACTCTCTCTGTTCTGTGGGTTACAATTTTGGTTTTAATATGATGGTTGGTTTTGTTTAAAAAATTTCTTCTTTATTTTATAGATATAGATATTAAAAAATTTTAAAAAATATCACCCACCTATTAGTTTGTTATAAAATTTATGATTATTTATTATGAAATTTATAATTTATAATAATAATTTTAGTTTGTTATAAAATATATGATTGTTTATTATGAAATTTATAGTTTAAAATCATATTTTTTTAATAAAAGAAAAAAATATATAAATATATATATATATATATATATATATATATATGTATGGTTTATAATAAAATATTATTTTTTTTAATTTGATAAAAATTATTATAAAATTTTGAAAAATTAATTAATTAATATAAATTTTAGTTTATATATATATATATATATATATATTTACCGCTTTCGGTTTTATTCACAAAAAAAATTTCATTGTGTTCTGAATTTTTATGTAAATAGTGAGATTTAAGATTAAAATCCCTAGTGGGTTTAGAAAAAAAAAATTATATGAATCAACTTAGATCCATCGAGCTCACATGAATATATATATATATATATATATTCTTGCACAATAATATAACTATGGGTATAATTAGTGTAGGACATGAGAATATCTTTACCACTTTGGGTTTGGATAGTGACTCTAATATGTTTAGAAATTAGGTATGAAGTATGTCATAAACTAGCAAAACCTAAGACTCAAAAGTGCCAAAGGTGAATTGACTATTTTATCTCATTTTTATTTTAATTATTTATTTTATTTTATTTTATTTTTATGTAATTTGACCAAATCTAAATGTTTGACATTACAGGAGAGTGTATATATATTTAGAAATTGGGTATGGAGTATGCTCTAAAACTACTTTTACTTAGGTAATCACTTTGTCTTCCTTTAAGCAAATAAGTTAAAGAGCAAGACCCATAGACATCTAGCAAGAGTGAAAGTCTGCCCCATATAAATCACTAGTAAGTAATTTCAACTCAGATAGATTTACTTGAATAACAGTAATAAATTAGCCTGCATTGACTTAAATTTGAAAATAACAACCAATAATAATTATCTCTACTATTAATTTAGCTACTAAATTATAATAATAATAAATCACTATTTAAAATATATAAAATTTATCCATACCTATTTCGAAAACATACATTAAATCACTAAAGAAAATTATTTAAAATAAAATATAATATATATATATATATATATATATTTAAAATAAAATATAATATATATATATAATATGGTAGAAACATATAATGATTATTGAAAATCGTAATTATATGGAATTGAGATTAAAAACCTACATTCAATCACTAAAGATAATTATTTAAAATAAAATACAATAAAAATATATATATATAAAATGGTAGAAACATATAATGATTATTGAAGATCTTGTTTTATGAAAATCGTAATTATATGGGATTGAGATTAATCCACGCAATGGTCTTTTTAACTTTCTTTAAATTTAGTTTAATATAAATTTGTTTTTAATGTAAAAGAATATATTTGTTGTTTATTTTTTTTAATAAAAAATTAGTATATCTGACCGTCTTAATTGGCTTATTAAAAAAAAATTAGAATAATATTTAAAAATATAAAAATAAAAAGTTTATTTATGTGTCTAAAAGTATTAAGAAGAAGTGTTGGTGTTTTGGGATTATTAGATGTTTCATTTTAATATGTAATATATGAAAGTGTATTTTTATTCTAATAATGTTGAATTTAATAAAAAAAAAAAAAAAAATTATTTGATGAAAAAAAATATTATTATTTAATTATAATATTTCAAATTTGGTTTGTTTTTCTAATATTAGCCAATTTTTATTATATGTAATAATAATTATTTTTTAATTTTTAGATAATTAAAATAAAATTAGATATCTTTTTAATAATCAATAATTTTGATTACAATTTTAAAAATATATTGAAAAGCTTCTTATAATCTCTTTCTATATTAATAAAATAAAATAATTTTTTTATTTTAATTATAAATCTTCCGAGAAATTACATAAGGAATTTTTGGAACCGAGATGCATTTCGAATTACCAACTATAGTTCATCATCAAGATAATGAAGATTGGTTGATCTGACATGCACATTTATACCAGGAAGAGAAAAGCAATAGTCAAAACCTAAAGAGTTAAAAAACGATAAAAAAAAATAAGAAAAATTATAAAATAATCCAAAAATATAACTAACACAACCTTAAAATTAAAATGGTCAAAAAATAAAACTAAAAATAGAAATATAAAAAGACATAATTACCCCTTGTATAAAATTAGCCCAAAAAACTAACTTAACTCCCCCACATAAACAATATAAATAGGTTATTAAGTGAAAAAATATTCAAGTCAAAGTCTTAAATTATAAATAATTTATAAATAAATAGAATAATAAAATAAAATCAATGAATAAAATTAGAAACAAGAATTAAAATACAATAAAATAAATTAAATAAAAATAAAAATAAATTAATAGTATTTTATTTTAATAAATAAATAAATTAACATACATAAACCAATAAATGAAATACTAAAATAAAATAAATAAAATAACAAAATAATAATAAAAGAACAAATTATAAAAATAAAACTAAAGAATAAAAGAACCTCCTAAAAAGTAAAATAAAAACCAAAGAATTCAAGTCAAAGTCATAAACTAAAAATAAATAATTTATAAATAAATAAAATAATAAAATCAATAAAATAAGTTATGAATGAATAAATAAATAAATAAATAAAAAGAATTAAAATTAAAATTAAAATAAATTAAATGTATTTTATTTTAATAAAATATTAAAATAAAATAATAGAATAAAAATAATAAGACCAAAACATAAAAACCAAAGAATAAAAGGATCCTTCCAAGGAATGAAAAGATGGAATCCAACAACTGCTAACTTTCCATCCGTCATCCCTGTTCAACGTGCGGGACCACTTCTCAATCTCAATCGCCTCCCTAAATTTCCGGTGATGGAAATGGTCAACCCTAGCAAGAATTCTAGCGTCCTCCATACAAATGTGATGCTTCGTCTTTTCTGCATGCTCAGCTAATGCAGAGGACTTGGTTCTACCATGCCTAATATCTGCAACATGTTCCTGGAACCTCTTATTAATCGACTGACCAGCTTCACCAATTTAGGGAGTCCCGCAAGAGCACGGAATCAAATAAACACCTTTCACGCTTTTAGGGTCCAACTGGTCCTTAACCGATTTAAGGGAGCCCCGAATGGTGTTTAAAGGTTTAAAAGAAGAAGAGATCTTATGCTTCTTTAAAATCCGGGTGATCTTATCAATAGTACCTTGAATAAAAGGTATATGAACTTTACCAACAGCATCACCACTAATATTATTCAGTCTATGACCTTTGCTCGCATTCATGAAAGCCTTCAAACCTTGACTTCTACTATAACCGTTATCTTTGAAGACTTTAAGGAGATGGGCTTTCTCTTCATCTAAATGATCAATATCAGAAATTCTAAGAGCTCTTGTAGCTAAAGTATTCAAAACTCCAAGTTTATGAGCAGGAAAATGATGAGAATCAGAATGCAAATACTGCTCCGTGTGCGTCTTTTTCCGAAACACATGGTGCGAGAAAGAGCCATTATTATTTCTAGAGATGAGAACATCCAGGAAAGGAAGGTTCCCATCAGTTTCAGTTTCCATCGTGAACTTGATGGAGTCAGATTGACTATTCAAGTGCCGATGGAAAGCCTCTAATTCAATATGACCATGAGACCAATTGATGAACATGTCATCAACAAACCGCTTTCAAACCTTGGGTTTTAAAGGAGCAGTCGCCAAAGCTCTCGATTCAAAATATTCCATAAAAAAGGTTTGCAACCACCGGCGAGAGCAAGGAACCCATGGCTACACCACAGGTTTGTTCATAAAATAGCTAATTTAAAAATTATGAGATTTTTTATTTTGTTAATCGGTTTTCATTTCTCTTGATGGGGTGAATCCTAAAATGAGTAGGTGGCTAGGAGTTCGTGCCCTCCACCTCGGGAATGAAAGGAGCCTTAATGGGGGAGGTGGTGTGGGCACCCCCTTGCATGCATATGTATGCAACTACAATTTAATCCATGTACAATGCAATCAACCCAAGAGATGTCTTGTGAGGATGGAAAGGAGTTTGGCGGTCATCCAGGTTGGAAAAGGTTTCATTCATTGTCATAGGAGGGATTGAAGGAATGAAGCTTGCAAAGAAACTATAGTCTCAAGAGGGAAACTTTTGCAAGGACTATTGAGTCCATTGACTTGAGGGTTTACTGGAGGAAACAGTTGGAGCATTGGCTGAGCGACACAAAGAACGGGGGAAGACGAGGCTTTCTTAGTCAAGTTGAGTCTACAATCATGGTCATGGCCAAATTGAAACAGTGTGAGTCTAAGTTGGACCATGAAGAAACACTGTTAGGTACCCCTAAACTTTCAAAATTTTCCTCTGAACTTTGCCTAGTATTTGCTTGGGAAAATTCTCATTGGCTTGAGTTCTTCTCCATTGCAAAATAATTTGTATGTATATATTGTGCATACATTAAAAACCATTGATTTTCCACCTAGTTGTGTAGCCCTAGGCCAAGGGTTGTCATTTTGTGTTGTTGCATTGGATCTATTTGTGCTATGCGGGTTCCCTTTGTGTTGTTGCATCGGTTTCATGTTTTTGGATTATTAAAGGTCAAGGTGGGTGACACTTTGTTGCTTATGTCCAACTTGGGTGGTCGTTGAATCGCAGACTCACACCAAAACTAATGGAAATTGGGAACAAAGCATCCCTTAATTGGATATACATGGTTTTGTAACTTAACCTGAGTTTATTTTTTCTTGAAGGGTCTGCAATTAAGGGTATAAAATTTCACATGGGTTGATAATTGTTCCCTCTATGCCTGAATATGGGGATTTGAAAGCCTTATTTCTGGGTGTTATTGTAATCGGCTAGGTATGGAAAGACAAAGAATGTGTAGTAGTCATGGGGTAGTGGGTCATGAACCACGAGGCCACAATAAAGCCCATCAACAAGTTGAAAGTTGATGCAGTGAATACTGCAAAAATCAGGATATACGCGAAATTTAGAGTTCACACCTGCTCTATAATATTGAATATCGATTTGCATAGTCTTCAGCGAAACCATAATATATTTAAACTGAGAACTGGACACAAACAAAATACTTGCTTATAACAATAACAAGAAAATTACAGATTCAAATCCTTCTTCGACGAATATTATATTGTGGCCTCTGGTTCTCGTCTTTACAACTTGTCACACTGCCACACCATTCCTACTCCACGCTCTTTTTTTCTTTTCTGTCCTATTCCATCTCTATGCCTATCTATCTTCCATCCTCATACAAAGCTCATATTTATACATAATTGTGGACTAATTTGAATCCATGATTTCCTCCACAAATAACTCAACCAAATTCTAAAATAGCTTTATCCCTTTTTTGACTCAACTAAGTTCCATTTAAGGAGTTCATAATCCCTAAAATATCTATACAACTCAACTTCAACTCATATTCTCAATTTATTAAGAGAATATTTACAGTAAACCTCACACTCATATTTTCCTCTCAATTTATTTAAAATGTGCATAATTTATAAAATAATTAAAAAAACATCACCCCCTAAATCACCCAAATAAATAATGACAATTTAGCATGATGCTCTTGCATCAGACTCCCCATGTAGAGAATTTTCCATAGACTCTTGTCTATGAGGTCTGTCACTTTTCTATAATAATGCAACAGCCACAAGTCTCAATGACTTGCTACCTCCAGGATTCCAAACTCTGTTTTGCCACCGGTTTTTTAAAGTATCAACTCCATTTTGTAATTTTGCACGAAATTCCCATAATAGTATTTTCAAAACACTATTGAATGTAACTCCCGCTTTTCCATACCACATCATCTTTATTTCGGGAAATACAAACTTGTGTAGAAACGTTGATACCCATTCTTCTAGTCTCCCGACTTTGAAAGAATCTCGAACTGGCTTTACATCAACATCACCAACATCACTCATTCTGTCAACCGGATTCCATCAGCCTCTACAACAATTACTTTCGGCAATTCCTTGGAGTAATTCCTCTTTGTCTGATGCTTCCGTCTCCAATTGCGATGAACACTCAACTTTCTGAAATGAAGAATAATCAAGAACTTCTTCTTGATCACAACTATAGTCATTGATTGCCCCTATTGTAACAGATTTATCATCCTGTGATGTATCTGCATTCATCAACAAATTATTAGGACCTTTCGGCCTCTTTTGATGCCTCAAGCACCAATATCCCATCATAGACTCTTTGGACTACAGTAAATCCTCTTTTGAATTGTTGGTTGCTTTCATGTTTATCATGCTGGATTAATACTTCTATTTCCTTTATGTCTCTGAGGACATAACTTTCTTGTTGCTCCTGATCTTTCATCTCATTTTCAAATAATTTATGTTCAATTCCTCTGATTTCAACATCATATTTATTAATGTTGCCTTCTGTACCTACAGCCACATTATTATTTGAAGAGTTAAAATATTCACTTAACTCTATAAACGTTAGAAACATTTCATCCTTATCATGCACGTTAATTGCACTCTCTTCTTTATCAGGTTCTGCAAGCTTCATCTCTCCTTCAGATTCCTTGAGCCATCTTTCCAAGAACTCTATTTCCATGTGAAATCTTTCCAGCATTTCATCACAACCTTCGTTCCCAGTTTCATTTTTCTTCTGGAAATTCTCCTGAGTTATCATGTTTTTTGTATCATCACATTACAAAATTCTTTCATCAATTTCATTAAACAAATTCATTTGTTTACCTTCTTGGAATCTCACTACGGCATTTTCATTATGCTTCTGCTCCATAACAGCTTCAACTGGCTATCTTACACTAAACAAGAATTTATCTATGAATTCTTTCTCCTGCAATAAATCAGTACCTTCCTCCTCTAAAAGGCATTCTCCATCATACTTCACCTCAAAAGCTTTATTCATTTTTGTGACAGTTTCAGGAGACTGTCTGTCATATTCTGCACATCCTGCAAACACACACTATGAGATTTAAAAATACAAGGCTTCATAGCCTCATCTGCTTCCCTTGTCAACATATCTTCAAGTTGTTCTGAACTATTCCAATAGTCCACGAGATCTTTCTCATTATCCTCTTCACCCATAATTTCACCCCGTTCTGGTCCACAAATGGAAACTTCCATTTCCAACTCAGCTTCTCTGAGTTCTTCACCTCTCAATTGCACACTCATAATCTTCTCAAGCTTCCTCAACTCTTCTATTAACTGCATATTTACCTGTTGATTCCTCTTTTCTTGTAGTCTATGCCATTTCACTTTCTTTCTCATGGTCCAACCATGTCCCTAGTCTTTATTATTTCTCTGCAACAATTCCATCAATAACTCAAGATGAATTGTTATCTCAACCTTCTCCCTCTCATATTCTTCATCAATCAACTACTTCCATATGCCGTTTGCCTTGGCATCTTCGTTCTTCTTCCTTATGTTGTGGTCTTTCTCTGAACCTCTAAAATGACTATTAACAGTCATATTTTCCTCCTTTGCGAACTTCATTTGTTCACTTGTGGATTTCATTCAATCCCCTTTTCAACAAGCCTTCCTACTTGCCATCTAACAATGCAAGCTCACTTCTTGTGCTCGGTATCTTTCGGTTCTCTGTCTTGGAATCATCTTCTCGGCAACTCTCTTGCTCCTCTTTGCCGCAAACAACAATTGCAGTAATTATTGTGTTACAATAACCAACTCTTTGGGTGTCGGGCTCCGCCGATCATGCACCCAATTACATTCAAACCTTGACTTAATTTAAGACTCTTTGACTCCAGACATCAACTTTTCATCTTGGATGAAAAATGCATCCTTTTGTACAATAACTCAATGATGGACTTTAACTTGACTCAAGCTATATAAATTTCTTCATTTGACCTTGACATCTTAATTTGACCTTTCAACTTTATGTGATTACTCTACATAAAAATAACACACTCAAACACTTATCACTCCACTCGTTATCTCTCTTAAAATATCTCTCTTCCCACTCATGAATTTTGGTGAAACACTCATAAAGTGTATATGGCCTTAAGCATTATTCTTCTCAACCTGAACTACACATCCATTTTACGTTATTTAAATAACATAAAAACTCATTTGACTTACCACCTCCATAGTGTGCCCACCGATAGTTCTTGAGCTTCCGCACTACAGCTCTTCTTCCGAAGTATCAATATATATAGTAGTGCAAAATATTATCAAAATATTTGTCAAAAGAACAAAGAGAATGGCATCGCTGGACCAAAAATCCGTAGTACCACCATCGCATCCTCTACCAGAAATCACCTCAAATCTTCATGCATTTCCAACTTGCGCACATGTCATCCTTATTTGCATATGATTGTCCATGCTTTGGAGTAAGCTCTATTTATTCAACACTGGATGACTTTTCTGCAATCACAATTTTGTTTTATGTAGCGGATGATTTCTCTACAACAACTTCACCTTTTCTTCGTTTAGATCATAGAGATTTCGGTTTTGGCTATGCGTTCAAACTGATTGGCGGCATCTTCAAACCCTGAATTAGTTCGGATCCTGAAATTTCTTCCTCAACAGAAAAACAAAATAATGTTCCCTCATGGATCCCATATGCTCACCAATGCTCAACTCTCTCCCAATCTTTTGTTATGGGATCCGATTCCAACACCCACACTAGCACCACCAGCTCTGTGGCTCCACACATTCATGTCCATGCTCCAATATATAGTCAAGCAGCCAAGCACCACGAGCAAACGCACCGAGGCATACAATGACTTAAATCGACTTGTAGTCTCTAATATAGAGATTTCTTAATCTGGATCTCGGCATAAAATTCACAAGCCGCACTAGAGTTTTTACATGTCTCGGGAAAGTTCGCAAACCCAGTTAAAGGTTCTCCAATCGGCAGCCACACTAAGATTCACTGTCTCACCACATTCGCTAGGATAGAAGTTGATGGCTCCATATCAAAGACGAAATGGACGAGGCTAGCCAAGATGTCTAGTCTTTGCACTCACTCAATTCAACACCAGGAGGTTCTTTCAAAAGGTTGACTTTCATCTCAAAGTATCTGGTAAAGTGACCTACAATGGGCATGGAATGGATGAATTCATGCCTCAAAGAACATCGACGTACATTAGTCAAATTGATCTGCGTCACAAAGAGATGATTGTCAGAGAGACATTAGATTTATCTGGTCGTTGTCAAGGAGTGGGAACCAGATACGGCATGGAAAACTCTTCCTCCATGAACTTATGCGAAATATCTCGCCCTTAATGCACACAATCCAAGCAACACAATTAACAGACAAAAAAATTAAATTTTTCTTGAAACGCAAGTGTCCACGGAGAGGGCGGTAATTTCCTACGAGAATTTGACGGCCTCCTTGGAATTTTCCTGTGACTTCTGGGCTACTTCTTGTGCAAAAACTCAGGCTACCGTATAAGCCTCAGATGATGGACCGCTTCAAAAAGTTCTATAACATGGTATTTGTAAACCGATGGCTCAACATCCTATTAATTTGACGAAGCTCTTTTACACTCGAACCTTGGATTGCATACATATGCCCAGCAGGTGGCCTTCTTCCAACAAAATTGGGTGCTGGGAATTTTCATGTCATCGCGATCATCACCTCCATGTTCTGTTTCTGCAATAGCATTTGGCAGTGAAACCTTCTAATGAAGTCCTCCGCCAATATGTTGATCTTGTCCTCAACCAAGCACGTAGACATTAGCGGGCCCTCAGTAACTAAACCAGAAATTTTAGGGTTATCAGAGGGCGTCTCCGACTCAAGAATTGCGTCTCCACGACCCTTCTCACGCAGACCCACCAACGATCAAATGCAAATCAATGCAAATCAACTAGCATGCAGATCTCCTTTGATTTTCCAATCTAGCATGCTCGGGCAGTAGATCTTGCAAAGGGAGAAAGGGAAGCAAGATCCACCATTTTCCACTTTTCACCAACATAATTAAAATGATGCATCAATACTGCAAAAATCTAGATATATGCGGAATTTAGAGTTCACACCTTCTCTATAATATTAAATACCGATTTTCATAGTCTTCAGCGAAACCATAATATATTTAAACTGAGAACCAAACACAAACAAAATACTTGCATATAATAACAACAAGAAATTTACAGATTCAAACCCTTCTTTGGTTGAATATTACTTTTGTTGACCCTCTCGCTCTCGCCTTTACAACTCGTCACACTCTCACACCATTCCTACTCTACGCTCTCTTTTTTCCTATCTATCCTATTCCATCTCTATGCCCTTTTCCATCCTCACACAAAGCTTCATATTTATACATAATTGTGGATTAATTTGAATCCATGATTTCCTCCACAAATAACTCCTCAACCAATCAAATAGTCAAATCCTGGCCCTTTGACTCAAACCTTTTCCATTTAAGGAGTTCATAATCCCTAGCGATGATTTCATGTAATCACCTCTCTTCTGTTAGATTATGAGATTATTGACAGGCAGTTGAACTGAGATGGGCAGACCTCAAACTCTTTAATTAGTTCCATTCCAAATTTCTTCCTCAACAGAAAAACAAAATAATGTTCCCTCATGGATCCCATATGCTCACCAATGCTCAACTCTCTCCCAATCTTTTGTTATGGGATCCGATTCCAACACCCACACTAGCACCACCAGCTCTGTGGCTCCACACATTCATGTCCATGCTCCAATATATAGTCAAGCAGCCAAGCACCACGAGCAAACGCACCGAGGCATACAATGACTTAAATCGACTTGTAGTCTCTAATATAGAGATTTCTTAATCTGGATCTCGGCATAAAATTCACAAGCCGCACTAGAGTTTTTACATGTCTCGGGAAAGTTCGCAAACCCAGTTAAAGGTTCTCCAATCGGCAGCCACACTAAGATTCACTGTCTCACCACATTCGCTAGGATAGAAGTTGATGGCTCCATATCAAAGACGAAATGGACGAGGCTAGCCAAGATGTCTAGTCTTTGCACTCACTCAATTCAACACCAGGAGGTTCTTTCAAAAGGTTGACTTTCATCTCAAAGTATCTGGTAAAGTGACCTACAATGGGCATGGAATGGATGAATTCATGCCTCAAAGAACATCGACGTACATTAGTCAAATTGATCTGCGTCACAAAGAGATGATTGTCAGAGAGACATTAGATTTATCTGGTCGTTGTCAAGGAGTGGGAACCAGATACGGCATGGAAAACTCTTCCTCCATGAACTTATGCGAAATATCTCGCCCTTAATGCACACAATCCAAGCAACACAATTAACAGACAAAAAAATTAAATTTTTCTTGAAACGCAAGTGTCCACGGAGAGGGCGGTAATTTCCTACGAGAATTTGACGGCCTCCTTGGAATTTTCCTGTGACTTCTGGGCTACTTCTTGTGCAAAAACTCAGGCTACCGTATAAGCCTCAGATGATGGACCGCTTCAAAAAGTTCTATAACATGGTATTTGTAAACCGATGGCTCAACATCCTATTAATTTGACGAAGCTCTTTTACACTCGAACCTTGGATTGCATACATATGCCCAGCAGGTGGCCTTCTTCCAACAAAATTGGGTGCTGGGAATTTTCATGTCATCGCGATCATCACCTCCATGTTCTGTTTCTGCAATAGCATTTGGCAGTGAAACCTTCTAATGAAGTCCTCCGCCAATATGTTGATCTTGTCCTCAACCAAGCACGTAGACATTAGCGGGCCCTCAGTAACTAAACCAGAAATTTTAGGGTTATCAGAGGGCGTCTCCGACTCAAGAATTGCGTCTCCACGACCCTTCTCACGCAGACCCACCAACGATCAAATGCAAATCAATGCAAATCAACTAGCATGCAGATCTCCTTTGATTTTCCAATCTAGCATGCTCGGGCAGTAGATCTTGCAAAGGGAAGCAGTAGATCCACCACGACTTCTTCACCAACTCTGATACCAAAATGATGCATTGAATACTGCAAAAATCTAGATATACGCGAAATTTAGAGTTCACACCTGCTCTATAATATTAAATATCGATTTGCATAGTCTTCAACGAAACCATAATATATTTAAACCGAGAACCGTACACAAACAAAATACTTGCTTATAATAATAACAAGGAAATTACAAATTCAAATCCTTCTTGGCCGAATATCACATTTGTGGCCTCTGGTTCTCGCCTTTACAACTTGTCACACTGCCATACCATTCCTACTCTACGCTCTTTTTTTCTTTTCTATCCTATTCCATCTCTATGCCTATCTATCTTCCATCCTCGTACAAAGCTCATATTTATAAATAATTATGGATTAATTTGAATCCATGATTTCCTCCATAAATAACTCAACCAAATTCTAAAATAGCTTTATCTGTCTTTTGACTCAACTAAGTTCCATTTAAGGAGTTCATAATCCCTAAAATATTTATACATCTCAACTTCAACTCATATTCTCAACTTATCAAGAGAATATTTACAATAAACCTCACACTCAAATTTTCCTCTCAATTTATTTAAAATGTGCATAATTTATAAAATAATTAAAAAAACATCACCCAAATAAATAATGACAATTTAGCATGATGCTCCTGCATCAAAAGCTTCAATGCAGTGGTCCCACCAGATACTCATAATGAAATTTAGAACTTGGAGTCTTGTGCTCTCAATGAGCATCAGGTATTTTTCAACTCATAAATCACGGTGAAGTAGCCACATGGATTCCTGACCCAACAAACACCTAGGGATGAAGGAAACATTATTTTGGAGCACCAACTCTCTATTGGAAAATGAAGACCCTTTTTGGTAGGATTCTAATGGACAAGCAAGCTAAGAGATAAAAATGTATTTACAAGCTCGGAGGATGTCAAAACATACCAACACAACCAAAACTATTACCTAAACATAATTGAAGATAGGCTTGCCCATATTGAACTCCACTTTTAGTATAAACTAGCTTCTCATGATCCTCTAAGATTGAGTGCTCCAACTACTGCTTTTGCTACCTCTTTAAATATTGGAATCAACATGATTAGCTTTAATTTTTACTTTTACATTTCATGCTAAGATAGTTTAGTCATGTTAGAGGGATTGATACTTCTTGAATATTGGACTAATTACTCCATTGGTAGGTGGTCAAAAACATCTAGTTTCTCGCTAGGCAGATTGAGACCATCTATAGGAAGCCTTGTGACCTAATGAAGCATGATGGATGTTGTGTTTTGCATGATTTTTTAAGGGAATGCAACTTAAACTTTTCTATATCATAAATCGGGCATACATATCATATCAAGCAGCCTCCTTACTGTCGTGGCCTACCACAAAGGAAACTAAACCAACAAAAGTGGAGGTGTTGTATCCTTTGTTTGTCTATCAAAATGAGTAAAAATAATCCCACTATCCGAGCATCCATACACCAAGGCTAGTGTTTGGCACCATTTTTAAAACCAAACATACACTATTTTGGGTAATATTGGCATACCATAGGTATAAATTATGCAAGAAAATAAAATAAAGTTCTTTTATTATAAACTTAAAACATAAAACATGTACATGCATCATCCACTAGAGGACATTGTCAGAGTTGGATCATGCGCACTTAGGCCTGCTTGAGAGTGATGTCCACTCTAAATATGCCTCTCAATGTGGGCCAGTAAACCATCTAGATTGACCAAACAAGAGCACTAGTGTGTATAAATTCGTTGGATGTCATTGATGTATGTTGTAATTTCATTGTGGTCCTCACACTTCTCTTTAAGGACATAACCCAACAAATTTTTCATTTTCCAGTGAAAAGCGATGGAATGAAGATACTTGCTCTTACACCCCCTAGCATGGCTAGGGTCGGGGACCTAGTCTGAGACTTCAAAGTTAATTTCAGGGTTTGAATGACCCATCTGTTGTACTTGCTAGTTCTCTAGGAATCCTTTTCACCTACATGGTTTGTGAAATCTCCACGATTGCAACAAATTGGATATTTATCTTTTAACTATTATAATATATTTGTCTTATGTAATTAACTTTACGATAGATAATGACAAATTCACTATTGCAATCTTCACAATTAAAAAACATTTCAGAATATAAAAAATGGAACTGATAAATATGCACACACACATAAAAGTATGGCACTGTTATTCTTAGACAATTTTCACTTGAAAAACCCTGAAAGGAAAACCAGTGCAACATATAAGGGTTTTATTATAATGTTCGGCAATTTGAGAAATATTACAAGTAGTTGTTGACCTGGAAAACCTTTGAAAAATACTAATCTCAGCTGGAAAAATAATATTGATACTAATTGTCTCCCTCTACAACTCGATTTTCCCTTCTCCAGCCACTCACACTTCTTGAGTCTATTCGTACTTCTGCTAAAAAATGAACATTAGTGGCTCTGGTAAATTTGCACAGACCCTAAGAATGGCTCCCTGCAAGTCGTTCAGCCTCATGTAGCTGTTAGACCCACTCACCTTGCCTTTGGGATATTGATCCGACAACTAGCAACAAAAACGTGCTCTCTCCAACAACTCACACTAAATAAACTAGCTAACCCGCACTGTTATTTTGGCCTCCCCTTTCCTGTCACCAGACATAGGAAAATATTATGGAAATATCCTCCATAATCTTCCTCCCAAATCTCTATTGAAATCACTGCCTCTAATGCTTCCTTAGCTTCAATTGCGCCCTTATTGAATACCTGCAACTAGGTAGTCGAACTGCTCAACTCACAATGGATGCCTTCTCCAAACCCTTCGACCTACTCTTATAATCTCTTGTTGGAGTCTCAACGACCATGATCAAAATCTCAACTGATGACTAAGATTGTCTTAACTTCATCAATAGAAGTCTCTAGAGCAAAATTGATCTCCCTTAATTAATTAACTTTAATTAACCAATTTTCCTAAGTTAAACTTAGGATATATTTGAATTATGGCTAATTAATTTAATTAAGGTGTCTCCAAGTTTTTTCTCATGAAACCTTTTATGGGTTTTGGAGATCTTGTGTTCCTTACCCTCTTAGACATCATTGAGACTAGAACATATATCTGTTGCTATTCCAAAAACTAACATGGTTCATCAATCATGTTAAACTTTCTCTCATTGGGTCCCTTACATTCCAACTCCATCTCACATTTTAACTTCTTTGATTATGCATCGAGCTTAGATACAAGTAAACATACCATCGTCGTACCTACCTAGCTGTTAATTCCACAACTTGACGTCGCGTCCTCTCTCCACCTAAGAGGGATACACGCTACATGTCTGGTTCAACAATTACACATCAAGCTTAGATACGAGTACACCTACCACCCTCATATCTACTTAATGGTTAATTCCACAACTTGATGTCACATCCTTTCTCTACCAAATATGGATAAACACTACATGCCTGACTCAACAAGGCTTACAACACAACTTGGGAAATCAACTTTTGATTGTCGGGTACAACCGGTCATGCACCTCTTACAACACAAATGCATCATTACAACAATCTCAATTCATGTACAATAAAGATTAATAATATTCTTATGTGACAATTATCTACCCAAACATATAAGCTCATTTACACTTAATCACAATGCATTATTGTCTACTTTACCTCATACCCTTTAAAATTATGCACATTGGTGGTGCTTTCATGAACCCTCTTTGTCTTCATTATCCTTTGCAAGTATTCACACCATAAGCATCTTCAACATATTGGTTCAATCTTCTTCTTGGCTCCAATGATTATCTCAAATCTTCATAATCCCACGTATCATTTATTAGAGTAACAAATTCTAACAAAATAAACTTCATAGTAAGATAGCTAATCTCAATAATACATATTTCAATATCACCATGATATAAATTTCCCTTAATATAGATAAATATGCCCATGATTACCATCACAAATTTACATCAAAATTGCAACAAATTGTTGTTGATCTTCTTCTTGGTGTAAAATCCATGCATCAAATTTCCCACTAGCACATGCTGTTCACTTCCGTACCAGACTCACATGCATTATACTTCGAGATCCTTACTTCCAAAGAAACCCCCCGGCCAACCATTTCGTCGAAGCCTCTACGATCATTACCACATATGAGTGTACAAATTCGTCCATCTCACGAACAAATTCTTTTAGTTGGGATGCTACGGGCTCTTAGCACTCTTTATCAATGAACAAGGGAATTACCTCCACCATGTCTAAGTGGTGCATGGCAGCTCTGGCCCAATGAATAGTAGCGGTTCTATTCTAAGTCAATGTTATTCAAGGATGTATGAATCACTTAAACCATCGAGATTACAAAATCATCATTAAAACAGAATAATAATACCAAACTTCAAACCAAAAGAAGGCGTTTTAATTTGGCATTGACGAGGAGGGTTACCTCGCATGAACATAGTTATTTTTCTTGGACGTGCTACATATGATCACCAACTCTAATGAGCTCCAATCTTTGTGGCTCCAACTCCTTACAATGCCCACCACCCATGGTTCTCAATTGATTAAATAACTTCTTCTCTACTTACAACTCTAATCCACACCTCCACGTCCACACGTTGCTCGATCCAATGTTGGTTGCTTCTCACACTTTCTTGACTGCTCCAGCTCCAAAATTGCTCTATGCTACAAGTTGTTTAATACAACGACTATCAATTCCAAACTCCGTAAGACTTCACACTACATATCTACTCTCCACTCAAACCTTCACGTTATAAGTCAATGCTATAAGCTACTTTACTCGTCCCTAGGCCCTCCCGTGAGGGATTAGGCCGAGGGCCAACTCTCATACAGTAAGAGGTCACATCACAATGTAGCTACGAGTGCTAAATTAACAAACATATCTCAATACATATTGGTATGTCCAACTTTGTCTTAGTACTTATATTTATACAAATTTTGAGTTAGTTACATATATTAGTTTTTCTTGAGTTTCGATGAGTAGAGAGAGTGTTTCTCCTTTGACCATTGGTGAGTGAGTTTAGGCACTGAAGACTTGGTGGACGTAATGGAAACGATGTGGTGGTGAGATAGTTACATGTTTAACAGTTTGCACTTTAAAAGATTTAATTAATTTCATAGCTTGGTAGATCCTTAATTAAGATAGATGGTTCTGAATAATATTATGTATCTTATATAAATTTCACATCTTTATATATAAAACTATTCTTGTTTTAATATTTCAAAAGTAATTATAATTTTTTTGTTTTTAGATTTAATTTTTTAAATGTTATAAAATTAAATTAGAATAATGTTTTCATAAAATATTTTGATTGTGAAATGAGTAATGGTTTGTGGGGATTTGATTGCTAAGTCTACAAAGCATACATACTCTACCCCCCTCTAGTTTCGAATTCATGACCTTTTAAGAGAAAACACATGCTCTTAACCATTAGACCCACATGTTATATTGTAAGCATTAAGTTTTTATGTGCTTATTAGTTAAATTTAAATATGGTTAGGGAATCCTCATTTTAATTTCTATGGCAAAATGGATCTTAACTTATAGCTACTATTTATATGTTATATATTTCAATGTGATATGGATAATAAAATGTTCTTAATTTTATTAATGAAAACAAAGTTACAATATAACAAATTGAATTTTATTATGTTTATTACTTTTAACTTATTATTAATTATTAATTGAGCCAAACATTTAAATGTTTACACTCATTTAAGGATACTACAACATTCCTCTCACAAGGCTCTATATTACTTTTAATCTTTTATTATTTCTTAATTGAGCAGACATGTAAATCTTTACAAACAAATATTTACACCACAACGACATCGCAAAAAAATATATATATATATATAAATTAAGGGTGGTTCACAGACAGTTGTGGCAGCTACATCCACCAGAAAATCCACGCAGATCAACCTGAAGGGATCAATCGCCGGCAGGGCCTAACCCCAAGGGCGTCGAGGAGATTTGACCTAGTGACCTCCCAACCAGCGAGGTACTTAGCAATAGGAACTCATTGAACTAACCCTTGAGGCTAAATGTGATATGTATAAACATATATTTTATTTATATACCAACACAGAGTCATCTTAACTCTCGATCTCTCAAAATGCAACATAAGGAAAGGTTTGCACCTAAATAGATTTGATTCCTTTTGGATCTTGGTACATCCATAGTTAAAATGGATCTTTGTTGATTTTGAGTAACACACTAATAAAATATTTTAACTAAAACTTTTATTTTTCCTTAAATTTTCACTTGTTTTATATAATATATACATACTTCACAATGAAATTTTGTATTTATTATTCACACAATACACATTAAAATTTTAATACATGGCCACTCATATTAAAAAATGGAGTGCCCCGCGTACAACCACATTAGAGCTCAATTTCATAATCTTTGTTGCAATACTGAGCTTCCTAGCCTTTTAAGATGTCAAACTTATAGTGAGCTCGCGAGGCTTCTCTCCAAGCTTTTTGAGCATAGGAATAAAATCTTAAATCAAATTAAATAACTCTTTTCTTTAGGTCCGATAGACCAAAGATTGGTCTCACCACCACCACCACCATCATCATCATCATCATATATATATATAATTTTTTTTTAATGTTTGATGTTTATTTGTATATATGTTTATGTAAGTATAAAGGTCTTATTGCAGGCTCAATATAATGCTATTTGGACAACCGTCTCACATATGATGCAATATTTTATGTCATAATTACGGATATGGACATAGTATCCACGCATGATTTTGTTGTTGTTTGTATAGTAATTTTTTATCATCAAAATTTGCAGTAAATCCATCCAAAAATAAGATTCTCGAAGATATTTCATACATGGGTAAATAACATATTTATCACGGGTTGCTTCCCACCATAATTTAAGCAGGTCTTTGCATAAAAAATGGATAAGAATCAGATGTAAATAAATATGTCCACTATGAGTTACTTCCCACCTTTATTTATATTTTCCTTTGCACTTATACAAGAGTAACACTATAAATGTGTAGACTTATAAGTGGTTACAACCCATCAAAATTTATGCATATTTTCCTTTGCACTTATATATGAGTAAAACTATAAATGTGTAAACTTATAAGTGGTTACTACCCATCAAAATTTATGCATATTTTTCTTTGCACTTATATAGGAGTAAAACTATAAATGTGTAGACTTATAAGTGGTTACTAACCATCAAAATTTATGCAAGTCTTTGTGGGTGAGCAACAATTAATTTATCCATTTCACATCTCGATTTATTTGTACCTGAATATTTTCGGAATAGAACTGTGATTTTTGTGATCCTTCCAACGTGATAACTCCATCCATCAACAAGAACAACACTTGTTTAATATGGACATTGAAATATTTTATTTGTAACTAATATATATATATATATATATATATATATATATATATATATATATATACATGTAAAATGAACATACAATAAATTACGCATCATGTAATATCATCTTTCAACTTTGTAGCGTTTAATTACTTTATCTTTATAATTAAGGTAGAAATTGAAGTACTTAATTTATGATCAACATTGTTATTATTATTATTATTATTTTATTTTTATTTATATTTTTTATTTTTTTCTTTTCTGAATAAGTTTAATCTATTAGTATACAAAAAAGATTACATGGAGGACTGGGCCTCAGAAGTTCTGGCCCGTGGTATGGGCATTCTAAAACAGCCATGAAGCTCTGGCAGTTTATCAACCCACAGTAACAGCCATGAAACTCAACCAGGCAATTCAACAAGAGAGTGTCGCCCTCCTAGGGGAAACCGGCCAGGAACTCCAGCAGTTTTTCAACCCACAGTAACTAAGATAGGTGATGCATACATAGTCATTCCCAGACAAAAAACACTGCCGCCTGCAAAGGGGAAACCAGCGACTAGACAAGCTGTAAATCTGAAGATAACCAAGCTGAGGCAGCGAGCAAAAAACAGTGCCTAACTTGGACTATCGACCATCCAAAAACAAGCAAAAATGGAGATTAGCCACTTAAGTACCTTGAGAGGAGGGGGGAGATTCGACCACTCGACATGCATAGGCGTAAGGGTCGTCCTTGTCCTGCATATCAACTTTAGCACTGGAACAACCTCGCTTGGTGTCGTCCTCGTCCTGCTTATCATCTGTAGCACCATAACAGCCTCACTTGGTGTCGCCCGAACCGGCTTCAACTCTGAGATCCTGCGAGGTGCTGCACTCGACCGCTTTCCTTTTTTGACCACCTTTAGAGGGAGAGCTAGGCCTTTCAGCCGCCATTTGCGCCAGATGAGTGCTCGGAAGCTCTAGACTCAATTCAGGGGGATCCTCTTTAAAATCAATGGTAATGGTGGCTGTTATAGTCGGCATGTTGAGTAAACAGGGGAAACAGAACTAGGCAGTATGTTGCTGACCGGGGATGAGACTGGAGATGCCTCTTACAGGCTGAGAAATCCTGCGACTAGCTTGGAAGCCATGACCACTTCTTGTCTCAGGGTAATGACCCAACGGGGAGTCCGAGGAAGGAGACGAGGAGCTCGGAGAGGTGGAAGGAGGGTGGCAGGGAGGACAGCCACGACTCGAGCCGCGACGACACTGCATCCTCTGGCGCAGACGAGGCATTGGAAAAAATTGAGAAAGACTGAGCGAGACAAAGCAAGAAGTAGAGGGCAGGGAATGAACGGGCGGACCAGAGCTGAGCTCAGAAGGCAGAGAAATGGCGAACGGATCAGGGAAAGTGTCAGAGTGAAACCAGAATCCCCGAGAGCAATGGGAGCTCTGCGAAACATGTAAGCCCGAAATGAGGTCTATGCAACGGGAAATTGAACATCTGCGCCCAGTGTTGGTCCTGGAGCTGTGCTCTGAGACCGCCGAGGAGCAACAAGAGTGCAGAGGCAACAAAGCAGGCTTGAAGCTTCCGGAAGAAGCCATATCGCTGAAGAGCAGACGCAAGCATGGGCAACTGTGCTGCATAAATGCAGTGGGTGGATCGTCATTAATGCAGTTAATGTCTACGAGGACGAGAGAAAGGGTGGCGGTGGTAGAATCCCACGCACCATCCCAAATTCTCTGCCACATTTCATTCCATTTGATCACCCGCATCTGGGGTATCAACATTGTTTTTTTATTATTACTATTTTTTTTTTAATTTGTTATTACGTGACAACATGTCTCCTACTCAACAACTATAAAGTACCTCTGGGCTCAACAATAAATAAAATTTAGAAAATAACTTATTATAAAAAAATATACAATTTCTATATAATTAATAACTAAATTTAAATATCATTTCAAATATAATATATTATTATTTTAATTTATTTTAATATAAATTTATATTATGATTTTTTCTCATTAAATTATCTATAGTTTAATTAATAAAAATAAAACTATAATTATCTTTCAATTAGATCATTATTATATTTATTATTTACATTTTAATTTAACATTTCAATGCAACATTTTATCTAAAACTTCAATTACAATATCTTTAATGTAACATCGCCCCCACCTCTCATCATCCAATTTATTTATATTTTATAATAATTTATGTTTTTTTTAATCTTAAACTTCTCATCAAAACATTCAATTTAATTATTCTATAAAAATATCAATCGTTTCCGCCTATAAAGTGAAACCGTTATAAATCTCAATGTAAAACCAGTGAACCACGTTACCATTTTATTAAAATATTAGGAATTGAACTATTATCTCGGAATAAAGCGGTGGAAGTTAAATAA
Organism: Pinus albicaulis; assembly: GCA_034641835.2. Lineage (NCBI taxonomy): Eukaryota > Viridiplantae > Streptophyta > Pinopsida > Pinales > Pinaceae > Pinus > Pinus albicaulis. The sequence goes on from CM076572.1 coordinate 1,335,630,334, forward strand.
ATTCCACACCTTAACACCTACCCATCATTAAAAGATGTACGAAGTTCTACGTGAGATTCCCCATCACCGGAAGCGACACGTAGTGAGAGTTCACCTCAGCCAAAAATACCAAAAAACCCTTTCTGCCCAAGTTTGTTACTTTGTCCCTTCTTCTTTTTTTTGTTACTTTAGAATTCAATTAAAAAAAAAAATTAATAATACCGTAGTTTATGTAGCTAGTAATCACGTTCCAACCCAAAATGTTTAGGTTTAGATAAACTCGAGTTTAAAGTATATTTATTACTCATTTAATTTTTAAATATATTTATTAGTCTCTCTGTAGTCACTGCATGAGACTAAGTAATCAGAATTGTTTTATTAATATTATTTGGCTGTTAAGATTCATTGTGTTTTTAGTGTTGGTATGTACTATGAACTCTGAGCCTACTCTAATTTATTTCGTGGTTTTGGCCTCTCGCTGAGGCGAAGAGGTTGTAAGTATATATTATGTTGGGTTTTTGTCATTCATATTTTAGACCTCTAAACTAATGCTAGCATTAGTCTAGAAGTATGAAATGCTAACGAAGTTGGGAAGGGTCGGGAATGGGATGTGCCAGGAAAGGAAAAGGGAAAGTCTATTGACAATTGTGGATGCATGTGGATGCGGTGTCAACTCCTGGCAAGAACAAGATGACCTGAGCTTATTTGTGTGAAAGAGGACTACTCGCCCATTGTGTAAATTTACTTCAGATTGATGCCTAAACGTTTTACATGTATTGTGTCGGTGGAAACCAATGGGAAGATGGCTACTTTGCAGACATTGCAAATATCCTAGATGGGGTTTCGTTGAGATAGTTGACAGGGGCAACTTACGCTCTGTCAAATATGGGGATGTTTGAGGCAGAAGTGAGCAGTGATTCTTTCAACTCCTTGGGATCTCAGAGAGAGGAATGTTACCCCAATTTTTCACCATCAGCCCTGCCCTGGGTATTTTATTTTCATCTTCTGGTGTGCTTTTGCTGTCATGGATAAGCTTCCAATAAATCATAGCTCCAGAAAATGATCTATATTGTTTTCGCATGTTTTTGGAATTTGTAGCTCTTATAAGTCATCATTGTCAGCATCACTAATGTTGTCATTGGCTTCCTCTTTTTTGAAGTTGTTTGTTTGTCAGGTTCTAGTTTTGCATGATATGGAAGTAGAAACAAGGAAAGGAAATGTGAATTCTGGAAGTTGAAACAAATAAATCACAATTGCAGTTTTCAGATGGTTCCTATTCATTGCATGGAATCATTCTTACTCACCTCGGATGGTTCATATAAACTGAACAAAGGAGTCGGTGGTGTTAAAATATTTAATCATTCGGTTAACTGTTAGTTTAGAATTAGTTTTTAGTTGGTTTAATTATTTCTCTATAACTGCCCATATGCCTGTATATATATATATATCTCATAATAAAATTTTCACAGCATGTGCTCTCAGCAATTTGTCTTTCCTGTGTTTGTTGCTTCCTTTTGTCATGGTATCAAAGCATGGTTAGGATCTCCATTGCCTGAGAATTTAAGTAGAGGAGTCGTTGTTTGAAGCAGAGGAATCGTTGTTTGAAGCTGCCTGCTTGAGGGGTTATTCTGGAGATTTGTTTCCGCTGGAGAAAAGCACTGCGATGTTTGTTGTTTGTTCCCATCTGCCGTGTTGTTTGCTGCCACCAGAGAAGCGTTGCTTGTTGTTTGCTGCCACCGGAGAAAAGCATTCTGAGGTTGCGTTCGAGAGTGAGTAGAGTTGTTGTCTATTTTTCTAAATTGTGGTCAAATCTGTAACAACAAGCCACTATCCATATGTTGTCGATTGTATATCGCTCAGATTGTAATTTTTGTATGTCCCACTATAAGAAGGATATAAAATTATACTCCACTCAAGCAGCTCGCTCAACCTACCTCAAGTTGAAAGAATCCCGCCAGTTAACCATATAATTTTTGAAAAGATCAAATATAATAGAAAAAGCATTTTCTTGTTGTTTGAGGGTTCAATGGTGCGCTGTTTTTATAAAGTGTTAATGAAAATAAATTTTGGCTCTAATTTGGATGGGAATTGGAATATGGTCGAAGGTGTTGAACAATTGATTTGTTATTGAAATCTCAGATTGAGATTCTTGTTGGTCATTAGAAAGGAATGCTGTGAAAATTTGATTGTAGTTGAAGAAGGATTATTGTTTGAAGTTTTTTTTTAAGAAGGTATCAGATTTCTGATTATTTTTAAATGGCTTCAACAAGTCAGTTTGCCATCCCTATGCCATTATTTAGTGGGAAAAATTATGATTTTTGAAGCCTTAAAATGCAAGCATGTTTACAAGGTTTAGGTTGTTGGGAATCAGTAGAATTGGAGTTCACAGAACCTGACGCAAATACAATTGCTGGAATGAGTGTTGCTAAAAGAAAACAATTTGATGAACTTAAACAGAAAGAAGGTAGAGCGAAGTCGTGCATTTTAAATTCCTTAGGTGACTCTATTTTTCCTAAAATCACTGCTGCTAAGACTACTAAATCAATATGGGATATATTTAAGGTTGCTTATCAAGGAAATGATAAAGTAAAAATGGTAAAATTACAAACTCTCATAACACAATTTGAAACACTTAAAATGACTGAATCAAAAACAGTTGATCAGTTCATGACTAAAGTTATGGGTGTTTTTAATCAGCTTCGAATGAATGGTGAAGAACTTGAAGACCAAAGAATTGTTGAAAAAATTCTTAGATGTTTGCCTAAAAAAATTGACATGATAGTTACTATTTTTGAGTCGAGAGAATTAACAAAATTATTTGTGGAAGAATTAACTAGTTCTTTGTTGGCTCATGAAGCAAGAATTAATTTAGATGTTAGTACTTTAGAGAATGCTTTCAAATCTAAAGCTTCTATGGATAGAGATAGAGGCAGAGGTTTTCGTGGCAGGAGAGGAAAAGGTAGAGGACAATCTCAATTTGATGATAGATCACAGGTAACTCAAACACATTTAGAGAAATCTCAAAATGATCATGGTCGTAGGTGGATAGATAAATAAAAAATTCAATGTCACTACTGCAAAAAATATGGCCATTATATGTCTAAATGTCGAAAATTACAGTAAGTTTTAAGTAAAAACAAAGCCAATGTCACAAACATTGAATGTGAAACATCAGATGCTTTATTTTTGGCATACCAAGTGACTGTGCAAGTACCTAATAAAGATGTTTGGTTGGTAGACAGTGGTTGTAGTAATCATATGACTGGTCATAGTGATTTGTTTTCTCATCTTGATACATCTTTCAGTTCCTCTATTGGTTTGGGTGATGATCGCCAAGTTAAAGCTTCAAGAAAGGGTGTAGTACCTGTCTTAACCAAACAAAATGTTGTGAAGAATATCTATGGTTTTTATTATGTACCCAATTTCAAGCATAATTTGTTGAGTGTTGGTCAGTTAGATGCATATGGTTACGATGTTAGCTTTCACAACACTACTTGCACGATTTATGATAAACATAAGTCTCTTGTTGCAAAGATTCCTATGACAAAGAATAGGTTGTATCAATTACAATTGAAAAGTGAGAAGTTGTATGCACATAATGTTTCAACGCCAATTGACTCTGACCTGTGCCATTTGTGATATGGTCATTTACCTATCAAAAGTATGAATTTGTTGCAAAGACAGTCTATGCTGAAAGGTTTTCCTAATTTGTTTGATCATATCTCTTCCTATACAAGTTGTGTAATGGGTAAACATAAGCGAGATAGTTTTGCTTCAGCCTCTAATAGAGCCAAAGAACAATTAGAGTTAGTGCATACAGATTTGTGCGATCCAATGCAAGAAAAATAAGTTGTTGGCAGTCTCTATTTTCTTACTTTTATTGATGATTTAGAAGGAAAATTTGGGTGTATTTCATCAAATACAAATCTAAAACATTTTCCAAGTTTAAGGAGTTCAAATCCGAGGCTGAAAAACAGAGTGGCAAGTTTATTAAAGTTCTGAGTTCTGATAAAGGAGGTGAGTATGAATCTAACGAATTCATAGATTTTTGCAAACAACATGGTATTAGAAAACAAACGACAACCAGTTATACTTTGCAGCAGAATGGAGTCGCAGAAAGAAAGAATCAGACAATTATGAATATGGCTCGAAGTTTGCTCAAAACACGACTTTTGTCTAAAGATTTGTGGGCTGAAGTAGTTGCATGTTCAATATGTATTTTGAATATATCACCAACTTCCAGTGTTCAAAGTTTTGTACCTGAAGAAGCATGGAGTGGACAGAAGGTAAATGTTTCAAACTTTCACGTATTTGGTTGTATTGCTTACGCTCATGTTCCAGAAAATTTGAGAAAAAAGCTCGATGAGAGGAGCGAAAAGGATATCTTTATAGGTTATTGTGATCAATCTAAGGCATACAGATTGTTTAATCCTATAACTAAGAAGTTTGTCGTAAGTCGAGATGTGAAATTTCTGGAAGACAAGTCTTGGAATGAAATGGAGAACTATACTTGTCCTAATCCTTTTATTCTGTTAGACGAACATCAAGCACCTACAACAAGCACTCCAAGATTACAGGTTCAAAACAAAACCAGTAGTAGTTCATCCAGCAGTAGCAGTTCATCATCTTTTGAGTATGATTCTGATAATCCTAAAATGAGAAACTTAAGTGATATTTATGCACAAGATGATGTTGATGATATTGTGAATTTTGCATTTCTTTCATTTCAACCTACTTGTTTTGAAGAGGCTATAAAGGACAAAGAATGGGTAGATGCAATGAAAAATGAAATTGATGCTATTGAAAGAAATCAAACTTGGGATTTGGTTAATCTACCTAATGATAAAAATTATATAGGTGTCAAATAGGTTTTTAAAACAAAGTTAAATGAGAGAGGTGAAGTTGATAAGCACAAAGCAAGATTAGTTGCCAAATGTTTTTCACAGCAACCTGGCATAGATTATGGTGAAACATTTGCAACCATAGCAAGAATTGATACTGTTCGATTTGTATTAGCTATTGCAGCACAAAACAAGTGGCCTATTTACCAAATGGATGTAAAGTCTTCCTTTTTGAATGGTGTTTTTAATGAAGAAGTTTATGTTGATCAACCACCTCGTTTAGAAATCAAAAATCAAGAACATAAGGTGTACAGGTTGAAGAAAGCATTGTATGGCTCGAAGCAAGCTCCAAGAGCTTGGTACAGCCAAATAGACCATTACTTGTTGAATAATGGTTTCAGAAGTAGCGACCATGAGCCCACTTTGTATATCAAGAATGATCATCAAGGTAATATTTTGACACTGTGTCTTTATGTTGATGACATAATTTATACAGGTAACATGCAGTTAGATGATTTTAAAGCTGCAATGAAAAATGAATTTGAAATGACAGATCTTGGATTAATGAGATACTTCTTAGGTATAGAAGTGAAACAAACACACGATGGTATGTTTATGAGTCAACAGAAGTATGCTACTGACATTTTGAAATTTTTTAAGATGGACAAGTGTAAACCGGTGGATACTCCTATTGAATTTGGTACAAAGTTCAGTAAAGATGGTGTGGGTACTATTGTTAATGCGACTTTGTATAAGCAACTTGCTGGTAGTATTATGTATCTTACTGCCACTAGACCTGATATAGCATTTGCAGCTAGTTATATTTCTAGGTTTATGGAATCTCCTAAAGACTGTCAATGGAAAGCTGGAAAAAGGGTGTTAAGATACATTGCAGGTACATCTACATATGGTTTATTTTCTTCAGCCTCTACAGACAGTAAGCTTGTTGGTTATATAGACAGTGATTATGCAGGTTGTATTGATGATCATAAAAAGCACTTATGGCTATGCTTTTCTATTTGGCATAAACTTGATCTCGTGGTCTTCCAAAAAGCAGCCCATAGTTGTGCTATATTCAATAGAGGCCGAGTATGTTGCATTAAATTCAGCATCATGTCAAGCAGTGTGGCTAAAGAGACTTCTCTCTGACTTCGGATATACAAAAAATGAACCTATTTCAATCCTTTGTGACAACACTTCCGCTATTTCCTTGTCGAAGAACAATGTCTTTCATCAAAAGAGAAAACATATCGACACTTGTTTTCACTTAATTCGTGAACTCGTCAAAAGTGGTGATATTGTTCTCAAATTTTGTGATTCCAAGGATCAGTTAGCGGATTTCTTCACCAAACCGCTAGGAAAAGTTAATTTTGAATTTCAATGTCAAAAGTTAGGCATAAAACAATTTAACCCTCAAGAGTAAGGGAGAGTGTTAAAAGGTTTAATCATTCGGTTCACTGTTAGTTTAGAATTAGTTTTTTGTTGGTTTAGAATTTCATTTCTCATAATAAAATTTTCACAGCGTTTGCTCTCAACAATTTGTCTTTCTTGTGTTTGCTGCTTCCTTTTGTCAGGTGGGAGAGCCAGCCTTGGAAAGTTGGGAGGGCGATGGAAGAGATCCAAGAGGGTCTTCTACTTCAGCATAAAATCGTTCAATTCTTTGGAATTCTTGGGATAATCATGGCCCTCATCTTAGCAATGCAGGCCTCCAAGTTTGTATAGAATTGGCTCTGAACCATTCTTTGGGATTTTGGGTTCCAAATTATGTTTTTTTCTTTCATGGTGACGACGATTCGATGTTGAATTCTTGGTCCTGCTATTGCTCCTCCTCATCCTGAAACTTGCACTCTTCCCTCTCTTTCGAGAGCTAATTCTCTCCTCATTTCTCATGCGACCGCGAACTTCCATCCTTGAATCACCGAACCTCTGATTGTTTTTCCCCAAACTAAGTATTGTTACAACCCTTCAAATATTTCTCAGCAAGCCCATGGCAAGGTCGCACTTACAGTAAAACTCAACTGAAGAAGTCACGAGTTTGTGTCAAAATACTACAAGTGAAACCAAGACTGACTAGAAGCTTGGGGCTTTGACAGATACTATAAGAAAAAGTGAGCCTGATATGATGACAAGCATCGACCAAGAAATTAATTCATTGTGACACCAGTAATCGCACTATCCAAATGATTATGAAAGAGCATGTGTAATGCATGCAGTTGGGTCCATGGTAGCTGGGTCTCCGAATGGCCACCATGGGTGTTCTATTCCATAAAGACCTCGGTGTTTTTTGAATTATATTTCTTAAAAAAATTATGTATACTCCTTATTGATGTATTTAATATTTCTATTAATATATTTAATATTTTGGCTCATTCTTCATCGTCATCATCAAGTGTCTTTGCTCTGTTCAACCAATTCCTTTCTTCCTTCCACTCTCGGCTTCCAGGGTAGGTGACATAAGGCAAGGTTCAAAGCTTCAGTCCAAGTTAAGAGGTAAAGTGCATAACTTCTTCTTATTCCTGGGCAGTATAAAATAAAGTGGATAGAAGTTGATACATGGGAGATTACAATAGGCATGGTTTGAAGTGTCAGTCTTGTTGTAAAGGGTTAATTGTATAGAGTTTCCTGGGTAGTTTCCAAATAATCAACAAGTGCATTGAGCGCAATGGAGGTATGTGTTATCTATGTACAACCAATTTATATCTATTCTCCTCTATTGTCTCTAGTGTCCACCTCTGTTGTGTGTCTATGCCTCATGCTATGAATCGAGATCATCTAGGGTGGGTATGAATCATACTAAGTGAATGAACAACTTTTACACTATGTATGGCTCAAGCAATACTTCTTGTTGCTTTTCCTTTTCTAATTTTTGTCTTCTGCTTCATAGTTTTCAAAGAACGGACCTCTACTGAAATCTTTGAAGAACGGTAAATTTCATTATCCATCTCACATTCTTGGATATTGTTCAGAGAAGATGATGATTACAGCTGTTGTATTGTATGTGCCCCTGGGATTGTGTGCATGGAAGTTTTTCTTGGTTTCCACGTAGAACATGATTTAAGCACAAACTTACAATCACAGTGAAATTAAAATGTGGTTGCAATGGTGCCAGAAAATATCCCCTGTCTTGTTTTCCATTTCGAACATGAAACTTACAATCATGGCGAAATTAAAAATTGGGGGCAATGGCGGCAACAAGTATTGATATTCCCTTGTATGTGTATTTAAGTTTTCTTGTTTTTCTATTTTGAACCTAGTTTAGTTGGGCAAAGTCCCATTCACGACGAAACTAAAAAGTAGGTGCAGTGGTGGCAGAAAGTATTCCCCTTTGTCTTGTTTCCATTATGAGCATGATTTGGTTGGGAAATATTACAATCACGGTGGAATTAAAAAGTTTGCGCAATGATGGCAATGAGCATTCCCATATGTGTGGATTTAAGTTTTCTTGTTCTCTACTTTGAAAGTTTGAAAATTATTTAGTCAGGCAAACTCACAATTATGGTGAAATTAAAAGCAGGGTGCAATGTTGGCAAAAATTACTCTCCTCTGTCTTATTTTCCATTTTGAATGTGATCTAGCTAGGCAAACTTATGGCCAAATTAAAAAGTGGGCACAGTGATGGCAACAAAGATTCTCCCCTTCGCATTGGAAGTTTATTATTGTGCTACTTCTCTATTATGTATTTATTGCTAGGTTCACTACTACCTATCTCTTATGCACTTATCTTTATTTTTAATCTGATGTGATATGTTTGTTCAACAAAAATGAAGGCTTCTCTTGAAACTTGAAAATTATTAATTAATTTAAATCTCTACATTGCTTCAATGGAGAAGAGTGATAGGGTTTACAACATTCCTTCTGCACCTTTCTCTATATACTTTTTAATAGAATATAGTAGCACTTGCATATCTCTAATCTTTATTTGGAATCATAAGTTTTTATTCCATCATTTGCACAAAATTGAATAACCAAATCTGATCTAAATATAGTTTCCTTTTTGCAATAACCACATACAATGTATTGATTTTGTTATTGAGCAAATAGAGGTTGTGTTGAGAAAATAAAGACTATGCAACAAGTTTGTGCCATACAAGGTCTTGATTATGTATCGATTATGCCTTGATTATGGCATTGATTATGAAGGTATTGATTTTGATCGATTATGGCTCTTGATGTAACAATGTTTTGATTTTGTCGCTTAGAAAATAGAGGTTGCGCTTTATTGTTTCACACACTTTCTTACAATCTTTCCATAAGTATTGATTTGTAATCTCAGTCACTTAAGGATGAAAGTAATGGTTGAGGTGATATTTCATGGTTTGAGGGATGACAATAATGGTTGAGGTAATATTTCATGGTTTTAAGTTCCCCTCTTGCTAACTATTTAAATATATCACCTCAATTTAACTGTTAGTCAGAGGAATTGTATTTAAGTGTTAGTCAAAGGAATTGTATTTGATTTGTAAACAATTCATTGCTTGATTTATAGATTTTGATTTTTTCCCTTTTCATTTTCTCAATCCAACTAAGGTTTTGCTAATTTCGAGTCTGGTGACAAAGTTTGTGCCAGTGGCAGAATGAGGGGAGGTTTTGCTGGTATAGGGCTCAAAACGTTGGTGCTAATCCTTTCTCAACGTATTATCTCAGTGCATTATGGAGAAAGGCATATCTATCTCACTTCATAGTTCATGGGAAAGTTATCTATAGATATCAAAATAGCTAATTCTCTAGACCAATCCCTCGTTAGAGCTTGACTTATATAAGGATCAAAGAGGAAAGCTTGGAAAGATCCTTATTATTGCTATTTTGAACAACCACCTGAACGACATGTTTTTCTTGTTTGAAAGAGAATTGGAAAAATCCCTTTGTTAGGGTGTAAGTGGTCATGCATATAAGGATGTATGGATCCCAATCATATTTAACCTAGACCTTAATAATGGATTTGGAGGGTCTCTACCTACAAATAATACAACTAAGTACAACAATTTAAAGTTTATACCATCACAATACACAACATATTCATTAACAAGAATCCCAACCAAAATTTTATGAATCTCAGTAACTCATGGAAAACTTTTGAAACAAACTTGTGATGGAACCATTTCCAACACTAGTAGAAGGTTCAACGGGAAATCCTTTCAATGAATGTAAAGTGATGTTAGGAAATAGGGCAACCATTTTGCACCCGCAATCCTTATCACAACTGAGCTAGGACATAGAGGCCAAATCACAACTGTAAAAGCTATCAAATCTAGCAATAACACTAATTTTATGGCTAGTAACTACACCGGGACATTCAATATTGCAAAATAGAAACTCACTTAGGACAAACCCTCCTATGCATCCTATTTTGTCTACCATCAGTGAGTTTCTACTTTAAATCAAAGATATCTTGTACAGATATGGAGCTTTAGTAAGAAAATATTCAGATATGCAATCATCATCATCAAGTGAAAATCTATTGTTGTGTATTTTTTCCTCCCTTCTATGCTAATAGTTTTTGTGCCGCTACAAAGTTTATTTTGCAGCGTAAGAGGTATGAAAGTGACCTCCTCCCAGGGACACTTATTTTCATACATGGATTATATTATGTACTTGGAATGTTTATCTAAACAGAAAGATATCTTTTACTTCACAAAATCTGATGTTATGTGATGAAAAAAGAAAGGAACAAAAGTACTGTTGCATCTTTATGAGCTTAGTAAGCTGGCTGGAATTTGAATTTGCAACACTATTGTAACAAAGTAGGATTGTTACTTTCTGCATGTTTATTGGTTGAATATTGTATATTATCACTCTTCCAAGTCTAGTGTTTTGACTCCATTGCCCAAGGATTATGCACTAATCTACTTGAATCCACCACCATATATCCATCGCGTATACAAAACTCTTAGATTGCTATTTTGAGGGTTAGTAAGTATTGATTTAGCATTCTCGATTCTCATTTAGGGAAATCCCCCTTATGCTAGAAGAGACTCTGGTCTAAAATGAAGGAAAGTATTACTGAGGTCACAGTGGGCAGGACTTCTAAGAAGTTGTACCTGGTTTGCATCTTTGTCACATATTTCGATATTTTACAGGTGCAGATTTACCAAACTTTAAATTCAACATCCTTCGCTTCTTTGATATGAAAATTAGACACGGAAATAATTATGCTAAACCTTCTTTCAACAAGATATTTCTTAAGTATGGCTTCCTTTATATTAACCTTAGGCTAGGTTTGTTTGCTTCTATGCAATCCAGGGAGTTTCCTTTGCACTCACTATGCCATCTATTATATTGTACTCTTTCCAGTTCCTTGGATCTAGCTATTTTCCTTGGCACCATGCAACAACTCCTACTTTTTTTAGGAACCCTCTTAGTCATTTTCTCCCATGTGACTTTGATTTATTTTAGTTGAAAATTGGTGGGTAGATTCTTTGCATCCATGTCTTTGTATGGTGCCCCAAAAACATGATTCAAATAGCGAGGAAGGTACTTTGTCAAAAACTTATTATCCTCTTTCTAGCTCTCATTCATGGAGTTATTTGCAGAAATATCCCTGATGTTAGTATTGTTTTGGTGGCACTGTAAGCATTGGTTAAATCATTTATAGGCTAGGGGAAAACGGTTTTTTGTACCATTGCTTATACTCAACGACATCAAAGCTCAGTTCTTCATTTTTCTTTCAAGTGATTCAATTTTGGCTTCCAGTATTATCACTTTCTCCTTTTCTACTAAGTTGGAGACCAAACCAATACCCATATTAGTAGAAGCCTTTATTTAAAACAAATCAATTTTCACCTATTAGTGTCTTTAACAATTACTTACAACTTTCCTTTTGTATTGTAATCAATCTATTGTTTTCTTAGGGTACATACATATGCATGCATTGGTATTAGATGATGGTCTATGAAATATGAGAGAGGGCAAGACTTTGTGGTGAAAAATATCAATGGGGATACACTCACGTGTTTCTAAGCGAATTGTAAGTAGTTACAACATTCCCACTGTAGTCACCTTTTTTAAGGCATGTTGTATCTCCTTCAACATATTTTCATACTTGTTGCAACTCTATTATGGATTAGTTGTGGAAGCCATGTCCCAACTATTTGAAACTGGGAAACGACTCTTATTATCCTACAGTCGTTACAGCCTTGGCATCGGATTGGTAGGTTACAACATCGTTTTATTCTAATGTTCTTCAATTGTGGATCATAGAATCAGATCATGGGCCCCTTGTTTATGTCGTAGTTTTGGGAATTTTGTTATTATTGAGGGAAATTATGGATGTGCTTGTCAATTTAGTCTTGTGAGTGGTAAAGTTGAGGAGCTATGAATTAGTGGCTTTGGTACTGGTCTGGATTTGGATCTGGCTCTCTATATGTATCTGCACATGTATTTACTATTGTCGGTCCAAAGAGACTAGATCTACTGCTTGATTTTGCTGGACCAACTGTTGCTTCTGGTACTGGATCAACATATGAATCACCTGGATCAATAGATGCTACATCTACAACATAATAATAAACTGACTCAGATACTAGTGTTGCTGGTGAAAATTCTACTAATGCTTACGTCGCTCAGTCAATGACTATTGTTGCGTCTTCAACTACTCTATCTACTACTACTGGATATACTTTTGGCTCTACTGCTTCCGGTGCTTATCCAACTGTCCACAGATCAAGCATGCGACACTAAGAAAACTAGGTGTGATCTAAGATTTTTAACTTCAAGGATGCAATTATAATTACATATAATAGAGAATTTTAACCAGGTAAACCAAACCACATAAAAATGAAGCGAAAAACCATAAACAATCATGAGATCACGACACAAAATTTTGATTACGGAGTTCACCCAATGTGGGCTATGTCTCTGTGCCCTGCTCAACAATGGGGAGGCCTTATTTTATTAAGTCACATCAAATAGATTAAGTACAAGAAAAATTACAAAAAAGGACCCTTATACCTCCAAGCTAGAAGATGACTTGAAAATGGAGAGCTCAGCTACTAAAACAAACGTCACCACTAAATTCTTGGCGGAAAATCGTGCAAAAATGACTATAAACTTGTCAAATTCTAACAAAGTAACCTTAGGTCCTCTAGGTAATATTCAAGGAATCTTTTTGATACCCCTTCTCAGGGTTCTGGAACACTCCTAGTTCTGCTCGACGTGGTTCAGGGCCTTGGGCCACTCCTGGTTCCACCTTCATTATTCCACTGGCTCCTCCTCGATTCAAAGGAAAGTTTGAGTTTTTATATTGTTTGGTTGTTTGGTTGGTAGACTTACCAACATCGACCTGTTGGCACGTTGGTTAAGGCAGAGGCATAGAGGTAGGGAAGTCGGGGGTTCCAACCCCGCCAACCCCCCACCTTGGCATATTTTGTAACAAATGTTTTAACAAAGGCGCGGTTCCCGTTGAAACTTGACTGATCGAAACTTTGTTTAATCGCTTGGTATATATTGTAACCCATCATGATGTCCTTTTTTTTATGATGGTTGGGTGGAGGCGTCCGGGAGGTGGACCATCCAGGTTGGTTGGGTGGGTTTAAGCCCCGCCACCTCCGGTGGTGTTGACATCTGGCAGAGCGAGGAGGGGTCGGGTCTACTGGTGTCAAGCCTTCCCAACTTACATGTTTATTAATACATATATGGCTGTTGGTTCAAACGTGGTCTCCGACGGGTGTGGCAGGGTTGGCAGCCCGCCCCCCCAATTTATTTATTTATTTATTATTATTATTTTATTATAACCAACAACACTTTTTTAACTTTGTTGAATTTGAGGGTTCTTTGAAAAATCAACCATTCAACAATTTCGCCCATTCGGTAGCCATATTTTGTGCATTGAGTCTTAACCAATTTGCTGCCTCCTTAAGCCCGCAACTTGTCCACTTTGACCATAACTTTGACCAGCTACAACTTGACCATACAAAAACGGATTTGAGTTTCTTTCACACCATTGGAATCAGGGCGTTGAGCACTATGATCTGATTATGGTTTTACTGCCATCTGATGACTTTATTTTTGAGCTATTTTAAAGGACACTTGTACTTTGAGATCCTCCTGGATCATTTCTCCCCACTAAGGAGCTTTTGGTCCTCCAAAAGCATGAACACATCCTGCTCACTACCTGCTATCTTCGTCAAGCCATACTTCAAAATCTACATTGCATGCCAATCTAGTACATTCTTTGCACTCACATACAAAACCACACATGACTCAAAGAACCCCATACTTGCCAAGAGTTTTATTACACACACTCTTTGGTCAAGTTTACATTATAATATAAACCAATACCCCAGCGTTCTAAAAAAGGGAAAATGCACCATCGTTGCTTTAATAAGTGATGGAAAACATATCATCACTTTTACAATTATTCACAACACATGAAAACCATCTCTTACTCAATAAAGTGGACCACCATAATGTGGCGGGTTCACTTGTTGAACATCTTTGCTAGGTTGCTTATTTATCGATGCTTTATGGGCATGGAGCATATGACACTTGGCTCTTTAGTGTCCAACCTTCTTGTAATGATTACAATGATTCTTTCTCCTCCAAACTTCTTGGATCGTCTTGGAACACTTATTTCTGGTACGCCTCTAATACGTGCCTATGAAATCCTCACTCTCACTGTAATGGGATGATGTGCCCTCATCATCCATCGTTGGTTGTTCACTGGCTGTCTTGGATCATTCCCTAACCTCTTTTATGACATGTCAAAGTCCTGCATAACGAGTAAATTCCTCCACTTTGATGGGATTCACAATGTCGAGGCCCCTTCCTTGATACCCCATTTTCTTCAATAATTTTGATCCAATTCATGTAATATGTCTCTCAAAAGCAGTGAAATTATCAACATAAAAAAGTACGTGAAATTGAAGAATCACCTTTTACCTCAGGCTTGTTATGCTGAAATTGAAGAATCACCTTTTACAAGGCCTCCTCCTTGGCTTGTAATTGATGTTGCAACTTTTGTTTTTCCTTCTCTGCTTCTTTTAGGAGTCTCATTAGTTCAACATTTTCGGCGTGAATGTTTTGGTTGATTTCTTCAAGTTCTTAGAGTCATGTCGCATTTGGTGCCCTTTTATCTTTGGTACAACATATGCTGAAATATTTGTCTCATCGCTCGAATTGGAACCCAAATTGATTGGTCCATCTGTCGCAATCCCAATAGCTGTAATCTTCATTTCGTCACCTGAATCTGATCCAAGGTCAGTTGGTCCACCACCTGTAAATCCCACGTATGTGATCTTCTCATCTTACTCTGATTAAAACTCTTGGTCTTGTTGCAAGGTTGCAACTCTCTTCTCCTTCCTTTTTCTGTCATTCCTCTTAGGTCTAAATTCTGGATGCAATTCCTAGAAATTCTCCTCATCATCCCCTTCTTTCTCATAATGAGTACAAGAGGGATTCACTCCTGTTCTCTTAGTTGTTGTTGCCCTCTTTGGGCAGTCATCTTGTTCACACTTTCCTCTTCTTTCAAGATGCACAACCTTCACACTAGCAGAGTTTTAGGTTCAAATAATAATAATGAATGACGCAAATAACTGTGCAAAGAGACGATATATTTCATCAACGTCTAAGAAGTGTCTAGTGGAACATTTAATGCTAGTGCTTGTTTCCTAAACTCCTCTGTAAAATTTTGAACATTTTGACCTTTTCTCTGTTTCAAATATTACCATTCAATCATGTGTTTCTGTCTGTAACCCAACGGGTAAAATTGTCCCCTTAAAGTAGAAATGAACTCAACCCAAGATGAAAGAAGTTTATGACTATTCTTACCACCTTGTTACAGCTTTCCTTCCCACTAGATGAGCGCAATGCCACTCAATTGAAGGGATGCTAGCCGGATCTTGGCTCCATCCTCTTTGATTTGTTGTATGCGACAATACACTTCAACCTGCCTTATCTAGTTGTCTAGCTTTTATGCATTAGATTCTCCACTGAATACATGTAAAACAATATTGACATCTAACTTGAAAAAGGGCTTTCTATATGCATTCCTCTGATTCTTGTTAGAACGATGAGAAGAGTAAGAAAAAGAAGAAATTTCATTGGTGGATGGAGAGGGAGTAGGATCTACTCCTCCACCTTCATGGTGTATTGATGCATGATCCTCGGGCTCTTTCTTCTCATGCTTGATTGTATTCTCATATTCTGAAAATATCGTGTCAACTTTTTCTTCCATGTTGATGAAGATCTTGCGATAATTTTTCTCTTCTTCATCTTGTGCATCATCATCATCCATGTTCTGTTTTCGTGGTGCACGCCCCGCTTTAGGATCAAAGGATTTGAGTTTTCCTTCACCTCTTTGGAGCTTGTTCCCGGTTAGCATTCACTCATGCAACTCACATCAAGAAGAACTTCTCTGATACCAAACTTGATCCAGGATTTTTAACGTCAAGGATGCATTTAGAATTACATATAACACAACATGTTAACCAGGTAAACTAAACCACATAAAAACGAAGTGGAAAACCATAAACAAGCATGAGATCACGACACAATATTTTGATTATGGATTTCACCCAACTCGGCCTATGTCTCTGGCCTTGCTCAATATTGGGGATGCCTTCTTTTATTAAGTGGCATCAAAGAGATCAAGTACAAGAAAAAATACCAAAGAGGAGCCGTATACCTCCAAGTTGGAAGATGGCTTGAAAATGGAGAGCTCAATTGTTGACACAAATGTCACCACTGAATTCTTGGAGAAAAATCGTGCAAAAATGACTATAAACTTGTCAAATTATGACAAAGTCTCCTCAAGCCCTCTAGGGAATCTTTATGATACCCTCGCTTGGGGTTCCGGGCCCTGGGTCCCTCCTGGTTCCACCCTCGTTGTTCAGCTCTCATCCGTTGGCTCCTCCCTAGTTAAAATGAAAGTTAGAGTTTATATATTATTCATTTGGCAGACTTAACAACGTCGCCCCATTGGCACATTGGTTAAGGTAGAGGCATAGAGGTGGGGAGGTCGCGGGTTCCAACCCCGCGGACCACACACCTTGGCATATTTTGTAACAAATGTTTTAACAAAGGTGTGGTTCTCGTTGAAACTTGACAGGTCAAAACTTTGTTTAACCGTTTGATATATATTTTAACTTGTCGTGATCTTGTTTTTGGATGACGGTTGGGTGGAGGTGCCCAGGAGGTGGGCTAGCGAGGTTGGTCGGGCGAGTTCAAGCCCTGCCGCCTCTGGTGGTGTTTACAACTGGTGGAACGAGGAGAGTTCGGTCAGTAGCGGCCCGCCCAACTTACATGTTTATTAATACATATATGATTGTTGGTTCCAACGTGGTCTCCGGTGGGGGTGGCGGGGTTGGAAGACCCCCCCTCCCCCAAAAAATAAACATTATTTTTTGTTTTGTTTTGTTATAACCAACCACACTTTTTTAACTTTTCCAAATTCAAGGGTTCTTAGACAAATTAACCATTCAACAATTTCATTTGTCTGGTGGTCAGATTCCATGCGTCGAGTCTCGACCAATTTGCTGCCTCCTTAAGCCTACCATTTGTCAACTTTGACCAGCCATAACTCAACCATACAAACCCGGATTTCAATGTCATTCACACCGTTGGAATCAGGGCGACGAGCACTATGATCTAGTTATGGTTTTGCTTCCATCCGATGACTTTGATTTTTGAACTATTTTCAAGGCCACTTGTACCTTGAGATCCTCCTGGATCAAAGTGTTTGAAACAAGTTCATGGCAGGGATTTGCTTCCTTGCAACCATCCTTGTTAAATTTATAGTATAAAGTTTTATAAATACTTAACATTATATTAATTTATTTTTCTTCTATTCTTTAAACATTTTCTTTGAGAAAAAAATTAAACACAAATTTATATATAGAATACATAATTTATATTAATAAAATGATAATTAAAATTTATTTTTTAACATCGAAAACACTTTATTTTCTAAATTATTCATATTCAAGTGCATTCTTTTACTTAATTTTATCGGTATTTAAATTCTACGATAGAAATATTAATAATATTACTTATTTTTAATTAACCTAGATTTATCTTACCTCTAGATTGATTAGAGAATGATCATATCTCTTTTCATTCTAAAAGAGGTTTTTGTATCAATAGATTTGATCTTTCTACACACTTGGTAAATTTAGAGTTAAGATGGAATACATTGACCAAAGAAAGGTCAAATCTCTTTTCATTCTAAAAGAATTTTTTATATCAAGAGATTTGATCCCTCTCGGCACTTGGTAAATCTAGAGGTAAGATGGATCTAGGCTGGTTTTATTATTAACCAACTTAGATCCATTTTAACTAGGGTGTCGAGAGGGTTCAAATATCTCAAGATTCAAACTTATTTTTTTGAGTGCAAAACTTGATGAAACATTCATGCAACATCACTATAAAAATATATATATAAATTGGAAAATTAGATAAAATAAGACAACAAAAAAACTCTTCCACTTTAGAGGTTATCTTTGTAGGAATTCAAAATCACTAGTTAGTGATCTCTCTTCTGCTCCACAACCAAATAGAACAGGTTGGGAAAATATACAGGTTAAAAATGAAGAAATCAATATTAATCACTCGAAATTACGTGAAATTGGAAAATTGTGATTTAAAAAAAATATTATCCATCTATTTAACTAGAGAATAATACCATGGGAAAAACCATGGGTTAAAAATGCCATGGAAAAACCACGGGTTCTCAAAATTATTCATTTTTTTATTTTATTATTGTTTTTTTTAATCTTAGTCAAAATGACAGGACATTACAAATCTCTACCATAGTGGGTTGGACATTACAACATGTCTTAGTGGGTTGGAGAGCATCTCTCAGCTCAATTACTGCTAGCCTAGATCCATCTTAACTCAGGATCTATCTAAGTATTGAGATGAATCATGCAAATCTCTCAAGGTGCAAACCTCTTTTTTGAGTGTAAAATTTGAGGAAAGTTTTGCACCTCAAGAGAGTTAATCCCTCTTAGCACTTGATATATATAAATATACTCAGGATCTATCAAGTATTGAGAGGAATCAATCAAATCTCTCAAGGTGCAAACCTCTTTTTTGAGTGTAAAATTTGAGGAAAGTTTTGCACCTGAAGAGAGTTAATCCCTCTTAGCACTTGATATATATATATAACATTTTATTTTATTTGACGAAGTCAAAATGTTTACATTACATTGGAGTTGTCTATCAACGCAACAGAATATCTCGGACGACAGTTTTTTGCCAGAATCTGGTAATTTTTTTTTCAAAAAATCAGGCATTTGGTGTGTTTGAATAGCATTTTTGATGGTGGAAATGGATTCAACACCATCAAAAACCCTTAGGGCACCCAAAATACTGAAGTTTAACAACTATAACCCAGATTTTCAAAAATCTTTGTCGAAATTTTTCATATTCTTACAAGAATTTCTGGATTATTTTGTGGGTTTTTTAGACTACGGCCATTACATTACTTCATATCTTCCATACTAGGTTGAAGGCCAAAAAAACATATTAAATTTATAAAATAATATTTAAGTATTTTACATAAATAATAATCTTAATTTTTTAAATATAATTTTATTTTTCAAATAATTTTATTGGAAATTAGTTAAAATATTTTAGATTAAGTGATTTGGTTAACCATTTATCTCTCCGACTATAATCATTAATCATCTTTTGAAATCATTAATTATATAAAAAATATCATTCCAATTAATTTTTTTTTTTTTTTAAATTTAAACTTTATAGTGTAAATAAACATATTTTCTCAAACTTTATATAATAATATTAATGCAATCCTAAATTGTTATATTTATTTTTAATTATAATAAAAATATTTAAGTTCATAATATAATATTTAAATATTATATTAAAATATAATGTTAAATTCCTAACTAAAGTTATAATATAATTTACTTTTAAATTATAATAAGTATAAAAGCCATAAAAATAAAAATAAAAACTTTAAAATAAATTTATAAGTATGTTTGAAAATAAAATTAAAAATATATTAAGATATATGGTTTATTTAAAAGGGAAATGCAACACATCCAATACTATCCGAAAGTAAAATTGGTTATTCGTTCTCTTTAAAAGTACGTGTTCAATCACATTAATTGATTCACCTTCCCCCGTTTATGACTATTACAATCACAAGAATGTCACTATCATTATGAAAGACTCAAAACTTGCATCATAAGTTTCTTCTTTTTTCCTTTGTAATAATCTAGATTTTATGTTTTATATTTTATTTTATAGTTTTAATGGGAAGAATTTTTTTAATAGGGTAATGTATATTATTTTTTTTTTAACAAGAACGGTTATGGTTTATATTAGAATTTGGCCAAAATGCCTTTCACCGGATACATTTGATCGGGCATAGCCCTTAAACTTTCTTTCACTAACTGATCACAGGCCCCTAAACTTGGAAAACCGCAAGATTTACTCGAGACTATCGAGTCTATCTCCGTTATTTTCCCTATCTTAAAGAGACAAACAAACTGTTTCAGCAAAATGCAGAAAAACATGACAAAATTTATGGAATGGGGTCCCAATTCTCAATTCCATCTGCCAAGAGACAGCCAGCTGGAAGTGAAACTGCCCTGTTGGCTTCCAAGTCAGCAACTTTATTATTTTCCCTCAAAACATGAAGGAAGGAAGCAGGGTAATGTATATTATTATTATTATTATTATTATTATCCAATTTTAAGGTCACAGTCAAGTTAGACATCAAATTGGTGTATGAGACTTTCTGTTTATGGGACAAGGGACCCATCTCCACCATCAAGTCTACGAAGGCATACATAATCTACCTCTCTTTGGTTTTGAACCTGTGACATTTTAGGAGGAAACACATGCTCTTAACCATTAGGCCCACTCAAACTGTATGAGAGAAATATTAATCCTACTTAATTATATATGTATAATTGGTATAGTTTTATGTAGAAAAATAGTCAATCTAAGTGAAAAGCTCTTTGAATATGGTTAATTATTGGGTCGAATTACCTTGAGGAAAAAAATTGAGTTCGTGATAAATTCTCTTCTCCTAGTAACTTTGAAGACATTGATAAAGTGATAGATTATCACCGAAATGCTATTATGTTTTCTTTCATATTTCTCCTCTATCCTCACGCTCATCTTCCTTTCTATTTCCCATAACCACAACTCTCATGAAAATGGAAAGTGGTAGTATGAGCTAGAGATAGTAGAGATAATTCATAATTAGAAAGGGAATTAGGGTCATGAACTTTATTAAATGATGTAAAACAATTACTACTTTCCATAAATCCAACAATATCTAAATAAATTGTAGGTTGATTATCTTACAATGCAAATATATGTAGTGGTGACACGAATGTTTTCTGGTTTTATTGCTATTGCATGTATTTCCATCATAAGATTATGAAACCTACAATGTTCGACAATGTGTTGATTTGTGTTGCACTAGATTTGTGTCAACTTACATCATTTTTAACATTGAATTTGTGTTGGTCGTGTCATAAGGAGATACAAAACATGATGCATGCTAATGCATTGGTAAATATTGCATCATATTTGCATTGCCTTTTGCTTAATTTAACATTGTTGTATGTCATGAATACATGAAACAAATAAATCAACATCGCAATATTGTATTAACATTATAGTTGCATTGCAAAACTATGTGTATGTATATAGTTTTTTTAGGTAGAATCTACTTGTAGAAATCCATGGATGGGAAATAAAGGACATAAGCACAATCTGAACAGTAACAAGCATGGATCTATTTCTTGCATCGAAGATACTTAAAAGACAAGAAATAACAAAAACCCCAATGAAGCCTCTCGAAGGAAACCCTGAAGTTTTCCCTCCACATAAAATTAATGCTTCAAATCATGAGGATGAGATTTATCATCAACCCACTAAGGCATTGTACAACACTAGTATGCCACACTTTCCTAAATCAAGAGCTATGGATGGGTGAAACATGTAGGGAAATACCCAAGGTAAGTCACTATGGAAAAATGGGAGGAAGTTTAACAAAGATAAGTCATAAGAGATTGTTGATAATTGCAAGGATCTTGGCACTCAAACTATAATAGAATGAAAGTATGGGAAAGACATGCAAACCAAACAGAAATAGAGTGAAGAAAATCCTCCTTTCGAAGGAAACAACAAAACCATTAGTAAATGATTAAAGTGATCTCTTGGAATTGTAGGGGTTTAAGTAGCGCAAGAAAACTAGAATTAGTTGGAGATATGATCAAAGCTAAAAATCCCCAAGTACTCCTACTCTAGGAGATGAAATTCAAGGAAGTTGAGATCCTTTAGGAATGTAGTAAACTTTGGCACAATAGTAAGGCTCGAGCGGTTAGTTCAAAGGGTGCATCAAAGGGTCTTTCTACCCTTTGGAACCTTGCACTATTTTGCTTGAATCAAAGCTAACACACTCAACATTGGCTTCTAGTAATCTCTTTCATTGGCATTATGGGGAGGTAATCAATGCGGTCAATGTCTACATGCCCATTGTTTATTGAGAAAAATAATTTTTTCGAATTCTTTAATAAATATATTTTTTGAATAGGATGTGTTCTTGCAAGGAATTTCAACACAACCCTTAATAAAAAAGAGGAATAAGGGGGGATTATTGTTCAAGATCCACGTAGGGAACAAATGGAGGATCTCATTTCTACCTTGGATCTAATGGATATCTGTTGGAAATACTAAGAAGGAGGGGGGGGTGAATTATTATTTCATAAATTACAACATTTAAAGATCACATAAAATTAACCAATAACATCACATCAAGGAATACACGAGAATTATTTGAACAAGTTATTTATATGACAAGGGAAGTTACAACTTCCAGTTTACTAGCTACAACTGGAAGTGCTACAAATCCAAAAATTTTACAAGCCTCTACTGAAAGGAGCTACAATCCCTAGTTTACCAACATCCACTGGAAGGAAACAATAAAATCCTGAAGGAAGCTATGACTTCCTCGCCTAGCACCATCCTACCACCCTTAAAAAAAACATTTAGAACAATAATCTTGGGCTCATGTACCGGGTACAATGATCCAAACAATGCTTAACAATTTCAAGAATTAAACAAACTATTCATTGTCCTCTTACTCAACCTCTTCTAATAATCAACTATTTTCTCTACAACTTTTGTTCTTGAATTGCCTCCACGGGCACAAAACAATGTGCCATTGATCTGCCCTATGGATTGCTTCTACTAGTCACAAATTTGTTCTGAAAAATAAACTCATCACATTGTCACCTTCAACATCATGTCTACTCCTTGATTTTTGATATGTCCAACAAGCATGTTGTTGTAGTGATCCTTAAAAAAATATGTAGTATAACATAAACAAAAACTCTAATTCATACCTCCAATTAGTTTCTTTAACATGCCTCTTTCAATAGTTAGGATAACCCTAACTTAAGCCTCAAATATCCTCAACACAACTCCTCAACTAGGCCAACAAGTTTCCTCAAGATGTTCTTCATAACAAACTTTGGTCTATCTTAAAACATGAGCCTTAGAACAACTTCAGATAACATTCAAAACAACTCCTTAAGTCAAAAAACTATCTCAAGTACTCGTTGTGATCAGTGAAAGTATGCCTCCTTTCAAGGCTCAGATTGGCTTAGAAATGGTTTTGGATCTATGTGAGAAAATAGCTTTGGATATTCCTTTGAAGGGTCCTCATTTCAAGTTGATATGCTTCACGTCTAGGTATCTTCCAATGAATAAATGCCACAAGTTTGCCTTAGATTTAACCCTCAACAACTCGACCTCATTGCCTTAAGAGAACCAATTTTTTTAGCTCAAGAAATGCATCTGATTAGGATTGTACTAACTCAGTCAACCCTTAGAAAATCTCAGGCTCAGATGTGTTAGACTAGCTCAGAAAAATTTAGACCATCCTCTGAAGAGATGCTTTAGATCAACAAATATAATCCTCAGACATAGTGATAATAGAGGTCTCAAGATGGTCGAATTAGGCATCAAAACATACCCTCGTTTCTCCACAAATTTCCGTTAGAAACCACAAAAAAAGTATTCCTAAAAAATTCCTTAAACAAAGATACTCAGTCTACTACAAGATCAAAAGATTACTCCTTTTCTTTACCCTTGGTCCATGCCTTTCATTCTCCTTTGTTTCTTGTTTATATCTCTTCTCATTCCATGAAATTCAAAATTGTTCCTAGATAATTCATATGGCCTTTTGAGCTCCCACAAGTACCATATTTATACATGTTTGGAAGGATCCCTGTATTGGGGTTGACCTTAGCAAAATAAATATTTTTTATTCGAAAAAAATATGAGGAAAGTGTTAACACATGTCATTAATGAAATTTCACAAACCATTGTGAGTGTCTTCCCCATTTCCTTAAAAAGTAAATTAAATTCAAGTCTCAAAGAAATATGTATAATGAAAAAATTAAACTAGTAGGTGGGACCCTACTTCAAGAAAACATTTTGGGAGGTGCAATGATACATAAGAAAAAAATACACAAGATGTTATTCCATATTTGGGTTTTAATTTTGTTTGGGATGGAGGCAAGTTTTATGTTGTGAATCCAATGAATAAAAACAAAGTTTGAAATATGCTAAGTTTTTTCAAAGCATATAAAAGAATAGGGGTTTTAATTTTATCATTATGCATTTGAATTGTGTTACTTTTAATGTAAAAAATCGAGAAGTAATTTTTCTACAATATCCATAAGTTCTTTTAACAAAGTTAGTATACGCATATTATATTGTTCTTTGGTTAAACATAACATGGTGCAAGGTTTCAAATAATCATAAAACACATTTGTATGGTTCCAAAGCCTCAAGTTAATACTATGTATCACAAAGTTGGAAATGTTATGTGAGCTTATGGTTACAATGCCCAAAACATGATTTATTTTATCATATCATTGAATACAGATTACAAGGCTTGCGCATTGGGTCATAACGTGTCGTTTGGGGTGGCAACTAAACACTTGTGTGAACAATGAAATGTTGGGATCAATGTTTTATTTGGTTTCGTATATTTGGAAAGCATGTGATAAATCAATCCAATATTTTTTTGATTTGGCACCACTTGGAAATATGATCCAAGGTTTGGAAGAAGTTATCTAATGTATTTTTCCAAGCACTTGACTACATGGCATCTAAGTCTAATTATTTATAACACTTATAATGACCGGTCCTCTTTTAATCTCCTAACGATACTGACCTTAGATGTTTTTATTTTTATTTTAAAGAAACATATATTTTTATATTAATTCAACTGGTTTGCAGGCCAACACCTTTAAATTCAAAGAAAGTCCTTCATCTTCATTGTTCCAAATTTGCACGAAGAGAGACCTATTCCTACCTTACTAGTTACTAAATAAGATTCTTACAACACTTGTTTCACAAAGTCTCCAAAAGACTCCTTGATACACTATAAACTTGCAAAACATAGAAAAGACACTTAAAAATTAACCACTGCCATTTTTTCTCGCTTTAGAGCTTCCAACTTGTTCTGGTTGAGTGATTTCCACTTGTTGAGGAGGGGCCTCGTCCATGGGTTGCTCCATGAGTTCCTCAGGCTCTTGTCCTGCTCACACTTCACGAGTCGAACCATCTGTTACCCAAACACTTCCTTAAGAATTGCCAAGGTTGTTGTCCCCATTTTCAATTCAATATTATCCAATTTAAGTGATAGGCTATCCACCGTCACTTGCAGACGACCAATGTGATCCTGCATATGATCAACCTCATCTTGCAATGTTTCCAATGGCTGAATAACCAGTGTGAAGTGGGATCTCGCTTTCGTGGCAACCTTTTCTCCCTAACTAGCAATGAGAAGTGATAAATAAGACATGTTTGAGGCCAATTATTTCTTCACATCTTCATCACATTCTTGTACAGTCGGGCGCTCCATTATGGAGAGAACTCCTATGCGTATGCAATTCAAAGAGATTATCCATTACAACCAATCTCCATTTTTAACCACTCGCTCCAACAACTCTCCCTCCAACGATTTCCTGCACGCATTCAATTTCATAGTCCTTCTCTTGAGAACTGCTAACAAGATTTTCCATAACTGTATCTTCCCCTCTGCTATCGAGCTCAAGTGAATTTAACACTCTCATATTTTGCAGAATGCAAGCATCCTCTTCCATAATACTGGATATTAATGAAATGGAGGAAATCCCCCACCTGTCCAAAGTCATGGTGGATCTCTCTTATTGCATGTATATGAATGTTGTTCTAAATTGTGAATTTCATTTCGCAGTTCAATAGAGTAGAGTTATGTCTCTTGATTTTAGATTAAATTTCTTGAGTGGTTGCAATTCTATCAAATGTATACATGGTATTAGAGCAAGATTCACATTAGAACAATAATTTCGAAGTTGTTTCTTAGGAGGTTTGAATTTACAACTTCAATGTAACAAGATTTCCTTTGAGTTGGGAGAATGGACTTCAATGGATTAAGATTAGAGTATGCCTTGGAAAGCAACTCAAATTTCATTAACTAAAAGGATCACATGGAGGCAATGCTTGATGACAATGGATTATTGGATTATGTCAAGATAGACATTCCAAAACCAGGATCAATTGATGCCCATAACCTATCCCAATGGAAGGAAGATGTAGCTAAGGTGAGGAGAATAATCCCAAAGGAAGTGAGAGACCACATTGTCTCAAACTCCATGGCAAAGAGACACCATTTTCTATGTGGAAGGCATTGTCTGAGCTATTTGAAAATAACAATGACCATAGAAAATTGGCCCTAAAAGACAAACTTCGAAACATTAAGATGTAGAAAATTTATATTATTCCACAATATATCTCCAAATTTACACAATTTCGAGATGAGCTTGGAAGGGTTGGTGTGAATGTTGCATAAAATGACTTGGTGAGCCTAGCTCTTCTAGGCCTTACAAAATCCTATCATTGCTACCAAGCCTCGATGAACGGGAGGGATAAAATTGGGAACACTTATGGTCTGAATTGGTACAAGAAGAAATCAAGCGAAATGCCATAGATGGAGCTTCATCCAAGGGAGAGGATGAATAAAATTTTGCATTGGTTGGGAAGGGAAAGAATGGAAAAAAGAAGAAATATCAAACCAAACCAGATTCCAGCAAAGGGGGAAAGAAGAAAGACTTGTACAAAATAAAATGCTTCAATTGTCATGAATTCAAGAACTATGCTACAAAGTGTCCACACTAAAATTCTAGCAAGAAGAACCCAGGAGGAGAAATAAGTGAAGCATTGGCTTCATAGTTCAAGTTAGAATTCACCCTGATCGCATGCATGGCCAACAATGTGATGGGGAGTGTGTGGTACTTGGACTAGGTGCCTCGTTCCACATGACAATGTGTAGAGAGTTTTTCAGTGACCTAGAGGAGAAAAATCTCAAGATGCATATTCAACTTGGGGAGGATGGAAGGTACAATTCTATTAATATTGGGACAATAACCTTTAAGAGGGAGCCGGGGTCCCCTCTTTGCCTCAAATATGTCATGTTTTTTCTAGACCTGGAGAAGAACCTCATCTCTGTAACAATTTTGGAAGATCGTGGCTATGATGTAATCTTCAGTAGAGGGAAAATTTTTCCGAGACACGTAGCCACTGGGTAGGTGAAGCAGATCCAGATTCGTGTAAAGAGCATTTACAAACTTGATGTGTAATATTGTGTTTCATTAAGCAATAAGGAAAATAAAGTGCAAAGTCGATATGTTGGTGAACTTTGGAACAAAAGACTTGGTCATTTGCACCATGACGCCCTTAAAATTATGCAACAAATAAACACTGGCCTCCCTAAAGGATCACTTGAGTAGTATGATGTTTGAAAGGGTTTTACCTTGGGGAAGTATGTAAAATCCACATTCCATGATAGAGACAACAAAGAAAATGTAGTCTTGAAGAGAGTCCACTCTGATGTTTGTGGAATCTTCTCGATGGCCTCCACTGCTAGACATAAATACTATGTTATTTTTATGATGATTTCTCAAGAAAGTGCTAGATATTTTTCATGCAAAAGAAGGATGAGACATTCTCAAAATTTGTAGGATTCAAGGAACTATTTGAGAAAGAGACCGACAAGAAGGTGAAGGCTCTCAGAAGCGACAATGGAGGTGAGTATGTTTCGAATGACTTCAAGAAATTTTGTGCCAAATAAGGAATTTTGATCTGAACTTATGTAGGAACGCGATAAGATACAAATATAAACACAAACACAAAGATGCAGCAGAAATAAAACCTCATTTAATTAATATCAAAGAACTAAAATATGCTTACATACAAAATGGAAGCAAACTAGCTTGAGCGTGTTTAACTTATCTCTTAGAAGAGATGTGGTGGCTACATGCCTCTGAAATGTGTTACAATGAGGCTCAAGGGCCTTTTTATTATTTAAAAACAAGGGAAAACCCTAAACAACCAAAACCGTAACCCAAGGAGATGGAACACTAAGAGTCTGTGGGCCCCGTTGGGGTTAGTTGGGAAGCCAAATTCTAGGGGTCTTAACTTGGTCATATTATCTTCGTTTGGCATGTACGAACCTCAAAAAGACACTGTTTAGGGGGTCAAAACTGCTTCAGAACTTCAAGACCCAAAAAACTTCTAAAAATAATAAATGTTGTTATAAACAAGGAAAATGATGAAACCGACTAGAGATTTAGGTGGAATAGGAGGGTGGCCATCAACATCCACCTCGATCAATCCTTACTCCTTAGGAACCAATGGTTCCCATTACGTGCATAGCCTCCATGAGGTGAGGAAATTTATGTTGAACTTGGGCCCTAGTGAACCACTTGCCCTGGTGAAGGTTGGCCTGCTTTAACAACTCGATATAGCTGGATCCTCTATTGGCGGGTGTTCTTGATCTGAGTGTCCATGATCTGATCAGTTGTGGCTTGTTCCATGCAGTCTGGGTTTAAATTCATTGGTGTGAGTTGTTTTGCAATGTTAGATATGTCCAGTAACGGTGGAAAGTATGGCCGAAGGTGATCACCGTTGGAATGGTGATTATCGTGAAAAGACTGGGTGCAGACCAAGGAATGTTGGAATGCTGAGCTCGAAGGAATTGTTCCCTACAACCTTAGTGATGGTGTACGACCAATATCG
Organism: Pinus albicaulis; assembly: GCA_034641835.2. Lineage (NCBI taxonomy): Eukaryota > Viridiplantae > Streptophyta > Pinopsida > Pinales > Pinaceae > Pinus > Pinus albicaulis. The sequence goes on from CM076572.1 coordinate 1,335,659,205, forward strand.
GAGCAGGTGACGCTTCTAGTGTGGCCTCATGGGGTTTTCCTTCTGCAAATGTAGCCAAACTTTGTCACCCACCTAGAACTTGTGTAGCACCCGATGTTGATTGTGTCGCTGCTTGAAATTAGAATTGGCTTTGTCCAATATTTCATGGACCTGTTGGTAGACGTGTTGAATGCGCTCAATGGATTTTTTCACCCTGTCACCTTTGGAATGGACATGAGTTGAATCTTCTTGAGTAGCTGCAAATGGTATGGCCACATCAATGGGCCATAGTGGCTGGAATCCCAACCCCACCTGAATGGGGCTGTGTCCAGTTGAGTTATGGAGAGTTAGGTTGTAGCTGTGCTAGACATACAGGATGATTTCATCCCATGTGCATGGATTATTTGAGTTATACACACGCAGAATGTGTATGATCATCTTGTTGTCGAAATCTATTTGGCCATCAGTTTGGAGGTGGAAAGCAGTGGACTTAGTGAGCTTGGTATCCAACATCGACCATAGACTTAACCAAAATGTACTTAGGAACCTACTATCTCGATCTAATATAATAGACTTTGGAATACCAAAGTGTACCCACACTCGTTCAAAGAAGAGCTTAGTAGTTGCTTCTGATGTGATACTCTTCTTGCAGGCCGCCATGATGGCCATCTTAAAGAATCTGTCGACGATGACAAAAACACAGTCGATTCCATGATTGGTAGAAGGAAGGCCCGACATGTAATATGTGGAGATGGATTCACAAGGTAGACTAGGAGTCAGAAGTGCAGTATATAGGCCTTACTTCTTTATGGTCAGTTTGGCAATGGCGTAGGAAGTGCAGGATCTGATGTACTTCCCAACACTTGTAGAAGGTTCAGTTAATAGAAATACTTCTTCAACACTACCACTATTTTCTCTACCCCGAAATGCCTAGCGACCCGAGTGTAGTGCACTTCCCAAATCATCTTGGCACACTCTCTTGAAGGAACACAAAGGTGTCCCAGTTGGCATAAAATTTCATCTTGGAGGCGAAAATTTGGAACTTGCTTTCCTTCCAGGAGCGTATGGTACATGTTCCTGAATTATGGATCACTCTTGTAATGATGTAGCCACTATGAAGTCTAATGCCCACGTGAGTCGAGCACAATGGTAAGTGCCACAATCAACGGTCGGCTATGGAAGTATGCAACAGTGTTGGTGCTACCCTTCTTATACTTAATGTTCAAATGGAACTGTTGTACGTATGTGGACCATTTTTTATGGCGATCATTATGCAAATTCCCTTGTGTTTGCATGAACTGCAGGGGTCTGTGGTATGTGTGGATGACTATTTCCTTCCCTAGAATGTAGTGCTTCCTGTTAGCTCCCTGTAATTTGTAAGATTGGAAAGAACAATTAGTAGAGAACAACATCAAACCACTTTGGAGTCTAGGACCTAGCATTCCTGGCCTCAGAGAGGGATCTCTTTGTCTTTATGATTAACTGATTTAGCTTTATGATTATATTTTCTAATTTTAGGCTAGTTATAAATATTGGGGTTGTTTGTTGGGTTGGATAGATAGAAAATGTGGGAAGCTTAATACATTGGGCTATGGAGTCATAAAGGGTTGAGTTGTACATCAACTTTTCAAGGGTTTTCACAAGGAAATCTAACTATATCAAATGGATCTCTTTGGCAAGATGAATATGAGATGGCAGTGAGTTCAGTAAAGCTAAAGAGCAGTTAATAATTCTTTAACTATAATTCAACATAAAAGCAGAGTAGACAGTCTCTAAATTCTGCATTCAGGTCTTTTTAGAGAAAAAACATTCAAGGTAACAGTTCAGTGAAATTAAAGAGCAGTTAAGAATTCTATAACTCAACTTCACAAGAAATACCTCAAGATAACAACTTCATCTAAACCAAAGAGAATTTAAGAATTCTTTAGTTAAAATTCAAAGGAAAACCTTAAGATAACAACTAGGTAAAACTAAAGAGCAGTTAAGAACTCTTTAGTTATACTTTGCAGAGGAAAACATTGAGATAACAATAGCAAACAGATTTAAGGTGCTCATGTAGCATATCTTAATCTAAAAATTATGTTCTGCTATTAGGGAGATTGATGTATAGTATGGAAAAACAAAGGAAAAACATTAACACAAGAGGGATAACATCACCATTGACATAGCTCAAGGATCCTGTGGAAGTGCTTATATTACTGATTTCCAGTTCAAAAACAGTTACAGTGCTCTAATACAACGATCTTTGCAACTCAGAGTCTAAACAAATTCCAACTAACCAACCAACAACCAACACTGATAATGAAAATACGTGCAATATTTAACTGTAACTGAGGAGGTTGCCCTAATCTAGGGTGACAAACTGCCTTTACTACAGAGTAAATGAAACTTTGACAATTGTGACCATGCAAGGCCCAAGCCAAAATATCTCTGAAAAACCTACCATAGTAATAAATTTCAAATTAACTCATGAGCTAACTTTAAAATATCTTTAACCAATTGCCTGTAATATTAACTTTTACAATAACTTATGAACTGATGCTAAAATATATCTAACTATAATATTGACTTTGGTGGATTTCATTAAATCAAAATTAAGAGGCCAATGCTATGTGGCCTTGACATTTGGCTTTGTCTTCCTTCGTTGATTTGTTTTCTGATTTGTCTTTTAATCTTCAACCTTTCCTTATCTGCCTTGGTTGTCACTGTAAATTTATTTTTACCTTACTGTATCACCTGCCCTTTACCTTTCACTGTCACAACGAATCCTTTACCTTTAACTATCTTTTTATCTGTTTTTATTTTTACTCTGTTCTTTAACTGTGTTTTTTATCCCTTTTTTTTTGTCTTTACCCTGACTTCCCCTTTACTGCTTTTGTCCGTTCTTCTGCTCATAATTGTCTGTTGCAGAAAAAAATTCAAATCCGTAGCCTATGAGTCTTGGTCGGAGGCAGACAGGCGGGGAATGCAAAAAAGCGTGTAAGCCGTTGGATCAGATGAGGGAGATCGGACGACTGTTGGAGTTTCGGATGGACGGTAGAAGGTGGGACAGGGCGGTCTAATGGGGAGGTGGTTTACGGTTTATCACGCGACACAAGAGTGGTTAGGTGGTTTAGTTGGAGGGTATGCGATGAAGCGGAGGGGGATGGACTCTGGGGTTGTAGTCCATTTCTCAACCCTCAAAAGGTTTTAAACAACGAGCATTTTGGGTTGCGAAAATGATTGGGGGCCGTCGGATCGGGTGGCAGAGATCTGACGGTGGTCGGGTGTTGGATCAAAATCGGGTTGGGATGATAGGTGGGGTCGGGGTTTAATGAAATGGGGGTTTAAATACAAAGTGGGGCCAGGGTTTAAACGTAGTGAGGGGGTTAATAAAATGAAAGTGGGATTTCATATGTTTGGCGGGTAGTAGTGTAAAGCGGGGCCCCAAGGTATATTAAAGCGGGGGGAAAGGTTTTTAACGCAGAGGCGTTTTTAAATATAAAGGTGACTCAAGTTTTTAACAAACGGGGTTTATTAAAGTGGGACTCGATGGACGAAAATTATTTGAAAACAATGTAAAAGTGGGTTTTACATTGTTTTTAATGAAAGAAGGGGAATGAGTGCAGAGGAAAGGATGTTAGTAGTGGGAATGGGATTTTTTGCTAGGAAAAGGGGTTTTAGGAGGGGGAAAAGGATGAAAATGAGGGGATTAGGGGTATGGGATTTCAGAGCATGGGAGTGTCAGAAATAAGAAAAATGAAAGGTAATGGAGAGGGTAAAGTAAAAATAATGAAGGAAGCGAGATTTGGCTTTCCATCACACTTAATCAGAAAAATTTTCCTCTTTTAAATGAATCAAATGGTAGATGGACCTATTTGACCCCTTTATCACCTAGAATCTCCTTTCCTTTCTGAAAATAAATGATAGTCATGGAATATCATTTTTAGCATGAAAAATATAAGAAATAAACAGTCATCTGGTGATACTTTAAAAATACAGGAGTCTAACAGTGGCTCAAATTGGGGAGGGAAGCTCCTTTAGGAGGTGTTAAGAAATTTGTAGACCAATAGCCTGATTTATTTGATTGATCCCCACTCTGCAATTATGATCTACGACAACTTTTGTGACTGTGACCTTCAAAAATTGAAATCCATACTTACCGCAAACTGGGGTCTAAAACACACTTGATCTTGAGCCTGAACAAACAATCTGAAATTGAAAAATTTGAAAAATGCTCAAGTATTTAAGAGCCCTTTTGCATACCTACCTACCCATATCTAACTTGGAGGTATATATTCACTAAGTGAACTCCCTTCTCCAATGCAACCAATCAAGTAAATGAATACATGATTGGTTCTTGTTCAGCCTTTTGAATATCCTGAAAAAACAAAAAGGCCACTCCCATCTTACCTGCCTTTGAAAAACAATGCTTGAAATTTTCTTTAAACTCTGCAACAAACCATTCCTAGCATAACATACTCCTTCTTTAGATTTTTCTAAGAAACCAACAAAAGGATCTTGGAATAATACCTGGCCCTGAGGATTTAAATAATAAGCTTCATCCAGGACTACTCCTTGTTCCACTTTGTCATGCTCAGGATTATTTTGAGAGAGAACCTCTATCCCTTCTTCATGATCATGTGTCATGGCATCCTCATAATGTACTACTATGTTTTCCTCAAGCAAACTTGATATGCCTTGATTGAGTTGGCTGAATTCTGTTTGAAGGCCATCACTTTGATGAGTAGGAGTACTCTATGGTAATAGGCCTTCTTGAGAAGGTAGCACAACATCTGTATCAATTTGTTTTATTGTTTCTTCTTGAGGAAATGATTCAGCACATAAATCATTTGTATAACAAATAGAAATGATTTCTTTATATAAAAATTTAGAGGCTGGTTGCATGCTTAGAATCTGATTGATTTCTTCTTCAGTTAAAGGAGGAGGCAGTCTTTGTTTTCTTTGGATAGAACCACAGTTGTTCTCTTTCTCTTGTGAAGACTGATCATATGGCTGAATGTCTTCTTGAGCCTCACACAAAAGAGCACATGAATCATCATTTGTTCCTTCAGAGATATCTTGTGGATCTTCTTTTATTTCTCGATTGCTTTCATTCTCAACCAACTTCTCTTGGTTGTCATGACAGTTAACTTGAGCATAAAATTCACGAATTGCTTCTAATAGATCTTCAGGATGCCAATTTCCCAAATATTCATCAATATTTACAAGGTATTGTATGAGATCTTCAGACTGATCACAACAATTTTCAGCTAATGATAAAGATGGATAATTTTCTTTATAATGCTCATAAAACACATTGTGGGAATCTTTTAAAGAAAACAAACTACTAGGGTTCAAAACTTCATACCCTTCCCTTGCTTTCCCTTCTAATGTTAGCATGAACATATTCGTGAGGCAATCCTCACGCCATTCAACCTTCAAACTCCATGAGTGTATATGAAATTTAATGAGATGTATCAAGGGGTCATCAATCTTTTCATCCTGAAAAATAGGCAGATTTATGTCCCAATTTACCTAAGGAACTTTGTGTGGGAATCCAGGAATGTGATATCTGTTTATTGGATCATACCTGCATTGTATCCTTGAATCCATGTTTGTCAATCAGTCAAAAAAAGGGTCATTGCATCTTTACAACCAATCTAGATTCTTCTACCAGTGGAATTGATCTGAAAATGAAAGTATTTGTTTTGCTGTTCAAAGTATTCATTTCCATTAAATTAAGTGTGCAAATTGTTTGGATAGTCTTGCAAGTGAAACAAAGCGTTTTTTATAACGGTTTATGAATTTTGGTGTGAGGGAGTGTTGGTTTAATTTACTGTTTAACAACTTTAATCTGAATAACACAGTAGAATAACTTCACCATAAACACACAGCAACATGATGAGGCAGATCACCCCTCCTGGGCTACATCTGTCGGGTCCAAGGCTCCCAGTGGGCATGTCCTTGATATATTATGATGCTCAAATTGGTAATACAGTGAGAAAAATGCCTAAACATACCAAACCAGCTGTGAAAATGATTTCAGAACACAGAAAGAAGCTAAGAATGACTCCGATTTCATCTAAAATAGTGAAGTGTAGTCCAATGCAACTCTGTTTCCCTCAAGGCCCTGATGGATCCCCAAGATTCTCTGAAGTATAAATGGCTGAAAGACACCTCTGATGGCTCTGAAACATATTCCAATGGCTCCAGAATGGTGAGAATACTCAGAGAAAAAAAAAAAAATCGCTCCAAAAGGTTCAGTGATGTGAAAGTTATGTCCAACAGAAGTTTTGTCCAATCTGGCCTAAAGAAACTCCACTAATTTTGGAGTAACTGCAGTTAGCTCCGCTACATCTGGCACTGGCGCCTAAAAAGGTGGACTCCGCTCCAGTTTAGCCATGCGGTTTGGGTGGCAATAAGTGTTTATGGGTCGACGGTCAGATGGACCGTCCGAACCCGTCGGATTAACCGTTGGCCCAATGGTTTCATAACCGTGGCCTTAACTCTATGCATAAAATTCCATCGAAGAACATGTGAACATCTGCTACTTGACCATAACTTTGTAACATAACCACCGGTTTAGAAGGCTAGGGTTCCAGGCCTGTGGTTATATGTATAGGGGGCTGGCCCCCTTTCCGCCCCCATTCAAACCTTTGTTGAAATTTAAATATGCAATGTATCCATTGTATAATAAGAACCATCGTGCGGGTGGGCCAGTCGGGCCTGTGGGATGGCGGCCACTCGACTCTTGGTCGAATCCTTCCAACTGAAAATAAGTTTGCCACTGTATAAACTTCAGCCTTGGGGCCACGTGGCGACCTCCGGGCAGGCCACGTGGCACCCTTTAATTGGCCACTAAATCCCATAGTCAACCCACTGTGCAATCCGCAATTGACAAATGTCGAGCTGTGATAGGTTGATGAAGGAATATTCCATGGAATATTCTCGAAATATTCTGTGGAATATTCTTTTATATATATATATATTTTTTTAATCAAAGTCAACCCAAGTCAAACTGGACTTTTGCATGAAATTGTGAATTTTCAAACTTGAATAACTTTCACATACAGTGTCAGATTTGAGTGTTGTTTGCGGCTACAGGATTGTATCGACGAGGCCTATCCTGTTGTTCTGGTTTCAACCAATTCTAAGAAGTTCCAATTTTGAGCATTTTCTTCACTTAGGACATGATCACCTGATCACACCTCCCCATTGGGAAGATTTTGGACCTCAAAATCCTTCAATTACCTGTTAAGAAGATGAGGGTATAGGTCCCTCACCTTTTCCACCTCAATCCACTTTTCCTTACTCGGTTTGATACCTTTAAGACCAACCCGAACATAATCAACATTTCCCCTCCTTGAAGTGCATGTCCCTCTGTCAAGGATAACATCCTCTTTCAACTCATCCAAATATTTTGGCGGGAAATTCTCTATGGATGATAGCTGAATGTCACTTTCATAATCAGAAATTAAAGGAGGTTCATACAAGCGTAAATTTTCCACATTCACAACAGAATACATTTACATGTATGAAGACAAATCTAATTGAAAATAATTATTTCCAATTTTTTTAAGGATCTTGAATGGACCATAACAAATAGGCTTCAGCTTTTTACCTTCTCCTTGCATTATTTCCTTACTAATATGCAACCATACCTCATCCCCTTCTTGAAACTTATGATCAATTCTGTGCTTATCACGCCTCTCCTTGTACTTGCCTTGACTTTTTTCAAGCTGTTATTGAACTTGTTGATGTATGAGCTGAATTATTTCAATGAACATGCGAGCTTTGTCAATGTCACTATGACCATCAATGGCCACATCCTTCTCAAGAATAAAATCTAAAGGTGACTTAGGCAAATACCCAAAACAAGCTTCAAAAGGTGAAGTATTTGTAGAAGAGTGCTTGGCCCGGTTGTAAGCATGCTAAATGTAATGCAAATGCTCATCCCAAAGCTTGGGATGCTTGCTGCAATAACCTCTCAAAATATGTACAATGGTTCTGTTCACTACCTCTGTTTGGCCATCTGTTTGCGGATGGAAAGCAATACTCTTCTTCAACTTGGTGTCCATCATCTTCCATAAATTGGATAAAAAATTCCCCACAAATCTGGAATCCCTGTCACTAACAATAGAAGTAGGCAAGCCATAATGAACCCATACATGTTGAAAATATAAATCAACAGTTTTTTCAATAGTTATAGATTTCTTATATGGCATAAGAATACACATCTTGCTGAAACGATCAACTACTACATAAAGATAGTCATGCTGCTTTCTAGATAATGGTAGCCCTCCAACAAAATCCATAGAAACACTTTCCCATGGTCTAGAAGGTATCGAAAATGGCGTATATAAACCAAACTTCCTATTGCTAGGCTTTCTTGTAGCACATAATGAACAACCTCTACTGAAACGTGAAACACTATCTACCATGCGAGGCCAATAACAATACCTTTGTAAATGTTCCACCGTTTTGCTTACCCCGAAATGTCTAGCTATGAGAGAAGAATGAGCTTCTCTCATGATGCTTAGTCTCTCTCCCTGTGGTATACATAACTTGCCCAAATGAAACATCAAAATTATTATGCAAATGATAATCATTCTCTTCAACATGATTCCCTTCACTCAAGTTAGCATACACATCCTTAAAATCAACATCTGATGCATACTGTTCTATGTAGCTCTCATGTACAATAGAATCATTCTTAAGCAAAGTACTAGCACTAATAATAGGCATTGAAAGCATATCAGCAACCTTTTTGTAAATACCTTTCTTGTACCTTATTACCAAGTGAAATTGTTGTAGGAAGCCCATCCGTCTGAAATGTCATGACTGCTACAATTTACTTTGTGATTACAAGTACTGTAAAGGCTGATGGTCGGTATGAACAATTGTTTCTTTGCCCATCAAATAGTGTTTCCATTTTTTGACACTTTGTACCAATGCATACAACTCTTTATCATATGTGGGATAATTCACAATAACACCATTAAATGTCTCAGAATGAAATGCAACAGGCTTACCATGCTGTAAGAGAACTGCACCCATGGCGTAATCACTAGCATTTGTCTGAATATCGAATGGCTGTCTCAAGTCCGGTAATGCAAGGACTGGAGCTAAAATTATCTTCTCTTTCAAAGACTTAAAAGCTTTCTGTTGCTTGCCTCCCCATTGGAAAGCACGCTTCACACTAGTCACTGCATGCATAGGAGCTGCTATGGCAGAGAAGTTAGAAATAAACTTCCTCCAATACTGAGCTGCACCCAAAAAACTTCTTACCTCTATAAGGGATTTTGGAGTAGGCCAATTCACAATGGCTTCTACTTTGGAAGGATCAATTCTCAAAGCGCCTCCTCCTACTATGTGTCCCAAATAAACCAAAGAAGTCTTTCCAAATTCACACCTTGACATTTTAAGAAATAACTGATTTTTCTTCAAAATATCATGTACTTTCTTAACATGCATGACATGCTGTTCTCTAGTCTTGCTGAAAATTAAGATGTCATCTAAATAGACAATAAAGAAATCATCAAGAAAAGGACGTAAGACATCATCCATTACCCGCATGAAAGTTGCAGGTGCATTGCATAAACCAAACGACATAACAAGCCACTCAAAGAGTCCCTGTTTGGTTTTAAATGTTGTCTTCCAAATGTCACTTTCTGCAATTCTAACTTGATGATAACCACTACGTAAGTCTAACTTAGTGAAATATTTAGCATCTTTCAACTGATCCAACAAATCAACTATCCTTAGAAGTGGGTAACGATTCTTTATCGTTATTTTTTTCAATGCCCTGAAGTCCACACACATGCGCCAAGTTCCATCTTTCTTTGGAATCAACACTATCGGTGACCCACATGGTGAAGTGCTTGGTCTTATGAATCCTTTGTCCAACATGTCTTTAATTTGCCTCTTGATTTCAACATTATCCATGATAGACAAGTGGTACATACCGATGCTAGGAAGAGGACAATCTTGATGTAAATGGATTTCATGCTGAATCTCCCTTTTAGGAGGTAAACTTGTCAGTTCCTGAAACATCTCATGATGTGCATAAAATACATCATATAAATCTTATTTAAGCTTGGAATCACAATTTTCAAATGACTAATGATTCATATCAACCTTGGGCTTAATCATAAGAAGTACAAAACTCTTACTAGAATTTACTAGCCTTTTTACCTATCCCGCATTTACCATCGCTATATTTGTCTTCTTGCGATGTGCTCTGACAATGAACTCCTTGCCATCTTTAAAGAGATGATATTTATTTTCATGGCGATGGAAGATCGCTTTCCTGTCAAATAAGTAAGGACTTCCCAAAACAATTCCTGATATATCAAGTGACACCACATCAAGTTCAACTGTGTCAATAAAGTGTGCAGTTACGGCGAATCACAATATGCACTTTCTTGAGACTTGTAAGTTTGCATCCTTGCATATCCACCCCAGTGGATAAGGCTTTAGATTTGAAATAGTCTCAAGTTTTAGCTGTTTTACCAAGTCTTCTGATATGAGATTTGCTTGTGACCCACTGTCAAACAGTGTGTCAATTTTAGTATGTTTTGAGACTACCCTCACATGGAACAATTCAATTCTTTCTTCCTCATTAGGATCTTTTACATGATAGTTTGAAGTACTAGTGCTTGCTTTAGTTTCAGTTTCCTTTCCCTTCATACTTTTCAAACCCATGGCTGCAATTTTGGTTTCATCCCCTGAATCATCACCTAAATCTTGAGGTGTAGTTGTAGTAGCTGCAATTTTCTTCTTTCCCTTGTTTTTGTTAAACTGATTTCTTTTTTCAGGATGTAATTTCCAACAGTTTTTCTCTTCATGGCCCTCTCTTGAATAATGTTTACAAATGAATTTTTCACCCTCTTGTTTGATAGATGCATTCTTTTTACCTTTTCCCTTAAAGGTTTTATCTTTGTTATTCCCATTTTAAGGCTTGTTTCTACCCTCATCAAAAGTGTTTTTCCCTCTAGCCTCTAAATGCGTAGCTTGTACACAAACTTCATCTAGACTAGTAGGATTGAACATAAGGATAGTATGTTTAAGGTAACTGTGAAAACCACCTATATATTTCAGCAAAGTATCTTGACTTTGTAAGTCTACCCTTAATAAGAGTGCTCTTCTCCTAAATTCCTGGGTATAGTCTTGCACATTTTGTCCCTTAAGCTGTCTAAAGTTTTTCCAATTCATTATAGCCTTTTGAAGATGAGCTAAAGGATAAAATTGCTTCTTGATTGCAATAATAAATTCAGTCCATGATAAATTAATCTTACCATGTTCTTGATTTCATCCTTGGTCTTGGCTTCCCACCATACCAATGCTACTCCATCCATTCTTAGTGAGGCTAGTTGTATCTTGGTGTCGTCATCATGAAGGTTTTTAATCCTTAAATAAACTTCCAATTGTCTGATCCAATTGTCTAGTTTCTCTGCATTGACTTCACCGTTAAACATGGGCAATTCAAATTTGACATCAAGCTTTAAAAAAGGATTTTTACCAGTGGTTTTCGACTTATGTGACTGATTTACCGAAGTCGAGGAAGACGATGTCGAGGAAGGGGATGAAGATGGAGATGGTGGAACACCATTTCCTCCATGTCCTTTCTTAGACTGATCATTACTCTTCTTTCCTCCTGATGAACCCTCTCCTTGTTTTTGGTTTTTAGACCCTTCTCTAACAATCCTATCATTTCTTTCTTGATAGAGGATCCTTACCATTTCAGTCATATCCAAGAAAGCTTTCCGGAATACCCGTTCTTCTTCCTTGGGATCCATCTCTTCAGGAGATTCTCCTTCTCTTGAAGACATGCTTGTAGCTGCTTCTAGGGCTCTTGGAGGTGGTTCTCTGACCTTTCTTGGTTGTGGATTAGTTTTTGCACTAACCAAGTTTCCTTCACCTCTCTTGACTTTTAGCCTAGTAAGCATAAAAACTTACAAACAAATGACTTAATATTTGCACAAAACAAATGCTGAGTAAAAAGTCTAGCTTCTAAGGCTCTAATCCTGAGCTCTGATACCCACTGATCTGAAAATTAAAGTATTTGTTTTGCTGTTCAAAGTATTCATTTCCATTAAATCAAGTGTGCAAAGTGTTTGGATAGTCTTGCAAGTGAAACAAAGTGTTTTTGATAACGATTTATGAATTTTGGTGTGAGGGAGTGTTGTTTCAATTTACTGTTTAACAAATTTAATCTGAATAACATAGCTAAATAACTTCACCATAAACACACAACAACATAATGAGGCAGTTCACCCCTCCTGGGCTACATTTGCCGGGTCTAAGGCTCCCAATGGGCATGTCCTTGATATATTATGATGCTCATATTGGTGATACAGTGAGAAAAAGGCCTAAAAAGAGCAAAACAGCTGTGAAAATGAATTCAGAACATAGAAAGAAGCTAATAATGACTTTGATTTCACCTAAAACAGTGAGGTGTAGTTCAATGCAGCTCCGTTTCCCTCAAGGCCCTGATGGCTCTCCAAGCTTCTCTGAAGTGTAAATGGCTGAAATACACCTATGATGGCTCTGAAACCTATCCCAATTTATCCATAATGCTGAGAATACCCGAAAAAAAAAAAAAAAAAAAAAAAAATTCACTCCAAAAGGTTCAGTAATGTGAAAGTTATGACCAACAGAAGTTTTGTCTAATCTGGCCTAAAGAAACTCCACTAATTTTGGAGTAACTGTAGTTAGCTCCGCTACATCTGACACTGGCGCCTAAAAAGGTGGACTCCACTCCATTTTAGCCACGTGTTTTGGGTGGCAATAAGTGTTTATGGGTCGGCGGTCACATGGACCGTCCGAATTCGTCGGATTAACCGTTGGCCCAACGGTTTCATAACCATGGCCTTAACTCTATGCATAAACTTCCGTCGGAGAACATGTGAAGATCCGCTACTTGACCACAACTTTGTAACGTAACCGCCGGTTTAGAAATCCAGGGTTCCGGGCCTATGGTTATAGTATAGGGCTAGCCCCCTTTCCGCCCCCATTCAAACCTTTGTTGAAATTTAAATATGCCATGTGTCCATTGTATAATAAGAACCATCGTGCGGGAGGGCTGGTCGGGCCTGTGCGCTGGCGGCCACCCGACCTGGGGTCGAATCCTGCCAACTCCAAATAAGTTTTCCACTGTATAAACTCCAGTCTTGGGGCCACGTGGCAACCTCCGAGCAGGCCACATGGCGCCCTTTAATTGGCCACTAAATCCCATAGTCAACCCACTGTGCAATCCACAATTGACAAATGTCGAGCTGTGATAGGTTGATGAAGGAATATTCCATGGAATATTCTCTAAATATTTTGTGGAATATTCTTTTATATATATATATATTTTTAATCAAAGTCAACCCAAGTCAAATTGGACTTTTGCATGAAATTGTGAATTTTCAAACTTGAATAACTTTCACATACAGTGTCGGATTTGAGTGTCGTTCACGGCTACAGGATCGTATCAACGAGGCCTATCCTGTTGTTATATTTTAAACCAATTCTGAGCAGTTCCAATTTTGAGCGTTTTCTTCACTTAGGACATGATCACCTGATCACACCTCCCCATTGGGAAGCTTTTGGACCCCAAAAGCCTTCAATTACCTGATAAGAAGATGAGGGTATAGGTCCCTCACCTTTTCCACCTCAATCCACTTTGCCTTACTCATTTTGCTGCCTTTAAGACCAACCCGAACATAATCAACATTTCCCCTCCTTGAAGTGCGTGTCCTTCTGTCAAGGATAACATCCTCTTTCAACTCACCCAAATGTTTTGTCGAGAAATTCTCTATGGATGGCAGCTGAATGTCACTTTCATAATCAACAATTAAAGGAGGTTCATACAAACGTAAATTTTCCACATTCACAATGGAATACATTTGCATGTATAAATGCAAATATAATTGAAAAACATTATTTCCAACTTTTTTAAGGATCTTGAATGGACCATAACGAATAGGCTTCAACTTTTTACGTTCTCCTTGCATTCTTTCCTTACTAATATGCAACCATACCTCATCCCCTTCTTGAAACTTATGATCAATTCTGTGCTTATCATGCCTCTTCTTGTACTTGCCTTAACTTTTTTCAAGCTATTCTTGAACTTGCTGATGTATGAGCTAAATTCTTTCAATGAACATGCAAGTTTTGTCAATGTCACTATGACCATCAATGGCCACATCCTTCTCAAGAATAAAATCTAAAGGTGACTTAGGCAAATACCCAAAACAAGCTTCAAAAGGTGAAGTATTTGTAGAAGAGTGCTTGGCCCGGTTGTAAGCATGTTGAATGTAATGCAAGTGCTCATCCCAAAGCTTGGGATGCTTGCTGCAATAACCTCTCAAAATATGTACAATGGTTTTGTTCACTACCTCTATTTGGTCATCTGTTTGTGGATGGAAAGCAGTACTCTTCTTCAACTTGGTGTCCATCATCTTCCATAAATTGGACCAAAAATTCCCAACAAATTTGGAATCCCTGTCACTAACAATAGAAGTAGGCAAGCCATAATGAACCCATACATGTTGAAAATATAAATCAGTAGTTTGTTCAGCAGTTATAGATTTCTTACATGGCATAAGAATACACATCTTGTTGAATCTATCAACTACTACATAAAGATAATCATGCTGCTTTCTAGATAATGGTAGACCTCCAACAAAATCCATAGAAACACTTTCCCATGGTCTAGAAGGTACCGGAAATGGCGTATATAAACCAAGCTTCCTATTGCTAGGCTTTCTTGTAGCACATAATGAACAACCTCTAATGAAACGTGAAACACTATCTACCATGCGAGGCCAATAACAATACCTTTGTAAATGTGCCACCGTTTTTCTTACCCCGAAATGTCCAACTATGAGAGAAGAATGAGCCTCCCTCATGATGCTTAGTCTCTCCCCCTGTGGTATACATAACTTGCCCATATGAAACATAAAATTATTATGCAAATGATAATCATTCTCCTCAACATGATTCCCTTCACTCAAGTTAGCATACACATCCTTAAAATCAACATCTGATGCATACTGTTCTATGTAGCTCTCATGTACAATAGAATCATTCTTAAGTAAAGTACTAGCACTAATAATAGGCCTTGAAAGCATATCAACAACCTTATTTTAAATACCTTTCTTGTACCTTACTACCAAGTGAAATTTTTGTAGGAAGCCCATCCATCTGAAATGTCGTGACTGCTGCAATTTAGTTTGTGATTGCAAGTAATGTAAAGGATGATGGTCGGTATGGACAATTGTTTCTTTGCCCATCCAATAGTGTTTCCATTTTTTTACACTTTGTACCAATGCATACAACTCTTTATCTTATGTAGGATAATTCACAACAACACCATTAAATGTCTCAGAATGAAATGCAACAGGCTTACCATGCTGTAAGAGAACTGCACCCATGGCGTAATCACTAGCATCTGTCTGAATCTCGAATGGCTGCCTCAAGTCCGGTAATGCAAGGACTGGAGCTGAACTTATCTTCTCTTTCAAAGACTCAAAAGCTTTCTGTTTCTTGCCTCCCCATTGGAAAGCATGCTTCACACTAGTCACTGCATGCATAGGAGCTGCTATGGCAGAGAAGTTAGAAATAAACTTCCTCCAATACTAAGCTGCACCCAGAAAACTTCTTACCTCCATAATGGATTTGGGAGTAGGCCAATTCACAATGGCTTCTACTTTGGAAGGATCAATTCTCAAAGCGCCTCCTCCTACTATGTGTCCCAAATAAACCAAAGAAGTCTTTCCAAATTCACACTTTGACATTTTAAGAAATAAATGATTTTTCTTCAACATATCAAGTACTTTCTTAACATGCATGACATTCTCTTTTCTAGTCTTGCTGAAAGTTAAGATGTAATCTAAATAGACAATAACGAAATCATCAAGAAAAGGATGTAAGACATCATCCATTACCCGCATGAAAGTTGCAGGTGCATTGCATAAACCAAACAGCATAACAAGCCACTCAAAGAGTCCCTGTTTGGTTTTAAATGCTGTCTTCCAAATGTCACTTTCTTCAATTCTAACTTGATGATAACCACTACGTAAGTCTAACTTAGTGAAATATTTAGCATCTTTCAGCTGATCCAACAAATCATCTATCCTTGGAAGTGGGTAACAATTCTTTACCGTTATTTTGTTCAATGCCCTGAAGTCCACATATATGCACCAAGTTCCATCTTTCTTTGGAATCAACACCATCGGTGACCCACATGGAGAAGTGCTTAGTCTTATGAATCCTCTGTCCAACAAGTCTTTAATTTGCCTCTTGATTTCAACATTCAACATGATAGAAAAGCGGTACATGCCAATGTTAGGAAGAGGACAATCTTGATGTAAATGGATTTCATGCTGAATCTCCCTTTTAGGAGGTAAACTTGTCGGTTCCTAAAACATCTCATGATGTGCATAAACTACATCATATAAATCTGATTTAAGCTTGGAATCACAATTTTCAAATGACTCATGATTCATATCAACCTTGGGCTTAACTATAATAAGTACAAAACTCTTAGTAGAATTTACTAGCCTTTTTACCTGTCTCGCATTTACCATCGCTATATTTGTCTTCTTGCGATGTGCTCTGACAATGAACTCCTTGCCATCTTTAAAGAGATGATATTTATTTTCATGGCGATGGAAGATCTCTTTCCTTTCAAATAAGTAAGGACTTCCCAAAACAATTCCTGATATATCAAGCGGCACCACATCAAGTTCAACTGTGTCAATAAAGTGTGCAGTTATGGCGAATCACAATATGCACTTTCTTGAGACTTGTAAGTTTGCATCCTTGCATATCCACCCAAGTGGATAAGGCTTTGGATGTGGAATGGTCTCAAGTTTTAGTTGTTTTACCAAGTCTTTTGATATGAGATTTGCTTGTGACCCACTGTCAAACAGTGTGTCAATTTTAGTATGTTTTGAGACTACCGTCACATGGAACAATTCAATTCTTTCTTCCTCATTAGGAGCTTGTACATGCCAGTTTGAAGTACTAGTGCTTGCTTTAGTTTCAATTTCCTTTCCCTTCATACTTTTAAAACCCATGGGTGCAATTTTGGTTTCATCTCTTGAATCATCACCTAAATCTTGAGGTGTAGTTGTAGTAGCTGCAGTTTTCTTCTTTCCCTTCTTTTTGTTAAACTGATTTCTTTTTTCAGGATGTAATTTCCAACAGTTTTTCTCTTCATGGCCCTCTCTTGAACAATGTTTACAAATGAAATTTTCACCCTCTTGTTTGATAGATGCATTCTTTTTACCTTTTCCCTCAAAGGTTTTATCTTTGTTCTTCCCTTTGTAAGGCTTGTTTCTACCCTCATCAAAAGTGTTTTTCCCTCTAGCCTCTAAATGCATAGCTTGTACACAAACTTCGTCTAGACTAGTAGGATTGAACATAAGGATAGTATGTTTAAGGTAACTGTGCAAACCACCTATATATTTCAGCAAAGTATCTTGACTTTGTAAGTCTACCCCTAATAAGAGCAAGTTCTTCTCCTAAATTCTCGGGTATAGTCTTGCAATATTCCTCATTCCTTAAGCTGTCAAACACTCATATCGGCGAAATAGGTAACTTGACCTCAAAATGGGAACTCTAGCCCAAAAAGACTCAAAAAAACATGAAAAAACACCCCAAAAACAAAAAAAGTGTATTCCAGAACGCACTTGGTTTTTTTTTAAGGTCAAATTTCAACATTTTATAAAATTATGCTAAAAACAAAATTGTTTCTTGGAAAAAGGATTGAAAAAACACCCTCAAAACAAAACCAGTTGACGCTGGAATAACAAAAAAAAAAAAAATTGTCATATTTTTGACATTTTTAAAAATAGAAATAACATTTTTTAATTTTTAAAATTCAAACATTAAAAAAAAACCTAAAATTTAAGAAAAAAAATAAATTTAAAAAATAAAAACATTTTAAAGCTTAAAATTTAAAAATATATAGGAATAAAAAAATAAAAACAAAATAAAAATTTTAATTCAAACATTAAAAAAAAACATAAAATTTAAGAAAAAAATTAAAAATTAAAAAAAAAATTAAAGATTAAAATTTCAAAATATATAGAAATAAAAAAATAAAAATATTAAATTAAAAAGAAAAACAAGTTAAAAAAAAAAAAATATATATATATATATAGAAATTAAATTTAAAAAAAAAATGTTTATTAAATTTTAAAAAATAAAAAATAAAATTAAAAATTAAATTTAAAGAAATGTATTAAATTTTAATAAATTTAAAACTTTAAAATAAAAAAATAAAAAAAAATAAAAAAAAAAATTAAACATTATTGAAATTAAAAGTAAAAAAACGAAAATTAATTAAAAGACAAATGAAAAAAAAAAATACAATAAAAATATTAAATTTAAAGAAATATATATTAAAAGAACAAATAAATTTTAAAAAATATATCAAATATAAATTATAAAAAATAATATATATATATATATATATATATATATATATATTAATTATAGATTTTATTAAATTAAAAAAAATGTTAATATTAAAATAACAAATTAAATTAAAAAAATATTAAATTTTAATAAATAAATGAATAACAAATAAAAATTAAATTTTAAATATAAAGAAAAAAAAAACATTGTTAAAATAAAAAGTTAAAAAACTTTAAAAATCAATTAAAATTGAAAAATTGAAAAAAATAAATTAAAAAATATATATTAAATAAAAAATAAAATAAAAAACAAATTAATTTGAAAATATTAAGTTTAACTAAAAAAAATCTAATTTTAAATACACAATTTTAATTGAAATAAAAAAATATAAAAATTTTATGTAATTTAAAAAAATAAAAAATTTAAAAAATTTAAAAAATTTAAAAAAATTAAATGAAAAAACTAAACATAAAATTTAATAATAAGAACAAAATATGAAAAAAAAAAAAATCAATTAAATAAAAAAAAAATACAAAATTTAATAAAAATTATTAACAAAATTTAGAAAAAAAAAATTAAAAACAAAAAAAATAATTAAAAAAAAAAAAAAATTCCAATATAAAAATTAAATTAAAAAAAAAAAAAATTAAAATTTTTTGAATTAGAAAAAAAATTAAAAAAAAATCAAATTTAAAAAAAAAAAGAAAATAAAAAATAAAGAAGAATTTTTTGATTGTGGTGGCACCGCCAATCGGCCTTCCGCCTAGGTGATGGCGGAGGCCGGCCGCTAGGCAGGAGGCCGATTCCGAAAAATCGCCCTCCCGTGGCAGGAGGCCGATTCCGAGAATCGTCATCCCCGTGGCGGAGGTCGATTTCTGGGACCGCCTCCCGCACGAAGAGAGGTCGGTCTCCGAACCGCCCGAGGATCTACGCCTCGTAATCGACTCGCGACCGGGAGGGCGATTCCCGAATCGCCTCCGGCGGGCCGTGAGGGAAGGCCTCGAACCGCCTCCTCGGGGAAGGCGATTCCCGACCGGCTCCCGGCTCGGCGGAGGGACATTCCCCGGGAACGGCCACCCACCGCCGGGAGGGCGATTCCCCGAATCGTCCTCCCGCGGAATCGTCCTCCCGCCAAGGTGGCAAGAGAGGTGCCGCCCGCGTCGGGCCACCCCGCCTACCGTCGGCCACCCGAAGTGAGGCAGTCGATCGGCGTGCGCCACCACGATCAAAAAATTCTTTTATTTTTTAATTTTTAATATTTATTTATTTTTTTTAATTTGTTTTTAATTTTTTGTTTAAATTCAAAAAATTTATTTATTTTTTTTTATTTTTTTTTAGATTTAATTTGTTTTAATTTTTTTTTTTTTTTTTTTTTGTTTTTTTTTTAAATTTTGTTTTTAAATTTAATATTTTATATTAATTATTTTTTAAAATTTAAAATTTATTCATTAAATTTATTAAATTTTAATTTAATTTAATTTTTTTTTTTTTAAAATCTTTTAGTTTATTTGGTTTTTCATTTTTAAAATTTATAAATTGTTTCATTTAAAAAAGACAACAAATTTATGGATATTTGTTTTTTAATTATTTGCGCGTGGTTTTTTTCATTTTTTTTGTTTTTTAATGATAGTTTTTTAATTATAATTCTTTTATTTTAATTTTTTTTTCAATTTTAAATTTTGTTTTTTTATTAATTTGTTTTTTTTGTTAATTTTAAAATATGTATTTTTGTTTTATTATTATTATTATTTTTTTAATTTAAAATTTAAAATTTAATTTTTTTCTTTTTTGTATTTTATTTTTTTTATCTAAATTTGAATTTTGTAATTTAAATTATTTTTAAATTTTTTATTTTATTTTATTTTATTTAATTATATGGATTTTTTTAATAACTTAGAAAAAAATGTTTTTGATGTTTTTGATGTTTTTTTTTTCGTTAAATTATGTGTTTTTTTTTTCAAATTTTGTCATTTATTTTGAGATAATTTTCGAATATTTTTGTTTTTTTTGTTTTATTTATTTATTTTTGTTTAATTTTTTTATTCTTACGAGTTAATTTTGTTTTGTTTTTACATTTTTATTGGTTATATATATATATATATATATCTAAGTTTTGTGTTTTATTACCAACATGAAAATCACCACTCTAAGAAAAAAAGGTTGATGATGCATCAATACGTTTCAAAATTAGCATGAAAATCACCGCTCTAAAAAAAAAAGTTGATGCTGCATCAATACGTTTCAAAATTAGCATGAAAATCATTAACATTTTAAAACAAATATTCATACTTCATAAATAAAAATATTAGAGTGTCAAAAATGTGCTAAAAAAAGAAGAAGATGTGATTATGCATCACCACTTTTCAAAATCGGGTGCTTTTTATGCTACAAAAAAAAAGTAGGTAACAGTGCGGTTACCTATTTCATCGGTAACATTGTTTCTAAAGTTTTGCCAATTCATTATAGCCTTTTGAAGATGAGCTAAAGGATAAAATTGCTTCTTGATTGCAATAATAAATTCAATCCATGATAAAGTAATCTTACCATGTTTCTTGATTTCATCCTTGGTCTTGGCTTCCCACCATACCAATGCTGCTCCATCCATTCTTAGCGAGGCTAGTTGTATCTTGGTGTCGTCACCATGAAGGTTTTGAATCCTTAAATAAACTTCCAATTGTCTGATCCAATTGTCTAGTTTCTCTGCATTGAATTCACCATTAAACATGGGCAATTCAAATTTGACATCAAGCTTTAAAAAAGGATTTTTACTAGTGGTTTTCGACTTATGTGACTAATTTACCGAAGTCGAGGAAGATGATGTCGAGGAAGAGGATGAAGATGGAGATGGTGGATCACCATTTCCTCCATGTCCTTTCTTAGACTGATCATTACTCTTCTTTCCTCCTCATGAACCCTCTCCTTTTTGGTTTTTAGACCTTTCTCCAGCAATCCTATCATTTATTTCTTGATAGAGGATCCTTAACATTTCCGTCATATCCAAGAAAGCTTTCCGGAATACCCGTTCTTCTTCCTTGGGATCCATCTCTTCAGGAGCTTATCCTTCTCTTGAAGACATGCTTGTAGCTGCTTCTAGGGCTCTTGGAGGTGGTTCTTTGACCCTTCTTGGTTGTGGATTAGTTTGTGCACTAACCAAGTTTCTTTCACCTCTCTTGAGTTTTAGCCTAGTAAGCATCAAAACTTGCAAACAAATGACTTAATCTTTGCACAAAACAAATGCTGAGTAAAAAATCTAGCTTCTAAGGCTCTAATCCCGAGCTCTAATACCCATTGATCTGAAAGTGAAAGTATTTGTTTTGTTGTTCAAAGTATTCATTTCCATTAAATTAAGTGTGAAAAGTGTTTGGATAGTCTTGCAAGTGAAACAAAGTGTTTTTGATAACGATTTATGAATTTTGGTGTGAGGGAGTGTTGTTTTAATTTACTGTTTAAAAACTTTAATCTGAATAAACAGCAGAATAACTTCACCATAAAAACACAACAACATGATGAGGCAGTTCACCACTCCTGGGCTACATCTGCTGGGTCCAAGGCTCCCAATGGGCATGTCCTTGATATATTATGATGCTAAAATAGGTAATACAGTGAGAAAAAGTCCTAAACAGACCAAAACAGCTGTAAAAATGAATTCAGAACATAGAAAGAAGCTAAGAATGACTCTGATTTCACCTAAAACAGTGAAGTGTAGTCCATTGCAACTCCGTTTCCCTCAAGGCCTTGATGGCTCCCCAAGCTTCTCTGAAGTATAAATGGCTGAAAGACACCTCTGATGGCTCTTCAACCTATTCCAATGGCTCCATAATGCTGAGAATACCCTAAATAAATAAATAAAAATTCGCTCCAAAAGGTTCAGTAATGTGAAAGTTATGACCAACAGAAGTTTTGTCCAATCTGGCCTAAAGAAACTCCACTAATTTTGGAGTAACTACAGTTAGCTCTGCTACATCTGGCACTGGCACCTAAAAAGGTGGACTCCGCTTCAGTTTAGCTGCACGGTTCGGGTGGCAATAAGTGTTTATGGGTCGGCGGTCACATGGACCGTCTTAACCCGTTAGATTAACTGTTGGCCCAACAGTTTCATGACCGTGGCCTTAACTCTATGCATAAACTTTTGCCGGAGAACATGTAAACATACGCTACTTGACCGCAACTTTGTAACGTAACCACCGGTTTAGAAGGCCAGGGTTTTGGGCCTATGGTTATATGTATAGGGGGCTGGCACCCTTTCCACCCCCATTCAAACCTTTGTTGAAATTTAAATATGCAATGTGTCCATTGTATAATAAGAACCATTGTGCTGGCGGGCCGGTCGGGCCTGTGGGCTAGCAGCCACCCGACCCAGGGTCGAATCTTGCCAACTCCAAATAATTTTTCGACTGTATAAACTTCAGTCTTGGGGCCATGTGGCAGCCTCTGGGCAGGCCATGTGGCACCCTTTAATTGGCCACTAAATCCCATAGTCAACCCACTGTGCAATCTGCAATTGACAAATGTCGAGTTGGGATAGGTTGATGAAGGAATATTCCATGGAATATTCTTAGAACATTTTGTGGAATATTCCCAAAATATTCTGTGGAATATTCTTTTTTTTAATATTTTTTTAATCGAAGTCAACCTAAGTCAAACTGGACTTTTGCATGAAATTGTGAATTTTCAAACTTGAATAACTTTCACATACAGTGTCGGATTTGAGTGCCGTTCACGGCTACAAGATTGTATCGATGAGGCATATCCCATAGTTTTGGTTTCAACCAATTTTGAGTAGTTCCAATTTTGAGCATTTTCTGCACTTAGGACATGATCACCTGATCAAGAATCTTTAGGCCAACTAAAAACTATGGAGTTGCCAGGTGGATGATTTTAACTTTCTTGAGGCTGACTGTTGTCCACCATTAGTAACCAGATACCAATCTTGGCTAGTACTTGAATCATCTAATTTTGAGTGGGGTTTCTGAGTTCTGAAGAAATATTAAGCTTTTTAAATAACTCAGTCTCCCCAGTATGGTCACCATTATGTTAGCTCCCTGTAATTTGTAAGATTGGCTAGAACAAGTAGCAGTGAAAAATATCAAACCACTTTGGAGTCCATGACCTAGCCTTCCTGGCCTCAGAGAGGGCTCTCTCTGTATTTATGATTAACTGATTTAGCTTTATGATTATATTTTCTGATTTTAGGCTAGTTATAAATATTGGGGTTGTTTGTTTGATTGTTTGATTGGTTGGATAGATAGAAAATGTGGGAAGCTTAATCCATTGGGCTATGGAGTCACAAAGGGTTGAGTTGTACATCAACTTTTCAAGGTTTTTCACAGGGAAAAATAAGTATATCAAATGGATCTCTTTGGCAAGATGAATATGAGATGGCAGCGAGTTTAGTAAAGCTAAAGACAAGTTAAGAATTCTTTAACTATACTTCAACATAGAAGCAGAGAAAAAAGTCTTTGAATTCTGCATTCAGGACTTTTTAGAGAAAAAAACATTCAAGATAACATTTCAGTGAAATTAAAGAGCAGTTAAGAATTCTTTAACTCAACTTCACAAGAAAGACCTCAAGATAACAGCTTCAGCTAAACTAAAGAGAATTTAAGAATTCTTTAGTTAAAATTCAAAGGAAAACCTTAAGATAATAACTAGGTAAAACTAAAGAGCAGTTAATAATTCTTTAGTTATACTTTGCAATGGAAAACATTGAGATAATAGTAACAGACATAATTAAGTGCTCATGTAGCATATCTTAATCTCAAATTTTTGTTTTGCTATCAGGGAGATTGATGTATAATATGGAAAAACAAAGGAAAAACATTAACATAAGAGGGATAACATCACCATTAACATAGCTCAAGGATACTGTGGAAGTGCTTGTATTACTGATGTCCTGCTAAAAAATAGTTACAGTGCTCCAATACAATGATATTTGCAACTCAGAGTCTAAACAAAGTCCAACTAACCAACCAACAACCAACACTGATAATGAAAATACATGCAGTATTTAACTGCAACTGAGTAGGTTTCCCTAATCTAGGGTGACAAAGTGCCTTTACTACAGAGTAAATGAAACTTTGACAATTGTGACCATGCAAGTCCTAAGCCAAAAATATCTCTGACAAACCTACTATAGTAATAACTTTGAAATTAACTCATGAGCTAAATTTAAAATATCTTTGACCAGCTACCTGTAATATTAAATTTTACAATAACTTCTGAACTGATGCTAAAATATCTGTAACTGTAATATTGACTTTGGTTGCTTTCATTAAATCAAAATTAAGCTAGAGGTGGCTTATGTGGTTGAGAAGAGGCCAATGCTGTGTGGCCTTGACATCTGGCTTTGTCTTCCTTCGTTGATTTGTCTTTTAATCTTCAAACTGTCCTTATCTGTCTTGGCTGTCACTGTAAATTTATTTTTACCTTACTATATCACATGCCCTTTACCTTTCACTGTCATAGTGAATCCTTTACCTTTCACTGTGTTTTTATCTGTTTTTATTTTTACTCTGTTCTTTAATTGCGTTTTTTATCCCTTTTTTGTCTTTACCCTGGTTGCCCCTTTCCTGCTTTTGTCCATTCTTCTGCTCGTAATCCTCTGCTGCAGAAAAAAAATTCAAATCCATACCCTGTGAGTCTTGGCTGGAGGCGGACAGGTGGGGAATGCAAAAAGGCATGTAAGCCGTTGGATCGGATGAGGGAGATCGAACGTCTGTTGGAGTTTCGGATGGACGGTAGAAGGTGGGACCGGGCGGTCTAATGGAGAGGTGGTTTACGGTTTATCGTGCGACACATGAGTGGTTAGGTGGTTTAGTTGGAGGGTATGCGATGAAGCAGAGGAGTGAAAATGTAATATTTTCTCGATTGGAAAAGTCATGAACCGAAAAATATCCTTTCAACAAATTTAACCATATATTTACAACATCTGCCTCTATCTATCCTTCAAATATGGGAATATCAAAATTAACTTCTACATGTAAAAAAGGAGTGGCACCTCCAGAGTGGCTACTAGATGTAGATGCGTTGCCTTTGGGTAGCCGTCAAAGGATCTGGGAAAATTTATCCATCATTGTGTTCCTCTGTTTATCGAGGGCCTCCTTAAGCAATATTTTGAAAGGATCTCCCACTCCCTCGTCTTTCTTTTCTTCCGCCATGGGAGGTCATCAGGGTTTGCGAGACTGATATTTCAAAGGTTCAACCATATCGATCAGTAACTCCTTATACCCTGATCTTGTTGGGGAGATGCAAAGAAAAACAAAGAAAGAGAAAACCACTCTCATACTACTGATCCAAACTTATGTAGGAATGCAATAGGATAAATATATAAAAATAAACACAGAGATGCAACAAAAATAAAAACTTCATTTCATTAATATCAAAGAACTAAAATATGCTTACATACAGAATGGAAAAAAACTAGCTCGGATGATGATAGCTTATCTCTGAGAAGAGATGTGGTAGATAAATGCCTCTAAACTGTGTTACAATGAGGCTCAAGGGAATTTTATTATTGGAAAACAAGGGAAAACCCTAAAGAACCAAAATCATAACCCAAGGAGATGGAACTCCAAGAGTTTGTGGGCCTCGTTGGGGTTAGTTGGGAAGCCAACTTCCCAGGGTCATAAGTTGGTCATATTATCTTCATTTAGCGTATGTGATACCTCTTTGGAAAGATATCTCTGAGTACTACAGTATTTTCTGCTAGGTGCCTATAGTGGAACTCAAAAAAATTATCATTTATGGGGTCAAAACTGCTTCGGAAGTTCAAGACCCAAAAAAATCCTAAAAATAGTAAATGTTACTATAAACAAGGAAACTGATGGAATCGACTAGAGGTCTAGGTCGAATAGGCAGGCGACCATAAATATCCACCTAGATAAGTCCTCCCTCCTTAGGAAGCAATGGTCCCCATTGTGTGCATAGCCTCCATGAGGTGAGGAAATTTCTGTTGAACTTGGTCCTTGGTGAACCACTTGCTTTGGTGAAGGATTTGGTCTTCTTTGACAACTTGATATAGCTGGATCCTCTGTTGGCACGCTCACTTGAAGAAACAAAAAGGTGTCCCAGGTGGCATAACAGTGCATCCTAGAGGTCAAAATTCAGAACTTTCTTACCTTCCAGGAGTGTATGGTATGTGTTGTCGAATTTTAGATCACTCTTGTTAAGATGCAGCCACCCCGAACTCTCGTTCCCACAAGATTCGAGCACAGTGGTTAGCACCACGATCGACGATCGGCTCAGGAAGTCTGCAACATTATTGGTGTTTCCCTTCTTGTACTTAATATTCAAATGGAACTATTGCGGGTATGTGGACCATTTCTTATGGCGATAGTTATGAAACTTCCCTTGTGTCTGTATGAAATGCATGGGATGGTGGTCTGTGTGGATGGTTGTTTCCTTCCCCATAATGTATTGCTTACATTGTCGACAGAGCTACACAATGGAATACATATATTTTTCATAGGTGGGACACTTTCAAACTGTGTCAGAAAGGGTCTCACTGTGATATGACACTAGATGCCCTTGATGAGTAAGAACTGCACTAATAAAATAGTAAGAGGCATCTATCTCAATCTCAAATGGTTGTTGTAGGTCTGGTAATGTGAGCACTGGTGCAGAGCAGAGAAGATGCTTCAACTCAATGAATGCCCTCTGTTGGGATTCAAATCAAAATAAATTTGCTTTCGGTCCTCCCTTGGTGAAATGAATAAAAGGAAAAGTGATATGAGAGAACCCCAACATGAACCTGCGATAGAATTTGGCAAGACCGAGAAAGATGCAGAGCTTTGTTAGAGTGGTTGGGGATGGGCAATCTCGAATGACCTGTATCTTCATTGGGTCCACATGCACACTATTCTCATCAATGATGCACCCCAGATAATTAACCTGGGTCATGCCAAAAGTGCATTTATCCAAATTAGCACACAACTTGTGTTGCCACAATGCTTGGAGGACTTGTCAAATGTGGCGGAGGTGCATTTATGAACTATGGATGAATATCAGGATGTCATCCAAATACACCACCATGAATGATTTTTGAAAGGTCGCAAGATGTCGTCCATCATCCTCATGAAGGTTGCGGTGGCATTCGTCAACCTGAAAGGCATGACCAACCATTCGAAAAGGCCATCCTTGGATTTGAAGGCAATCTTCCACACATCAGAGGGTTTGATTAGTACCTGGTGATAACCAAACTTCAAGTCAATATTGCTAAAATATTTGGCCCCCTTGAGCTAGTCCAAAATGTCATCAATTATGGGATTGGATACCTATTCCTGACAATGATCTTATTAAGCTCCCGATAGTCAATACAGAGTCTCTAGGTCCCATCCTTCTTCTGCACCAACATGATCGGACTCGCACAGGGTGATGAACTTGGCCCGATGTGCCTTTTCTACTGCAGTTCCTGAATCTGACTCTTGATTTCATCGTTCTCTAGAAAAGAGAGTCGATAGATCGGTCCATTGGGTAACAGGGTTCCTAGGGTCAGATCGATGGATTGCTTGACCTGACAATGTAGAGGTACCCCCTACGGATGAGGTGAAGATTCCTTGGACTCCTCCATGACCTTGCCCATATGTTGCTGTCGTGCAGAGGAGCCATGTTTGGAGGCCGTGGCCACAATATTCTTCTTTCCCTAAGGGTGAGTCATAAGGAAAACAATTTTCTTGGTCTGGCAAATGATTTTACTGCATTGCTTCACAGTGATCAAAGAGATGGCAGTAGGCGATGCTACCTCCAATATCCTATACAAATTATTTCCCAAAGTAATAAAAATAATGCAAAGCCTAGATTCATACACAATATTTTGCTTCTACAAATATGGTTGCCCTAATAATACATCACAAACTTCAAGAGGTGCAACATCACACAATACGTCATCGGTGAAGGGCCTGATGTTGTAGGGGAGGCGACATTGCTAGCTGACATGAATATCTCGTCCTTGGTGAAGCCACTCGATGGTGTATGGTTGCGGGTGTGTTGTGGTCGGTAAGCCCATCCAATTCACAACATATGCTGAAATGAGGTTCTTTTGGCTCGCATTGTCGACAATGAACTACAGTGGAGAACCCGTCACCCACATTCTTGAGTGGAAGAGGCGCTCCACCTCCTCTACATCTTCGGGCTCACAACTTTGGATCTTGGTGGTGGAAATAATGGAACTAGGCTCCGCATTAATAATTTGCTTCCCTTTATCATTTCCTTTGTCAGGTTCTGACTAAGAGTTGTAACATGCATTTGATTCATAAGCCTTCATCTCAGCCACCATTGATTGCTTGGCTCGACACTCACTCATGTTGTGAGTGGGGATCTTATGGAACTCACACCACTTTCTTGTGTCCTTCTTTGCCTTCGTGGTGTTGTTCTTTTATTGAGGCTTCGTTAGGCTTTTTTAGGTCACCCCGCATTGGATTTTTCCTTTGTTCTATAGTTTGGGGGCACCTTTCCCTTTCTTTAGTTTCAGAGATCCAAAGTCTCGCTTCTTCTGTTTAAACTTTTGCTTGATCTTGACAACATATCGATAGGCGATACCGAGCAAGGAGAGTTCAAAGAAATCCATTTCATCCTAGATGTACTTATGTAAACATATGTGTTACTTAAGTACCAAATTCCGCTCATAATCCTTTATACTCAGCTTTGTGCGAAGGGAATGAAAACCATTTGTGAACTCTGACACATATTTATCCCTTCCCTCCCACAACGTGGTCCACTTTATGTATTTATATTAATAGCTTCCGACAAGGTAATATTATTTCTTGAGGCATCTCGGAAAGAATTCCAAGTGGGTGTGGCTGAAAACAGTTAGGATTCCCTCTCTTCCTTTTGCTCACAGTAGGTTTCCCAGAAGTCCTTGACATGGGGGGCAACTTTGAGGAGTGAAAAAGTAAATTTTCCCGATATGAAAATTCATGAACCAAAAAATATCCTTCCAACATATTTAACCATCTATCTACGACGTATACATCTATCTGGAATGGCGCATTTAGAGTGGTTACTGGATCCAGATGCGTCGCCCGCGAGTAGTTGTTGAGGGATATGGGAAAATTTATCCATCATCACATTCCTCTGTTTCTCGAGGGCCTCGTCGAGTAATATTTTGAAAGGATCTCCTGCTCCCTCGTATTTATCTTCTTCCACCATGGGAGGTCATCAAGATTTGCGAGGTTGATCTTGTAACGATTCAACCAAGTCAAGCCCTAACTCCTCATACCCTGATCTCGTTGGGGACATGCAAAGAAAAATAGAGAAAGAGAAGACCGCTTTGATGCCACTGACCTGGACTTATGTAGGAACATAATAGGATACATATATAAACATAAACACAAATATGCAACAAAAATAAAACTTCATTTCATTAATATTAAAGAACTGAAAGCATACAAAGCATGTTTTATGATACCTCAAAGGCAACAAAGCAACAAAGCATGTTTTATGATACCTAAAAGGCAGTACCCAGTATATATTATCGTATAGATAGACAAAGGGAGTGAAGTTGCATGGATTCATAGATTTTGATTGGGCAGGGAGTCCATCTAACTGAAAGAGTACATCAGGTGCAATATTCAGTGTTGGGTCCACAACAATTTCCTAGTATAACATGAAGCAGAGGTCTATGGCACTTAGCTTAGCAGAAGCTGAATACACGACTTCAAATCAAGCAACAAGTGAGGCGATCTGGATGAGAAATATACTTGTGGGATTGTTTGGTCAGGAGATGAATAAAAATTTCATTTATTGTGATAATCAGAGTTGCATTAAGCTCTTTGAGAATCTGGTATTTCATGATCAATCCAATCATATAGATATTTAGTATCATCATTTATGGCAGTGTGTTCAGAGGAGGATAATGTTGCAACAATACATTCCAATTGAGGAATAAGATGTTGGCATATTGACAAAGGTTTTTTTAAGATGGAAGTTAGAATTCCACAAGTGCAGGATAGGGGTGGTTGATAATCCGTTTCTTACTAAGAGGGAGTGTTGATAAGTGTAGCAAGAAAGACTCAATTTGACTTAGCCTCGGTAAAATTGGGAAAAATTGAAACTTCTACATCAGCAAACAACTTAGAGGCAATTAATTAAGGTGACATGTATCTTGTAACTTAGTTAGCTTAGTAAATTCGAGTCAGAGGGCTTAGAGTTCAGTTTTCATGTGTTGGTTGCTAATTTTAGTAATCCAGTTTAGTTATTTTTAGTTGTACTCAATTAAACTAGTTCTAACAATTAATAGAACTAATTGGATTCAGTTTTGCTGTGGGACAACAATCTAACCCAAGGATCATCCAGTTAATTGATCAATAAGCCAAAATAGCTCATGCATACAAGGAATTCGAATAGCTCAGTTGTGGTGTAGAGTCCAAGGTAGTGTAACATTAGTTGTAGACTAGTCTTGAGTGTACAAGTGTTGCATGAAATCAATGGTCGATCCTTGGGAAGTGCACAATAAATTTGGAGGAAATTCCTAAAGTATAGAGGCTAATTTCCTCAGGATTTGCACTAGGAAATAGGGGACTTGGTGAGAAAATATTTTTATATGTGTTGGACAAACCTTGTTCATTGAGCAGAGAGAACAATTATTCTTTTGTAGTTTGCGCTCAGAGTTGGAGCTAGGAATTGTAATAGTTTCTCAATTCATTGATTAATGAAAACATGGTTGAGGGGTTTTTCCCAATTGGGTTCCCCTAGAAATCACTGTGTATGTTTGGTTTTTCTTACTGCATCCCTATTCATGTTATTTTAAATTATGAATTTCATTCCGCATATCAGTAGAGTAGAATTGTGTCACTTGATTTTAGACTAAATTTCTTGAGTAGTTTCAATTCTATCAAATTTCTACATAAGATAAAGGAAAGAGTGGTTTTCCCGACCAAAATATGCTGAGTCTGTCTGATGCACCTCTAGAGCATTACACCAATTCTTCACAGCTACTCCCTAAAACACCCGCCTCTTTGAAAACTTCTACTATTCGGGCTTAATTTCTTGCAAAAAAATAATCCAAGGTTTTTCTTGCCTTACCAAATATTTAACTGTTAGGGATTTTATGGAACTCCCTAAGCCCTGTATGTTCCATAATAACACTTTCATTTGGAAGGAGGAATTTGCGAGAGAAATCCCCCTTTAGTTCCTTCACATCCTTTACCCCCTTTACCTTTTAGAGCGTTAATGATCACTGGTTTATTCCCCAACTTCTTATTTTGTTCGACTTCCTTTCCTCTCAATGGTTTTTTGAGTGACAAAATTTTTTCCTGGAACTCTCAATTTCATGGTTGCTACCCTCATTTTCCCATACTAAAATCTGAGCCCTATTTTTAGGTTATTACCCTGACAACAAAATATACATCTCAAACTGCTCCTACATTAGGATATTTAGGGTAGGGCCCTTGAGGTGAATCCGAGTGTGTCTATTTTTTGGATAACTGGTGGTTTATCTGCTTCATTGAATTCTCCTTCCTCATATTTCACATTATATTCTTCATCTTCGATTGTTTCCTTATTTAGGGAAGGGTTTGAACCATCCTTCCCTTCTCCCTCTTGATTTTTAAGAGTGTTGAAAGGAATAGCTAAAGTAGATGCACCATTATTGTTGCGAGTCTTCAAGGAATTTGCAATCATTGGTTTACTCTAATTTTTGCCTCTATGTTGTGTTTGCCATTGCTTTGCTGGGGGTGCAGATGGATCAAGGCCTTTATTTCTTGGGAGCTTAGAATAATCACCAACAAAATGGCCGTATTCATGGAAATTTTGACATTTTAAGGGGATCTTCTCATAATCTAGGGTGTGTATGTGGGTCTAATACCCTAGGGTTAAATTGATCTCATAGGGCATAAACACTACAAGGAAAAGACCCTCTAGCGGAGGTTATAAAGGAGGTTTTTAGTGTTATAAAATTGGCCAAAATTGTCAAAAAAACATTTGCTACAACATCCGTTTTTGGTAACGAAGGTTTTGACGGAGCTGCCAATGAAACTTCAACACAACTTAAAAAAACTAGGAGGCCAGAGGTTTTTACAGATGTTTTTCTTATCGGTGCGCGCTTTATGTGTGAACGAACCGGTGCATTTTAAACAGTACACACCGGTGTGGTAAACATACCAAGCACCGGGAAGGAAAACAAATTATGAATCCCCGGGGTGTTTACATACGCAACGTCCTAGTGCGTGTCACCAACAAATACACATCGAGTCGATAGAAGGTGCATGCATTGGTGTTATTTGGATTATAGTTGTAAAGAACCAAGGCATTTAATGCAAACAATACCGGTGCGTTACAAATACGAATGCACTGGTACATTGAGGCCAAATAACACTGGTGCATGCACCATCTATCCTCCTGGTGTGCATTGGTTGTGTACATGCCTCGTGCCATTAAGGTGTAAAAATGCACTGGAACGTTAAAGGCAAACCATACCAGTGCATGCAATGCCTATCCGCCTGGGTTGTAGTTGTCGATAAAGCACACCAGGCATTCTAATTGGTATTGGTATTTGGTGCGGTGCTCATAGGTCATAGAAATGCACCGATGCACAATATTATACACATGCATCGGTGTTCATTTTCTATTTTTTAGAAACATCGACTTGTGACAGTGCAATTATTGTGATTTTTAAAAATTAATTATTCATCAAAAGTCGACACATATCTTATAACAATATTCATATCATTTAAATTTTTGTTAGTGCATTTGGATGTGATGTTTGGATGAATTTTTTATATCATCAGATTTCTCATCTCTTCATTATAATATTTAATAATCCATATATTTAATCAATGGTGTAACATTTCAAAACGACAATGGAGAATGAAATAGAATAAATTAAAACGTATTTTATTATATATGAATAAGAGAATCTTTGGAATACAAAATGGGACAATTATTGGTAACCCTTTGTCTTTCAATTGGGACACTATTTCCATTACATTAAACAAAATGTTTGATTTCATAGAAAAATATTTCAAAAAATACAACGCCTTGCTTTGATATCCAAACATATTGATCATCATTCTTCGCTGGAACTTTTGTCACTGCTCGAGCTACTTCCATGACTTGGGTTATTTGGAGGAATGTTTTGTTCACTGTGTTGATTGTTTTCTTCTTCTTCAAGTTCCATCTACAAACATAAAAATAAAGTGTAATGAGTGTATCTACATTAGTGAGAATAATGAAAATTGCAGTATTAAATAACATACATCAATGTAAATCGAAAAGAAATGTACCATAACAAGAATTGACTCGTGAACTATACACATTCTTTCAAAACCAAATTTCATGCCTTCTTTCAACAATTCTTTTGTTGGCGTAATTCCATACTTTGTTTCCTGCAAGTTTTATACCCCATACAAATCATAGATTTAATATAATTTTTTTTTTGTTCTATTAATTATAGACGGAGCTAAGTAAAACAAGATAGATACTTAAAAATTACACATTTAATTTCTGATATGCCAACATATAGTGAAAACCCATATTTAACCCAATGTCAACCAATTCTTCTGATGGTTCTTCTTTGTATGTTAGCACATGTTTGAAGACATTCAATGATTATTGATGTGTAAAAGTTCAACTTAAAATATACAAAAACAAAATCAGAAATGTTGTTATTACAAGGAATAAAACACCCACACCTAGTTATCAACCCTTTTCTTCCTTGTAATCCTATTTTATGTGCTGAATGGGTTCAATTTTATTTTATTTTTTGCAAGAAAATAATTGAAAATTAATATTTAATGCTAAATTATTTATTTATTGTACTTAATGATCGAAAAATTCAATGATTACATGTATATTTGAAGCAGAGCTAATGGTGATGTCTTTGCGATGTATTTATTTCCATTTCTTTCGACTCGATTCTCAATACTTTTAATATCCACCATATTTTGCTGATATAAGTCATATTTATCGTTAGATTTTTCATAATCTTCCAAAAAATGTAACATGACAGTAAACTATTTAGTTTTTATATTGAAATATGAAAAGTAAATATAAAAAAAGTGACATTTATAAATGATTTCTTTCTAGTAATAAAAATATAATTTAAAAAACGTTGTGCTTCATACCTATTTTCAATGCTTCTTTTTTGTTGTTGTACTTTTTTGCTATTAAAAAATCAAAATGTCTCATTGGCCAATTTCTCTCAAAACTCTTCCGTAGTTTAAATAAAATTTGGTTATTGGAATCATTGGATTGATTTTTGTATCGTAAGTGGAAATAATGTCTAGCACTAGATCTCAAAGTTTTAAAATTTTTTTCCCCTTTTCGTTATTAGACAACACCATTACGTATGAGATAAGGAGCAATTCATTTTCATTTGCATGTTCTATTTTTTTTTCTTTTTCTTAGAACAACATTCTCTCTTTTGTTGGTCCTCGTAGAACAATATATCCATCTATTGCAGATTGTTTGAAACATGTTATCTAATATTTTTAAGTATATTATTAATAAAAATTCAAAAAATAAACTCATATTGGATTGATAGAATTTTTTTATTCACTTGATTCATGCTTCTGCGATTCTTCCATCAAGATTTTACGCTCTTCTGGTTTTAGATCATAAATAATCTTATCGAGCTTCATCATTTTGTGGCTCTGCATGACACACAATAAACAATACATATTAGTTAAACTTACATATAGTTCAATAATAATAATTTTTGTAAAGAATTTACAAAGAACTTGTCTTTTTTGCTTTTCTCGATGTGTTATTAGTATTTTTGTTAAATGAACTCTTTCCATTACATTAAACAAAATGTTTGATTTCATAGAAAAATATTTCAAAAAATACAACGCCTTGCTTTGATATCCAAACACATTGATCATCATTCTTCGCTGGAACTTTTGTCACTGCTCGAGCTACTTCCATGACTTGGGTTATTTGGAGGAATGTTTTGTTCACTGTGTTGATTGTTTTCTTCTTCTTCAAGTTCCATCTACAAACATAAAAATAAAGTGTAATGAGTGTATCTACATTAGTGAGAATAATGAAAATTGCAGTATTAAATAACATACATCAATGTAAATCGAAAAGAAATGTACCATAACAAGAATTGACTCGTGAACTATACACATTCTTTCCAAACCAAATTTCATGCCTTCTTTCAACAATTCTTTTGTTGGCGTAATTCCATACTTTGTTTCCTGCAAGTTTTATACCCCATACAAATCATAGATTTAATATAATTTTTTTTTTGTTCTATTAATTATAGACGGAGCTAAGTAAAACAAGATAGATACTTAAAAATTACACGTTTAATTTCTGATATGCCAACATATAGTGAAAACCCATATTTAACCCAATGTCAACCAATTCTTCTGATGGTTCTTCTTTGTATGTTAGCACATGTTTGAAGACATTCAATGATTATTGATGTAAAAAAACTTAAAATATACAAAAATGAAATCTAGTTAAGTTGTTATTACGAAGTAACAATTACTCACAAACTTAGATATCAACCCTTTTCTTCCTTGTCGTCCTGTTTTAGGTGCTGAATGGGTTCTAGGTCTTTTCTTTTCTACAAGAAAATAATTGAAAATTAATACTTAATGCTAATTTATTTATTTATTGAACCTAATAAAAAATTCAATGACTACATATTACATTTGAAGCACGTTGTTGTTGAGATGGCTCCTCGTGCGATGCATTTATTTCCATTTCTTTGACCATCTCCTTGTACACTTTTTTAGACATTCCTACTGGCATATTTATGATATAAGCTCATTCATCGTTTGAGATTTTCATAATCTTCCTGAAAAAGATAATGACAATAAAATATTTAAATTTTATATTAATATATTAAAACTAAATATAACAAAATTGATATTTATAAATGATTTCTTTATAGTAATATATACATATAATTCTAGAAAAAACGTTTAAAGGAATATTATTTTTCAATGCTTCTTTTTTGTTGTTGTACTTTTTTGCTATTAAAAATCTGAAATGTCTCATTGGCCAATTCTCTGAAAACTCTTCCTGTAGTTTAAATAAAATTTGGTTATTGGAATCATTGGATTGATTTTTGTATTGTAAGTGGAAATAATGTATAGCACTAGATCCCTCAAAGTTTTGTAAAATTTTTTTCCCCTTTCGTTAACTTCCAACACCATTACAGATGAGATAAGGAGCAATTCATTTTCATTTGCATGTTCTATTTTTTTTCTTTTCTTAGAACAACATTCCTTTCCTTCTTTGTTGGTCCCTGTAGAACATTAAACATATCTGAATTAATAGATTGTTTGAAACATGTTATCTAATATTTTTAAGTATATTATTAATAAAAATTCAAAAAATAAACTCATATTGGATTGATAGAATTTTTTCATTCACTTGATTCATGCTTCTGCAATTCTTCCATCAAGATTTTACACTCTTCTGGTTTTAGATCATAAAGAATCTTATCGAGCTTCATCATTTTGTGGCTCTGCATGACACACAATAAACAATACATATTAGTTAAACTTACATATAGTTCAATAATAATAATTTTTATAAAGAATTTACAAAGAACTTGTCTTTTTTGCTTTTCTCGATGTGTTATTAGTATTTTGTTAAATGAACTCTTGTCAACCATTTTATTAACACAAAACATGTATTATTTATTAATATATTTTATAAATAAATCACAAACTTTTCAGGTAAAAAAAAAATCAAGAAAATAATGGGTCTATCTAAATTAAACGCCCAATGCGTTTATCGTTTTAACCACACTGGTGCGGTTCACATTTTAGCACTGACAACGGAAACAAAAATTTAAACAACAACAGTGCGATATGTTATTATAAATGCACCGCCACTACAATAGAAAACATTGTACCATGATCTTTGCCAATAGGAGACCCAGTGAGTTATATTAATATGGGAGCGTCGATTAATACAAGCAATTATTTTGAAAAATAAACATAAATGAATGGAAACTGATTTGATCAAACAATGATCTTTGTCAATACGCGCCTGATGCGTTATACTAAAAGAGCGCACCGATGCGCTATATTAAACAGGGTGCACCGATTAACAGAAGCCGTTTTTAAAAAAATTGTGAAAGGGCTGACAAGGTTTGGGATCCGACTCTGCAAGTGGTCCCCCTAGTTAACTGTCAAATGCCTATATATATAGTAATACAAACCCTAAAAATCTAAAATGAAAAGCTCTAATTGTGAATTTTGGTAGTGACATAAACAAGAAGAAGCAATGGTTTAATGTAAGAATGTATTTTTTTTGTTTTTGTTTTCCCTAAATTTTAATTAAATGTAAATAGGAATAGAGATTGTAAATGATTTTATTAGCAAATTGAACAATAAAAATTAAAATTTTTACTATGGATGTATTAAATCTAATAGAAACTGTTAAAAAACAATTATTACACTAAAATTTAACATTTTTACTATATTACAGGGTTTTTGTGTGAATCACAAGATGTTTCAAATTCTGATTCTCTGAATAGTGTTATTGTTCGAAAGTATTTTGCTGCTCCACAATGCTCCCTTGCTCCAGGTATGTCTCTCCTATAAATCCCTCCCTGAAAATTTTGGCAAAAATAACGAAATAATGAATAAATTTTACTATTTAAAGAATTTTTTATGAAATTAGATTTCCGAAAATCATTTGCTCCTCATTTTTAAGTTTACCATTTTTATTTATTTATTTTTTTCAAAAAAATAAAGTCGCATTTTTTTTCCCCGATATTCGGTGTGTTTTTTAACTAACTGCATGAGTGCGTCTGAATAAAACCACACCGATGCATTTAAAAGTACATTAGCACCAATAACAATAACTCCTTTTTTAACGCACTGAAATTACTTTTAGGTATGTACACCAAAATTTATTGTTGATTTTGCTCAAATGCAGAGAGAAAATCTCATAATTATATCAAATGGACAATTCTTCAAAATCCAGCTCATTCCATAATATTTCTCAAAGTCCATCGCAAAGTTCTCCCTATCCATCTCTAGATGTAATTATTTCAGATTTATTTATATTTTCATTATCTAATTGAATTTTTTTTTTTTTAATCCATGCCAATCTGAAGAAAACTAATGTATACAAATTTTCAGGTTCATGCAGATTCAAAATTGAGTTCAAACAAAATATTCAAACAATTCCAAAATGTCGGAGGCTCTTATAAGGAGCAGCATACCGCAAGGCGTGGTTGGTAGATGAAAATGGACAGCCGCTTCACCTTGCCAATTGTAACATGCCATCTTCTAGCCACATTCCTCAGACAATGATGGTAATCATTGTTTGGTATAATGTAATTATTTCAAAGTAAAACCAATTAATCATACATTGATGTGCTTACTAATTGATATCATAAATATTGTACTAATCATGTTCAAATATATTTTTTGAAATTATTAGGATTCTAGTGATGATGAGAATCCTACCTACCATCTTCTATTGTACCCCATGACAATGTAAAATCAAGAGAAGGCTGAATTAAGAGAAAAACTCAG
Organism: Pinus albicaulis; assembly: GCA_034641835.2. Classification (NCBI taxonomy): domain Eukaryota; kingdom Viridiplantae; phylum Streptophyta; class Pinopsida; order Pinales; family Pinaceae; genus Pinus; species Pinus albicaulis. The sequence goes on from CM076572.1 coordinate 1,335,698,027, forward strand.
AGAGGAACGATACCAAGAATGGTTGAATCAACCACCTATTCAATTCCACCAACATCCAGATTCACCAATTAGGAACGACTACAACAATAGTAGTTCTTCACAAGCTGGAAATGGAGGCCATCAAATAGAGGTTGGTATGAATGATTACTTAAGGGATACGAATGCCATGGAGACAATGTTGTTATATGCATTCCAGAACGATGATCAGCTAGGGGATGATACCCATATCGTTGATATCTTTTTCGAAAGCCTTAAATTTGCTTCCACCACCCCCCTCTTTCGACTTGGCAGTCAGTCAAAGTCTACCTAGTTGGGACAACGATGTTACTGTACAACTTGAAAGTAAATTTTGGCTTGTCGAATGAATCTTTCTCAGAAATTTTGAGGTAATTGACAATCAACATTACAAATGGTAAATTTTATGAATGTTAATAATTATTGGCATTGTATATTTAATATTGTCCACCAACTATAGGTTATTCAAAGATAAGGTTCTTCTGTGTGATAATGTCTTTCCCGATAGCTGCGAAGAGGCAAAGCAATTGTTGAAAGTGTTGGGTGTTGAGTACATATCATATCCTGCATGTCCAAATGATTGTATTCTATATAGAAGAGAATATGCAGACAAAGAGATATGTTCGAAATGTTGGCATGATAGATACAATAAATAAAAAAGAAGGTTAAATCATGTGGTCCTCCTCTTAAGTTATTGAGGCACATAACTATAATCCCAAGGATTCAAAGGCTCTTTCGTTGCAAAGAATTAGCTATGTTGCAGGGATGTCATGCCTCACATAGAAGTGAGTTTGGATTTATGCAAATCCCAACAGATTCAATAGCCATGAAGCATATAGAGGATACATGGCCCGAAAAATTCAAGGATGAAGTAAAAAGTCTACGAATCAGCATAGCCATGGATGAAATCAACCCATATTCCCTCTCGAACACCAACTATTTTGTTTGGCCTGTAGTAGTGATCAATAACAATACCCCCCGATGGTTGTCCATGAAGAATGACCATCTTATGTTAGATCTCATAGTCCTTGGTAGAAGACAAGTGAAGAATGTGGATGTCTACTTACAACCAATGGTAGATGAATTGAAGGAATTATGGGATGGGATAAATGTATACGATGTATCAAGACCCATTGCAGTAGAGAGGAGTTTTACGTTGTATGGCATATGTGCTTACACTGCACATGATTATCCAGGCTTAGGAGTTTACTATGGTAAATTACATGTTTATTGATTTGTTTATATACATAACAATATTATTTAACATGCAATGCATATTATATATGATAATTTCACAGGTCTTCTAACAAAAGGGTATTATGGATGTAAATGTTGTGGACCTTCTCTGAAATCTAGATGGTCCAATGACCTACGAAAGCCAGTGTATGACTGCTCCAGGGTATTCCTCCTAGAAGAACATCCTTACAAAAGAGAAACATCCGATTTCAATGGTAAATGAGAGAGAACCCAAAGGCATGCAATAAAAACACTAGCTGAATGGATTAGAGCATATGAGAGAGAGAAGGAGAAGGAGCTCATAGAAATGTTCGATTCAAATGGGGAGCCTATGTTCGATGATGCATAATTCTTCGACACCTATGTTGAGAAATTTCCCATTGGGGTGAAAATGAAATCTATCTTTTATAACCTCCTGTATTGGGAGCATCTTAAGATTACCCACTTACTAGATCCCATGCATATATTTAAAAATGTATCATCTTCTTTGTGGAGGCACATATCATCGAAAAAAAGTGACACATTGACTGTTAGGAAAGATCTTATTACTTAAAAAACTAAAAAGAAACATTGGCCAAGATAATTAGGAAGGACAAGAGAGGTTGGTCCCTCTAATTGGTCTTTCAAAGAAGGTGATGTCCCATGGATTTTAAAAAAATATGATCATTCTTTGGCAAAGGAAGTTATAATGGGTGTGAGGGTGCCATCTTCATATGGGTCTTCACTACGTTGTTGCTTCACCGTGGAATACCATTTGTCAGGGTTGAAATCACATGACCATTTGAATCTTCTAAGAGTACGTATAATGTCAAAAGCATGATTTTATTATTTGTTATATTAACTATTTTTATCCCATGGGATCATAAAACATAACTAATTTTGTATGAATATGTTTATAACTTTGCAGTGTCATTATCCTTTGTTCGTGCGTGGGTGTGTGAAACATGACTTCCCCCAAGACCTAGGACATGCCATATCTAAATTATCTGCATTTGTATGTAGGATCACGTCAAAGGAGATTCATGTGGCTAGCATTCCACAGTGGCATCAAGAGATAGTTGAGATTGTTTGTACGTTTGAGAAGGAACTGCGGATGAGTTTCATGGACTTGCAGGTTCATTTTATAATCCACCTAGTAGATGAGGTTTAATTAGTTGGGGTGGTTTCTTGTCGTCGGATGTTCTTCTTAGAGAGGTACTTGAAGAAATTGAAAGGTTTTGTTCGATAAAGGGAAAAACCCGAGGGGTCTATGGCAGAGGGGTACATATCATATGAGTCTTTATATTATGCTAGTGAGTACATCAAGCGAATTGAAAACACACCAGGTGCGGTGATTTGGGACGATGAAAGGGATGGAGACAAAAGAGAAGGGGAGCTTCTCCAAACGAATGGAAAAAGGTGCTTGATAAAGAGTAAGCAACTAATAATTTGTCAAATTTACACAACGTAAATATTCACATTGAAATTCGATATAATGTATATTTTGATCTCATATGTACTATATGTTTGAGCCAGGTGGACCCGCCTATTCCACTAGTCAGTTTCATCAATATTCTTATTTACTATTTTTAGAATTTTTTTGGGTCATGAAATTCTAAATCCGTTTCAAGGACCTAAACAGTGTATTCCTTGGAGATATATTTTCAACAAGGTATCATATGCGCCAAACAGAGATAATGTGACCAAATTACGACCTTGGGAAGTTCGCTGCCCAACTAACCCCAACGAGGCCCATAAACTCTTGGTGTTACATCTCCTTAGGTTAGGGTTTTGGTTGTTTAGGGTTTTATCTAATTTTTAAATAATAAAAAGGCCCTGGAGCCTCATTGTAACACAGTTCAGAGGAATATAGTCGCCACATCGCTTCTCAAAGATAAGCTACCATCGCCCTAGCTAGTTTATGTCCATTCTGTCTGTAAGCATATTTCAGTCATTTTCCATAAATGAAATGAAGTTTTATTTCTGCTACATCTCTGTTGTTATGTTTATTTATGTATTTTATTTTTTTCTTGAATAAATCCAGATTCATGTTAGGAATCCATGAGGGTTTGAAACATATTTCAGTTTCAATGTTTTGCAGTAGTATTCAGTAAAATTTATGCAAGTTCCATAGTCTCCAAAGATCATATTATAGAGTTCCAAATATCTGATTTGAAATTATTTTTTATTATCTCAAATGGGTTTTTTACGAATTTTGATTTCATTTCATGGTTTGAGAGATATGAGCAATTGAAGTTACACCTGTCTGGAACACTGCACCGCGTCGCATCCTATAAGTTTGTGCAATAATTTTTTCACATGACATGTCATAAAATTTCAAGTGTCTTATATCAATGGAAATATCTATTCAATACCTTAATGGGTCTCTGACAGAATTTTATTTCATCGACTACAGTAGAATTTATCAACAAAGTTGCAGCAAAAGGTCCATTTCAACCAAAATCCGGATCAGTGGTATCAAAGTGGTATGATCTTTTTCGATATTTCTTTGCATGTCCCCAACGAGGTTGAGGTATAAGAATTTAGGGCTTTATCTGGTTGAAAATTTTCAATATCAACGTCCAAAACCCTGATGACCTCCCATGGCGGAAGAGAAGAATGACGAGAGAGCATGATATCTTATCAAAATATTGCTTGAGGAGGTCCTTGAGAAACAAAGGAACACAATGATGGATAAATTTTCCCAGATCCTTCAACAACTACCCATTGATGGTACATATGCATCCAACAACCACTCTGGAGGTGCCACTCTGGATGCTCCACTCCTTTCAACTTCAACTTCGACATTAATTCAACTTTGACATTCCTTTATTTGAAGGCCAGATAGATGCAGATGCCGTAGATATATGGTTGAAATTTTTGGAAGGGTATTTTTCGATCCATGAGTTCTATGACCAAGAAAATAATATTTTTTCATTCCTCAAAGCCGCACCCCATATCAAATATTGGAAAACTATTGTGAGCAAAAGGACGAGAGGGAACCCTCTCTGTTCTCAGCCACACCCAGTTGGAATTTTTTCCGATACAACATCAAGGAACACTATTACCCTGTGGGGAGCTATGAGGACAAGTATATCCAATGGACCATGCTGTGGCAGCAAAGGGATCAAGATGTGCACGAGCTGATGAATTTGTTTCATACCCTGTGCACAAAGTTGGGTATTAAAAATTCAGAGAGACATTTGGTGCTCAAATAACACAATTTTTTGCACAGATACATTCAGGAGGAAATGGATTTCCTTGTCATTACCTTACTTGGCGTGGCATATCAATATACCGCCAAGATCGAGCAAAAATTTAAACAGAAGAAGCGAGACTTTGGATCTACGAATCCAAAGCCAAGGAAAGGCGCCGCCGAACCACCAAACGAGGGGCAAAGCCAAGGTGGGGCAACTCAGAAAAACACCAAAAATCCAAAGAAGGAGACAGGGAAGTGGTGTGAATTTCATAATAGATTCACTCACAACACAAGCGAGTGTCAGACCAAACAATCGCTGGTGGCCACACTGAAGGCATCCGAATCAGATGCATGTTCTGATTTTGAGTCAGAACTGGAAAAGGGGAATGAGAAATGGAAGAAGATCATTGATGCGGATCCCAGTGCCACTGTTGCCACCACAAAGATCCAGAGGGAGGATCCCGAGGATCTAGAGGATGGGGAGCGCCTCTTCCATTCGCAGATGTGGGTGAAGGGTTCTCCATCGCAATTATTGTTGATAGCAAAAGCTAAAAGAACTTTGTTTCAACAGAGGTTATGAGGCAGTTCGGCCTATCGACCACAACACACCTGCGGTCATATACCATCGGGTGGCTTCACCAAGGAAAATATCTCTGTGTAAGCTAGCAGTGTTGCCTTTCGTGAAACACCAAGCCCTTCACGGACAAGGTACTATGTGATGTTTCCCCTCTTAACGTATTTGATGTATTATTGGGCCAACCATACTTGTGGAATCAACATGTTGTGTATGAGTCTAGACCTCATTCTGTTATTATTACTTTGGGAAATAATTTGTACAAGATACTGGAGGTAGTACCGCCTCTCACCATCTCTTTGATTACTGCAAAGCAACGTAATAAGATTATTTCCCAAACTAGGAAATTTGTTTTCATTACAATTCTCCCACAGGAAAAGAAGAATATGATGGACACAACCTCCAAACAGGGCTCCCCTACATGGCAACAACAAATGGACAAAGTTGTAGAGGAATACAAGGACATTTTCTCCTCACCCACAAAGGTGCCTCTACATTGTGAGGTCAAGCACTGCATTAATATGACCCCAGGCACGCCACTGCCTGATGTTGCCATACCTCATGCGACAACACAGACATAATCCACGTGTGTACTATCTGACTTCTTTCAACAAGTCCATGACATCTTGGAGAAATCCAATGCCAAGTACAAGCAACACCAGGTTCAAGATCGAGTGCCACAAAAGTTCCAGGTGGGCAAGACATTTTGGTTACATTTGCAGGAGGAGCGCCTCTCTATACCCCACTGCAAGCTACACCCACTTCAAAGTAGGCCAACTCCTTCACCAAGGAAAGTGGTTCACTAGGGACTAGGTTCAACAAAAATTTCCCTACCTCATGGAGGCTCTGCACACAATGGGGACCATTGCTTTCTAAGGGGGGAGGAATGATCCAGGTGGACCCGCCTATTAAGCTAGTCAGTTTCATCAATTTTCATATTTACTATTTTAGCATTTTTTTAGGTCCTAAACTTCTAGGGCCATTTTAAGGCCCTGAACGGTGAATTCCTCAAAGAGATCTTTCCAACGAGGTATCATATGCGCCAAAGGAATATAATTTTACCAAATTATGACCCGAGGAAGTTGGCTGCCCAACTAACCCCAACGTGGCCCATAAACTCTTGGTGTTACATTTCCTTTGGTTAGGGTTTTGGTTGTTTAGGGTTTCTCTTATTGTTCAATAATAAAAATTCCCTGGTGCCTCATTATAACACAGTTCAGAGGCATGTAGTGACCACATCTCTTCTCAGAGATAAGCTACCATCGCCCTAGCTAATTTATATCCATTTTGCCTCTAAGCATATTTCAGTCATTTAACATTAACGGAATGAAGTTTTATTTCTGCTGCATCTCTGTGTTTATGTTTATTTCTGTATTTTATTTTGTTCCTGCATAAATACAGATTCAGGTTATGACTCCATGAGGGTTTGAAACATATTTCAGTTTCAATGTTTTGTAGTAATTTTCAGTAAAATTTATGCAAGTTCCATGGTCTCCACATATCATATTATATAGTGCTAAATATCTCATTTGAAATTATTTTTTATTATCTCAAATGGGTTTTTACGGAACTTGATTTCGTTTCCTGGTTTGGGAGATACGAGTATTTGAAGTTACACATATCTGGAACATTGCGCCACCATGTGTCCTATGAGTTTGTGGAATCATTTTGTCACATCCCAGGTCATAAAATTTCAAGTGTCTCATATCACTAGAAATATCTATTCAATACCTCAAATGGGTCTTTGACGGAATTTGATTTCATCAGCTATAGCAGAATTTACCAACAAAGTTGCAGCAAGAGGTCCATTTCAACCAAGATCCGAATCAATGTCTGTTTGATTTCATCAGCGAATGCAGAAATTGAAGAAATCAATAAATTCTCTCTTTACAATTCCAAAGTGACACAACCGTGGGTTGCATTGTACGAAAAAAAGAGGATGAAATGGAATAGTGACTGGAAATAATTCAGATGGTTGAATGGTAGAAGCGTGCCTTATCTTGATCATTTAAAAGAAAATATGCCAATTATATGCCCCAACAGTTGGGTCGCTGACCAAGTCAGAGAGAAATACGGTGCAATCGGTCGTTATCTGCGCACTAAAGAGGATGCGCTAAACGTACGGATTGGGTGCATCAACTCAGTAATAATCAATTTATGTAAATTTTAAAGCTAATAATGCACCTTTGAAATGTAACATCTATATTTTATATTTTAACAGTTGGATTATTAAACACATGACACACTGGTTTTTTTATCATAAATTTTTATAGGTGCATTTGTTCCCATCTATGTGGGCATATGGATACCATTTTTGCACAAAAAATTTCGATGATGGACACATGACACAAGACTGTGGAGTGGAAGTCAAGTTCAATCAATCTAGTCGAGCTAGCCACCGTGGTCAAAACCTAGTACGATGGACATTAGGTTACGACGGAAATATACAAGAGATCATTGAAGTGGACTTCTCTTCTTTCCAATGTGTTATTTTTAGGTGCAAGTGGTGGGACACCTTTGATTGAAATAATGTAAAGGAAGATTGCGATTAAGACATGAACCTAGATCAAAACATATTTTTGAGAACAATAATGTTACCATGCCAAGCGAGCTGGAAGATATTGAGGGTGATAAGAACAAAGAGTGACATGGTACATGTGTTATTTCATCATTAATACTATTTAAGATGAGTTTTTATAAAGAAGATGACTTAACCTTATAACTAAGACTCTTTTTTTCCAAACATTATAGTATGTATTTTGAATTAATTGGTTTGAATTGTGTTAATGTTAAAATCATTTCATTTGATAATTTTCAATTATGTTGATCTCGAAAGCAATGCATTGTATCAAGTTCTTTTTGTTAGATCAATTCCTAAAATAATACAACTACTTGATTGCTTTAAATAGTTTTTCACTATATCATTACTTAAATAAATGCACCCTATATATATATATATATATATATATGAATGAATGATAACTTCAAAAAAAAAAAAAATGTATTAATGTATACTGTTATTTTTGGTATGTAAGATCATAATAAAATAATGATAATTCTAAACATGAATTTATTTGTATTATTTTCTAAACTTTTTTATGTTACAAAAATTCATATCATTCTAGATTTATTATTTAACAGTTATTTATATTCTTACAAATTAAAAATTTACAAATTTACAATTATTGTAATTTAACAATATGTACGGTATACATTTTACAATTTTACGATGATTCAATTTTACGCAGTTATGGTTCAAATTTGACAATTAATTTACAATTTTACGAATTTACAAATTTTACAATTTTAATAAAATTGAATCATGACAATACATATAATTATAATTACAATTTCACAATATAATTACAATGACAATTTTACAAATTTACATACAATTACAATAACAATTTTACAATTTTACATACAATTACAATTAAAATTACAACTACAATCATGATACATACAATTGCAATTAAAATTTTACAATTTTACAATTACCAATATATAATATTTAATAAATATCATGATTTAATATTAAAAATAAATATCACGATCATGATAACCATCGTGCAAACATCATATTCTAAAATACACATTCAAATTTGCTAACATCAACTAATGATCTTGATCATGATCATCTAAAAAAACACAAGCATTGTATAACATCTTCACAACACAAACATCAAATATACATCTCATGTCAAATAACTGCTATAACATACACAACTATCTCCAAGCACATTAAATGAACATATCTAACATGACCTAACAATATACACATAATGACGAACACCAACATGTAAATTAAGTACATCAACATGAGCAAAATACATGCACTATATATATATATATATATATATATATATATATATATATATATATATATATATATATATATATATATATATAGTAAAAATTATACAACTGTAATAGAACTACATATAAATGTCAAATACTTGGTGGTACATGAACAATACTATAACTAGTTGAGGCCTGCTCAATCAATGGTGCCTGCTCAGATGGTGTTTGCTCAAGAGCTGCCTGCTCAGATAGTGTCTGCTCAGGAGGTGCTGCCTTCCATATCCACGAGGTGAAGGAGGAGGAGGTGGAGTACTAGAATGGTCACTCCCCTCATAATCATCATTCGAGCTGCTGTGTGGCGCATCTCCATGGCACCTATCCCTCCTCACTTCCAGTAACCTAGAAGCTCCGACGATATGATGCATAAGGCTCATCATATTGCACGACATGTCCCTCTAGAGATCCTTAAGCACAAGATCTGCCTAGATGTCTCTGATCATCGCAAGGCAGACTCCCTCATCAACCAAAACTCCATCCTGAATCGAATGTCAGCCCTACACCACATGCCCACGGGTATGTGCACCCGAGGAGGTCTCTCACCCTCCGTGACCTCCGCCATATCCTCATCATATACATGATCATCCGGTGGGGGTGGAGGCATGTCCCCAACAAATGTGCCAATATCTACAAAATATAAAGTACACAACAATAATTAGACAAGTTCATTAAACGATTTAATAAAAAATTTTAAAGAACGTGTTATAATAAATTTTATTCTAATTAATTAAGACAATAAAATGAAACTATATTAATTAATTTAAAAAAAACACTAATATTACCTCTATCATCTGGTGGCTCATCCAGTGTGAAGAGGATGTTGGTACACCCTTGCTAATCCAACCCCGCGTAAGGGCACGAGACCATCACAAACATGTGGTCATCCTCATTGGCTAGTAGCTCCAGTGCATCACTAGAAATCCTAACCAGATACTCCAACTGGCCGCTCTTGGGCATCATCTCGCTCCACATGTGCATATGTACCTCTATCATTGACCTCCGAGGCTGATGGAAAAAAGTAGGCCTCGTCTCCAGAAACCTCTCAAAAAATAAACAAAACAACTCTGAAGCAAAAGGGAAGGTCAACCTCCCACGTGCCTGAGAACGACATCTATCTGAGGCTATACGAAAATGCCGCAAAATAATGGTAGACCATGTAACAAGTCATGGCCTCTGGAATAGAGAATCAACATAAACTAAAAGAGAGCAACTAATGCGCTGCCCGTCATTGGTATAATGTGAAATGGTGGTAAGTAAAAGTGAGAGGCACCTAACCTCCTTTGGAACAAAAAAAGCAATCTGTAGCTGTCCACCAGACACCTAAAAATTTGCTGGAGAAAGTATGTCATCCCTAATGTATCTCTGAGAGTACACCGACTGACTCCCTGCTGCATAACCGAAGGGGACATAAGGGAACTAGGGAAAATTCTCCCCTCTCCTAGATAGGCCAGTGATAAAACACATGTCCTCCTCAGTGGGCTGGTACCACTGGTCAGGACCAATACGGAAAGCCTGTCGGTGAGCATCCCACATGTAGATCGATCGTACTAATAAGCCGTAGTGCCCCTTCAGGGTTGTAGCCTCCTCATAGAACTTAAGGAGCCCTACATCCCTTAAGATAAACTGGGTGGGTGGCGTAATAGGGCGAGGGTACAAAAGTCTCTCCCTCTCCCTTGCCTCCCATTGTTGTATCATGTTGTGATTGTCATCCCTCCACTCTTGTTGTTGTCTCTCCTCTCTCCGCTCACGTCGCTGAATGATTCACATATTAAATACATTATCCTCCCTCATACATAAAACATAATTTTTTTATTAAATCACAAATGTATTTACAAATATATAAATATAACTTTTTTTGAAAAAAAAAAAAAAACATTCGGTGCACCGCAAAAAACAGTCACGCACTGCCAACGGTCCGTACATCTATATCATGCACCGTCCACGGTGTGCATAAAAAATAGTCATGCACCGCGACAACAAAAATATTAATTAAATAAATATTATAGGTGGTGCGTTGGCAAACCATATCCACCCCAGGGCGTTTGTTATAGCTCAACACATCGCCTATTTGCAATATTTTACCACTGGCGGTGCGGTATCCAAACACAAAATGCCCCGACGCGGTAGGTTTGACTGAGGTACCGCTTATTAGGTGTGTTCCCGTAATATAGATGCATCAGGCCGTTGTGTTTAATTTTACATAATTCCCCACTGCATTACGGCAAAACAATGCACTACCGAATATAAAATAAATTGTTATTTTTAAAATATTATAAATGTCAGTGTGCTAGAAATCGACACTCATCACAACATTTTTACTGTCATTATAGTGCGTTTTTTTTGGTAGTGTATCGGGTTGTCACATTAACCGCTCGGTGCGGTTTCCATTAACACTTTTCTCGACGCGACCTATAAATTTATTGGGAGCACCAGGAACGGTGCAAGCTAAACGGCTCGAACGCGCCGTGCATTTTTTTTTTTTTTTTTAATAATTGAATTCTAAGTCAATTTTCAAAATTAATTCGATAAAATCTTATGTTGGTGAGAAACATATACATTACCTACACATTTGCACGTCGAGGAGGCATGTTTCTAACGGAGTACTAAAAACCAAAATTTCCCACCGTTTCGCAAAATTTGAAGTCCACGCAGTGAGCAACGGACAGAAGCAATGCAGGTAATGGGAGCACCGATGGTAGGGCGCCTCAGAGAAGCAAAGGTCACTCCAGTGCTTGAGAGCTCTAGAGGACTGTTAATAGTAAAGATGAATTTTTACGGATGATATATATATATATATATAAAACCCTTTTTTGGTGTGCTCCAGTATGAGACGCATCGGGCGGTTGTATCAATAGCACACCACATTTATTTAAATAAAAAAATATATGGGTCTATATTCAACACCAAACTTGGTGGAAATAATCTTTTAAACTTGGTGGAAATAATGTTTTTATCTTCACCCTTTTACACTGCGCTGGATTACTGAGAAGCATCGGGTCGATTTGTACGGAACACACCGTGCTTCCTTTGAATAAAAACCCTATTCCGGTGCATCATTATACCTAAACTGCACTGGGATGTCGTCGTTAGTGTATAGCACTGAAATGGTGCAAATATATTTTTAAATAAAACCATCGTGCGGTGCTCTCAATTAATGAAACGCACTGGGCTGGTGATATACGACCATCATCGGGCGTGTTATATAAAAAGCACCATATAGTTTCATTAAATAAACACCCTAAAAAAATAACTATCTCTGCTCCTCTGCGTGCCTGCGGTTAGGTCAGCGAACGCTGCCTGGCCTGTTTCGCCGCCATGGGAGCGCCAGGGGGTGCGGAGCCCTCTCCCACCCCTCCTTCTTCTTCAGCCGAGGCATTCCAAAGCCTGCTTTCACAAAAAGGAAAGAAACGTGCCCTTCCTGAAGTGCCGAAGTTCATCAAAAAGCTTGATGAAATTCCAGAAATTTCACTGCCTGAAGACCAACCGATCAAAATCGCTCTAGCTTTAGCTGACAGAGGTCTCGTGGGGCAATTTATGGGTCGATGGCCAACATCAAAAGCGACTGATGAATGGGTTCAACGAAACTGGAGGCCCCTGCTGCCCAACAACGTGATAAGTTATGCTGTAGGTAGAGGTTTTTTCATTTTCGAATTCACTACCAAGGAGGACCGAGATCTGGTGTTCAGAAACGGTCCTTATTTCATGGGAAATCAAGGTCTCTTCCTGAATAAATGGACCCCCGATTTCGACCCTTCAGTAGATGTCCCAAAGGAGGTTCCTGTTTGGGTCTGTCTCCCCAATCTTCCAATACACTGCTGGAGCTACCAATCCCTGCAAAAGATAGGAAACGTACTGGGCAGATTCATCGACAAAGCTGATAACAAGGGCCAATACACCTGCGCAAGAATCTGCGTGGAAGTTGACTTGGAAGCTGGTCTGCCGGAGGCCATCAAACTTAAAGTTGGAGACTGGCACCACTTCCAGAAGCTTGACTACGAGCAACTGCCCTTTAAGTGCAGAATCTGTCACGAACATGGTCACTTTCAACGGAACTGCCCCAAAGCCCCATCAGGAGACAAGGTGGAAGAAGAAGGATGGAAAGAAATTAAAAAAGGCAAGGTAGTCTCAAAGCCCAATGAGCAGAAAAAATCAGGGCCAATGGGGAAACCCCAGTCCAGTTCCAAGACCATTCCAGATTCAAATGAAGGCCCCTCCTCAGGCGGAAAGGAGGATGTCTCAGAGAACCATGAAGAAACTGAAGATCAGTCGAAGAAAGTGAAAGAAACCGAAGAAGGAACAAACGCTCCTCTAACTGAGGCTGGTCAAGGGGGATTTGAAGGCAATGACCAGCACATTAGCCTTGCCTCTGACTCAGGGGGAGAATCAGAAGAAAGAGACTCCGAATCAGACAGCTCACAAATTACTCCTATCAAATCGACCAGGGGCCGGAAATCCAAGAAGAAACAGAGAGAGGAGAAAACCTATCTGGATGTCCTCCAAGGCTCCCAGAAGACTCTCAAAGGAATGATGAACACCAGATCTGGGCGCAAGCAAATCAGGGCTCCAAAAGGAGCCGACCCTTCCCAATCCAGTAAATAATGAAGTACGTCTCCTGGAACTGCAGAGGATTAGGTAGCAGGCTGAAAGAAGATGCCCTGAAAGACATTGTGAAGTTGCATACACCTGAAATCCTTCTCATCCAGGAGACAAAGCTGGAGGACGCTCTTCTCCTCCATTCCAGCAAAATTTTTTGGCGCAAAGGCCCCGGTATAGCTGTCAGTGCTAGAGGAGCATCTGGTGGGATTGCCTCTTTCTGAGACAGCTCCAAATATGACCTTACTCGTGAAGAAAGCTGCCATTACTGGATCTTCACTCAGCTCCTCCACAAAGACTCTGGTCAACAAGTAAGTATGTTCAACCTATATGCTCCAGTATCTCCAACGGAGAAAAAAACTTGCTGGGACTCGCTCCATTCCTTTTTATTGTTGCACAATCCGGAAAACATCATTATTGCAGGGGATCTAAACGTTACACTTGCCTCTGAAGAGAAAAAAGGGGGTTCTCCGGTAAGGGACCCAGCTAGAGAATGGGTAGAAGACATTATGATCGGCTGGGATCTGGAGGATATCAAGCCCTCAGCTGGAAAATACACTTGGTCTAACAAAAGGTTGGGTCCCAACCACATAGCTGCTCGTTTGGACAGATTCCTCGTCCAAAACTCCTTCCTTACTAGTGGATTAATGGCCTCTTCCAAGATCCTTCCTAACTGCACTTCCGATCATAAAGCCATTAGTCTCGAGCTCTCCGTGGATGGTTCTCTTGGCCCCATTCCCTTTAGATTTAGCTCTTTGTTGCTGCAACAAGAGGGTTTTCATGAGGTTGTATCTGTAGCCTGGAACCAGCAAGTATTGGGATCCCCGTTCTTTGTATGGGAAGAAAAGCTACGGATTCTTAAGAGAAAGCTCAAGGAGTGGGCTAAATCTTTGAAAACTCCAGCTGCCAAGAGAAAAGAGTCCTTAGAAAATCTTGCTGCCCTTCAATCGACGATGGAGGATTCTGCTGTTACCCAATGTCTACTTCAAAAAGAAGTTGAGTTACAAAAAGCCCTCCATAAAGCTAGCAGGGATGAAGAGGAGTATTGGAGACAAAAATCCAAAAACTTATGGTTACAGGTAGGAGACAAAAACACCAGTTTTTTCCATAAGCATGCCGAAGCTCGCAAGCAATTCAAAAATGTATCTGAAATCCGCTCCCAAGATACTGTGGTCAAAGATTTTGAAGGCATCAAGAGAGCAGCCTTCTCTTTTTTTAAAGAGCTTTATACAGCGCCTGCTGATACTCCTATTGATCCCCAGTCCTATCCAATTGATCTTATCCCACTCTGTGTCCAAGATTCTGTTAACAATATGCTGTCTGCTCCGATTAGCATGGAAGAGCTCAAGCAAGCTTTGGATAGCATGGAGCCGGATAAGGCGCCTGGGCCTGATGGGTTCACAGCAAGGTTTTATCAGTCTTGCTGGTCCATTATCAATAAAGACCTCCTGAGAATGATCAGGAAATCTCAATACTGCTCAAAGATAGGAGGCAGTACCAACTCAGCCTTCCTTGCTTTGCTTCCGAAAGAGAAAGGAGCATCAGATTTCAGCAGATTTCGTCCCATTTCGCTGTGTAATACTAGCTATAAACTGATTACCAAAATCATATCCATCCGACTCAAGAATATTCTGCCGGACATCATCCCGGAGAACCAAGGAGGATTCATCAAAGGGAGAAAGATTCTGGATAATATTGTATTGGTTCAAGAGGCAGTTCACTCAAGTTGCCATCGAAAAGAGAAAGGAATGGTGATAAAACTCGATCTGGCCAATGCATTTGACAGAGTGAGACATGACTTCCTGTTCACTGTTATGAAGAAAATGGGCTTCTCAACATCCTTTATAAATTGGGTGAAAGCCTGCATTGCCTCTCCCTGGATTGCGCCGTTGGTGAATGGACGTTCTACTGATTTTTTTCAAGCCTCTAGGGGTTTGAGACAAGGCTGCCCGCTGTCCCCTCTTCTCTATGCTATCCAAGCCTCAGTACTCAGTTTCCAGCTAGACTTTTGTCAACAAGCCCATGCACTACCAGGCCTCAGAATGGTGCACAATGTCAAAGATATAAACCATGCCCAATTTGCCGATGATACTCTACTGCTTGGAGGAGCGAGCATCAACTCGGCCAGATCTTTTAAGCAAGAGTTGGACACTTATAAGGAAGTCTCAGGCAGCAAGATAAACTACTTAAAAAGTATAATATACGGCTGGAACTGCTCAGTCAAAGATCTGGCTGACATAGCTAGGCTCCTTGAAATGAAAGTTTGCCAGACTTGGGAGTCCTTCAAATATCTTGGAATTCCAATCTTCAAATCCATTCCTAAAGTGGCCCACTGGATGCCCCTCTTAGACAAGCTTAAACTCAGAATACAAGCCTGGGGAGCCTCCTGGCTGAACACTGCTGGGAAAATAATTCTAATGAAATCTGTTCTTACAAGTATGCCTCTGTTTCAGCACTCCATTCTGCTAGCTGCCAAATCCTTCCTCAGTAAAATGGATAGTACCCTGAGGAGATTCCTATGGGAAGGGGGGAAAAATAATGAAAGAAGACTTCATTTAGTTAATTGGGTCACCATTAAAAAACCTTTCCTGGAAGGAGGTCTTCAATTGAGAGATTTGGCTGCACAAAATCTCGCTCTTGGCTCCAAAATTCTGTGGAACATGGTAGCTGGGAAAGCTAGCTGGAGTAAGAAAGTCCTGTGGAAGAAATATTTTCAAGGCCAGCGCTTGAGATGTTTGGATCAGCCACCAAAAACCACCAAAGGCTCCCCAGTTTTCAAGCTTTGTCTAGCTGCTCTGGAGCATTTCAGATCCGATCTCTACTGGATCCCTGGTAATGGGAAAAAAATCAGAATCTGGGAAGACCAGATACTTGGAAATCAGCCATTGAATCACAGTGAAGGCCTTGCAAATATTAAATCTTGGCTGCAGTCCAACAATCTGGAAACTCTTTGGGACATATCCACCTGGACGGAGGATTCTGGTAGAATGTGGGTCAGCTGGAACCTGGGAGAAGTTCCTCATCGAATGCAAAATGAAGCTAAGTTACTGCTAGACAGGCTCCAAGGAAAATCCCCTACTTTAGCAAAAGCTAAGGACAAAAGAGGGTGGGGCTCTCATTCTGGCTCTTTCACGGTCTCTGAAGGTTACAAAAGCTTGAGTGCTGTTCCTAATGTACCCCCTGATCCAACGCAATGGAAGTTTATTTGGGCCTTCCCATCGCTTCCAAAAATAGACTTCTTCTGCTGGACGATGGCTCACAACAGCATCCTTACTCAAGACAATCTGAGAAAGCGTGGAATGGAAGGGCCTTCCAGATGCCCTTTGTGTAAGTCAGAGGAAGAAACAGCTACCCACCTGATGTTGCTGTGCCCCTTTGCCAAAGATGTTTGGAAGGGGGTTTTGAATTCAAGAGCTGACAGAGTAGAGCTGCCAAAAAACATTCCCAATCTCCTTCACGAGTGGATCAAGTTATCCTCGTTCAACCTCAAAAATAAAAACCTTCTCAAGACCGCTTGGATGTGGATCCCTAAATACATCTGCTGGAAGTTATGGTTGGAAAGAAATAACAGATTGTTCAGGGGTGAAAGCTGCACTACAAACAACATTATTGCCAAAATTAAAGCACTCTTGGGTGAGACTTTGGATGCTAATCCGGCTCTAAGGAATGAAGCAACACTGGACAGTGAAGAGGAGCTTTGGCTGAAGGATATTGCCCCAAATTATCAATTCAATCCTACTTCCCTTGTCTCTCCCCACGCTTCTTGGGAAATAAGACTGGAAGAACAGGAGTTTATAAAGTGGCGTGCTGCTTTGGAGGATCATTGTCTCTTCTTCGACGGGGCCTCTAAAGGCAACCCTGGGGCTGCGGGTGGGGGTGGTATCCTTCTGAAGCCTGATGGCTCCACTTTGCTCAGGTTTCATTGGGGTCTGGGCTCAGAATCAAACAACAGAGCTGAGGCTCTGGCACTATGGCAGGGGCTCTCACTGGCTCTCAATCGGAAAATTCACTCACTGACAGTCTTCGGTGACTCCAAACTTGTCATTCAAGCGCTGAATTCCCACTCGGCACCAGCACAGATCCACCTAGTACTCATTCTCAAGAAAATTAGGTACATGCTGACTAAATTCCGGAAAATTTCCTTTTATCATATTCTGAGGCATCTGAATAGCCAAGCTGATCTGGAAGCCAATCTTGGCTCAGCCTGCAGCCAAAGATCTCTTTCAATTAACTCTGAAGAATCGATCTGCATAATTCCATAATATTCAGCACTCTTAGCAATTCTGCTCTCTTTGCTGCGTTGTTGGATTGCTCTCTGTCACAGTTTTCCCAGCATTCGCTTCCTCTGGTAGGCATTTCAAACAGAAAAGATTTTTGACATTACTATACAGTTGCAGTGCATAGGAAGCTCAGACTATTCTAGATGCAAATGCCAGAAAGTGAAAGTTTGAGGAAATGTTGATATCAAGTTCCAGGTTTAAGCAAATAGCATGAATGGTTCATTTTATGCGCGCTCCAAAGTGGCTTACATTGCTGGTAAGAGCTCCAAAGGTTGGACAGCGGCCGGAATGGTGGCTTATATAGCTATGCGTTGGGCACTGGCCACCGTCGCTTCACCTACAGTCCTCCCTGTTTTCGATGCCAGAGCTGTGTCGAAGCACATCTGGTGTTTGATTTCCTCACTACCTCCTTTCAGCGAAGAAGGATCAGTCATGGCTTCCTGTCACTGGCGTCCATGGTCCATCCAGAAGTATGTTACACATTGTCCAGGGATTTAGCAGAAGGACGAGGAATAATTGCTAGGTAGCAAAATGGTCAAAGCAACACCAAATCCGGCAAATAGGTAGAAAATCAGTATCCAAAGGGCTGAACTGACAAATCTGGCATTCTCAAAGTATCTCGCCTCACAGATCTAGCAAGCTTGCACCCGAATCCATAGGCGACATCTGTTGAAGTTTCAAAGGAAGAAACCCTCGTTTGTGTAACAGGGCTGTAAGGGTCAAACAGAGTGTATTGTTCTTGTATGCGGCAGCAGTTTTGCCGCCCTTAATCAAAATAACCGTTAAAGTCAAAAAAAAAAAATAAACACCCTATGCCATGACGTCGTTGTTACTGTATAGCACTGCAATGGTGAAAATATTTTTTTTGGTTAACTAATTGGTCGCTACACTCGATTAATTCGAGGCACCAGGAAGGTTATATAGTGAGTGTCTTGGTGTGCCATTTGATTGTACACACCGGTGCGATTTATATAAAGTGCATTGTCATTTTTTGAAAACTCTGTCGCGGTGACTATCAACTTGTATGCATCGGTGCATTGTAAGGGAGGAACCGCTTATTCGATGCCGCAGTGCATCATATGTATGAAGTGCACCATTGTTTTCGTAGTACTTAAAAATAACTCTACAACGGTTATTTAGCCTCTACTATGCACCGGTGTGTCACATATATATTAAGCACATCAGTGCATGTTATGATTATAAATGCACTGCGAAAAAAACATCCACCTGTCAACCTCTAGTGACCTTCGCTACAACTGGATATCTGGGCTATTTTTATAAGGGATTCCTAAAAAACATCCGCTATAGGGTCTTTTCCTTGTAGTGAAAATTTTCCAGATCGACCTCCACACAAATATTTGCGTAGGAAAATTGGGATCCCTTGGGTTCTGCTTTGTCTAAGTATTTCCCAACTCCATTCACTCTATCTCTTAAATAAGCATCACTATAACACAATAAGGGAATGCACGACAATTTAACCCACACTAGAATCCCTGTTGAGATATCCTCATCATGATTGAAATATAGATTCCACTTATTTAGATACATCCCCTTGGAGCCAAAAAAATATGGCCCATTTCTAAACTTTCTTCTTTGAATTCAAAGGGAAATGCAAAGTTTCTATTACCAATTGCATATAATGCAATGTCACCCTTCATCTTTGATCTTTAGGTTATTCCATTGATCTAAAAAATGCCCACATCCCGTGAATTTTCCAATCAGGGCTCTCTCAAATAATTCAAGTGAAATTCTTCAAGTCCCAAAGGGAGAGCCACATTATGAATCTCCTCATTCCTTTTGACAAACTTGGACTATGCCTATGAGGTACTAGCATTATTTTGGAGGGAAGTTACCAGAGCTTGAAAATAATTTGCCTCATCTGTGTCCAAAGGAGGAGGTGGAGGGGAAGGATCCCCCTGTGGGGTCGCCATCGCGGAGAAAGCCTAGGCTTTTTGTGACACACATTTGTTTTGTTATTATCTATGTTTTTCTTGTTTTTTTGGTGCAACACGATATTCGTTTAATTCTCCATGTCGCTCCATTCCAAAATGATGCCAATTCATTACCTGGTTTTCCCAAAATTCAACTATGTGGCACTCTCTCACTTGTGATGACCAGAGGTCGATGTTAGTGCTGAGTTTTATGTAAATTTTATAATGTGATTCTCTTCATGACATAGTCCTCAGTTTTGGCATCCTTCACAACTTTACATGACATATCACTTATACTCTGCGCATGTAAGGTATCCTCTCTCCAAATCATGGGTTGTTTTTTGCATTACTAATCCTAGTTGGAGTCATTGTTTGTGGTCTTGCCATCCATGATGGAAATCCTTTCCTTTATCATTAATTCTGCCTTTGACTACCCACTATACCTTGAACCCTTCTCACTATGTATTGGTTTTCATTATGCTCGCAATTTTCTAAGGGTATTGAACATGTTTGGCTCTCCCCATTTTCAGTAGTTTCTTTGCAAACTACCAAAACTACTACTTGAGATCGAGAAGAAGAAGGGAGAATCTTGGACTATAGAGAAATTGTTCATGGGCACGCTAAAATCATTAGGTATGTTGGAAGACAAATAATTTACTTTGATCTTAATGGGTTGAAATTACATTGAGTTTTAATGCCTCGTTCCAATTTTTCCTTGTTTTTTTTGTGAATTGCTCGATAGTGTCTCATAATTTATCTGAAATCAATCCTTTGAAGTCAAAATTTCCTTCTGTTGGTTCAAGAATATATCGAAGCTCATAAAGTTTGTCTTTATACAAATTTCTACTTTGCATGTTTGTATAAAGTTAATTTTATTCACATGCAAAAGAAAACACCTCTATGAGGCATTCATATAGATTGTCTTGCCTTGCACTTACCTCTACTCTATACATTTGCGCCATGTAGTGGGAGCCCTTGAGGCCGAGACCCCAGGCGCACAAAAGCACTCTGTTTGATCATAAACTTCTCAAATTGGTATATATCCTTACATACATTCTTGAAATTGTCATTGTAAGTTGTTTACATGTTTTGACATGCGAGGATTTTTTTTATATGCCCCGATCTCAAATAAAAATGTTGTTAAAAAATGGGAATGTGTTTGCATTCTTAGCCATGTAGAATATAAGCCCTATTCTGTCATTAAAATTTTTCAAAAGGGTTTTTGACACATAATCATGGTTATCATTTTAATCCATAGTCTAATTCATTTTGTGATAATGGATCACCCCGAGGCCAATATTAATAAACTGTCTATGAAACCCTACAATGAAAATGGTTATTTTTTATTGATAACATAATGCACGTCAGATGGGAACCTTTGAGACCCTAATGTCTTGGACACAAAACCATGTGGACATTATAACAACGCAAGACCGATGTTCTCTCTACACAGTCGGAGCAAGACAAATCCTCAAATATCATAAGTTTTTTTTTACATAATCAAAGCTTCTTGATTGTGTTTGTTCCATGGAAAATTTTAGTCATGCCTCAACCTTCTGTTCATTCAATAAAAGAAGAGAATTTTCTTATTTCAAGTCTTTTGTTTGACCTAATGACCTATTATTTTTGTGAATCATATATGCTACAAATATAAAATCTCATTAAGGGGATGAACCTCACACCTTTATCAAAGAATGATATGTAGCAGGCAATGCTAAACAAAATTTTATCCTCTCGGCAAAAACTGAACACGTAGGCATACACATTCATTTATGGGCGCCAAGCGACTTTGTCTTTCTACAACTAAATGACAATTTTTTTTTTTGATATTTATACTTATTCAACCCATAAGATCTATACATTGTCTTATTCCTTTTGTCTACATGTGTATTCCATTAGGGGAATTTTGAGGTCTAAAATGGGCCTCCTAAGGAAATGTACAATCAAAATTCGCTTTATGAGAACCAATCACATTTTAGGGGATGACATCATCCCTAATGGTTGGACTGTCATTACTTGAGTTAAATGTACTTACTTGTCACATTCTCAATGGTGGATAAATACCCATGGTTAACCATGGTAGTGCTTTAAGTACTTTTAAAGTCATAAAGTAAAGTACTCATAATAAATGTCATTTCACACTTTTTGAATAAAATATTATTATTGTCATTTCATATTTTTTGAAAGAAACAACACATATCCCTACACAATCTTCATATCTTTACACCATTTTCAATAAATATTATATTTGTATATTTTCATATATTTATTTCTAAATTATATATTAATCTCATTTTATTTAATATTACAATTTCAAATTAATTATAATTTAATATCTATACATATATATATATATATATATATATATATATATATATATATTTTTTTTTTTTTTTCTTCTGAATATGGCTACTTCTATATTGATACAAAAATAGTATTACATGGAGGCCGTAGCCTCGAGATTTCCAGCCCAATTCTGAGGCATTCTAGCTTTACCAGCAGGTAATTGATCATCATAACAATTAGGAGAGAGACCATGAAAGCTTTGAAGAGCTATGAGACTGTCTGTTCCTATCAAATGACTTACAACTGTAACTGTAACTGTGACATGAACAGACCTTGACAAAATGACTCCTGTGGAGTGAGCCAGAATGGCTGAATTTTTACGATTTCGAGCCATAGCAAAAACAAAAATGACAATTCTGGAACCTGTGATTAGAGCAAGAACATGGACAAAATGCAGAATATAACTCCCACGCAGGGGAGACCGACCATAAAGCAGGAAAGAGACCAAAAGAACAGTAGCAGAATTAGGCAGATGCATAAGACTGTAGATTAGCACCTGCAGGCCAATGAAAACCAAAACACAGGCGTGCAAACCTGGAACCATCTTACTGAGCAGAGGGAGGGTCTTCCTCGATAATGAGGCAGGCATATTTGTAAGGATCCTCATCATCAGGAGGGGGATCAACCTTGCGATCTGGACCGCCATCAATTGGAGCCGAAGGACTCGCCTGAGCACCCAAGTTGGCCTCAATGCCCGAAGAGACATGCTTCCCGATGTCCGCCTGGGGCACGCTGTGCTCTGTCTCCGTGAAGGTCTCTCGAGCAGCCTCAGTGGTGGCGCAAGCCTGGGCCGAAGAAATCTGATCCGTGGGAGCTGCCCGAAGGTCTATCGTCACCGTAGCAAGGAGAGGGGTGTTATCAATGCTGCAGGGGAAATGAAAACGGGCGTGGTGTGAATGCGCCCTGGATGACAAACGAAAATGCCCAGCTGGATTGAAACGATTCCGAACCCTCCCACGACCTCTGCGCGGAGCTGGAAGACGGACAGGACCAAACTCAGAAGAATATGACGAGGAATCGGAGTTAGAGGGAGAGGAACGATTGATAGCGCGCCCAATGACTCCCCCACGCCTGCAGCGCATTCTCGGGCGTAAGCGGGGCATGGTTTGATGATCAGAGAGAACAATGAGAGCAGAATGAGCTTGTTGGCGACCAGAATCGATGACAGACGGGCGCGGAAGAGTGCAGGAGGCACAATTGGAGATGTGAAGGCCGGGCAGAATTTCCATGCAGCAATTTAACACACAGCGAGACCCAGTACTGGTGCGAGAGCTGCGCTCAGCCGCAACAGGGATGGAACAGACGCTGAGGGGATGAACCAACACGAAATTACCAGAGTTCGCCATCGCTAATGTAGAAATGCGCTGGTTTCGGAGAGAGAGCTCCCATAAATTAGCATTGAATTGTCGGACTGAAACATTTAAGGGCCAGAGCATGCGAGGATGGGTGGCGGTGGTGGTGAGCCACGCGCCAACCCACCTGACCCCCTGCTCCGCATTAAACACAACGACCACCCGCATCCGGGATATACATATATATTATACATATGATATCAAAATAAATAAAAATGTAACCTTGTAATATTAAGATAAATCAAATCTATAAATAATAATATTATAATATTAAAAAAAAAAAAAAAAAAAAAAAAAAAAAAAAAAAAAAAAAAAAAAAAAACATATTAGTTTTTTATGATGAAAAAGATATATTAGTTTTGTATGTTGAAAATGGTTATATTAGGTTCAACATAGTTCAAGGCAAAAAAAAATCCTAAATTTCAATATATATAAATCTTATATTATATTTATAAATACAAATTAAATCTATTTTAATATTATTATTATTAAATTTATAAATACAACTCAATTCATTTAATTATCATTATATTAAAATTATATATTATTATATATAATATTATGAAAAATAATATAAATGCTATAAAATATATATATATATATATATATATATATATATATATATATATATTTTATATCATATATTATTTCTTCCTATGTTATAAATCAAATCAGCTTAATATGGAATACAAAATTCATACATAAAATAGTATATTACATTTATTATATTATATTATATTATATTATTTTTATATAGCATATTAATTGCATTTTATTATACAATTTAAATAATATAAAATTTAATTAATATCATATTATATTATTAAAAATTTAAGAATTTATATTTATATTTTTTTTAAAGTTATTTAAGTGCAAAAGACAAATGCATTAGCTGTTCAATGATAATGATTTTTTCTCGAAAAACTCATTCTTATTTATAGTCACATCAATACAATTTTTTATTAATTTTATTTTGGTACAATTTTTGAATTGGATTTAACTATGATTATATGGATTTCCGTGCAAAAAATGAATTGCAAATTCATAAATATTATTTTATTGGTTTAATTATTACTTTCTTATTTCCTTAAGAGGTCCATTTTACACCTAAAGTTATCCCTATCAAAAAGTTTCATAAATTGAAGAGCATATAACTAACATTAAGCATCATAGATCGTGTTTCTTTGCTCTTATGGAGCATGCTAAGAAAACCACACAACATATTTACATTTTAGACTTCAAGGTCTTAGCTATGATAAATCATTATCATCAAAAGAAGTTCAAAGAAGCCACTGAAATTGAAACACTAGCAATTTGAACATAGATGATAGTTGGAAGATCAACAAGAACTAAATTCCTTCTCGTTTTGCTTCCTCTTGAATCCTATCTACCCCTCATTTTTTTTATTGTTCTTTATATATATATAATTTTTAGAGTGATTTTAGTATTATTAATCTCTATTTTTGTTATATATATAACAATTTATATCATTGCATATATTAATATATTATTGTTAATGTATATTATTAATATTGAATTATTATACAGTATTTTAAATTTTGGTTGAGATTTAATACAAATATTTTTATTATTTATTTGTTTATTAATAAAATAATTTAATATTTAACTTTTCACTTTTAATATTAATTTCCCAAAATTTTGTACTTTTGTTTAGGATTCCTTTACACTAATTTTTTTTTAATAATAATTTATTTATAATAAAATGTTATTATGCATCATAATAAATTATTAAAAAATTATCTCTTTGACTTAAGTTATTATTAACATTAAATATTTTTTTATTTCTATTAATATGTTATTATAATCATTTAATTGACCCATATTATTACCTCATATTAGTGATTTTTTAATATTTATCCCTTCATATTAATAACCTAAATTTATATTCCTTAGTCTTAAAATTCTTATGTATGTATTAGATATTATTATTATTTAATTATTGCATATTTAACCCTTAAATTTATTAACTTTAAAATAAATTTGACTTAGGATATATTTATTTATTATTAAATTTTTATAATAATTTAATTACCATAGTAATTTATTATAAGCATTTATTTTTTATTCCCCCGATGGGGGTGCTCAAACGGTAGGTTAAATGGCCTTAGGGTTTCCCTCCTTGGCACATGACTGACATGTCTCGATTAATTATTGGCATCGTGGGATGGGATGGCCATCCTCAAAGCTTTCTAGACATAACTGTTAGAGTTATTATGTCCCTCAATCTCATTATGATGTTTGTTACAGAGAGGGAGATGAGTGGAGGTTGTAGGGTGGTGAGATTGAATAAGGGTGGCCATGCGAGCTCACCTAGGAAGTTGAATAGCCAACGTCAAGAAGTGGAAGACCATGATGCAGTTGTTTGTGCCTTGGCAGACTCTTAAGCATTCATATGGGACCCTAGAGCACAATTGTCTAGTGTGACAATTTTCCCTCTTGTAATTGAGCTAGAGGATGGAATTTTTTACTTCGGCCAGTAGAGTAGAACCTTTGTCGACATGTTTCTCTATAGCTCTTAGGTATCTGCATTTTCTTGGGTTTGGTTTTGTCTTGAAATTTTCTTGCTGAAGGTGGTGTGCTTCTGGTGGCAATTATACGTTCTTTTGGGCTAGATTTTCTGGTTGTATAGTGGGTACTCAATTTGTAGGGTTGGGCATCGTTCAAAGGTTTTCTGTGGCCTATGTTCCTTAACATCTCGGGGCTTTTATCTTTATTTATTGCTTGGGAGATTTGGGTGTCCCTTGTTTTGCCTTCCATTGGTCTCGACCATTGGTGGGTCTAGTCTGGGCATAAATATCACTTCTCTGCGCTCTCAGGATGGTAATTTCATGATATATGTCCCTGTATGGGCTGGGTGGGTATGTAAGTTTCCTTCTAAATTATGTTAGAGTGAGTGGGTGAATGTTTTAAGGGCTGTGAAGTCTGTGGTCACCCCTGTGTTTTATGGTTTTCACAATGCTATTGTAATTTTACACTCGTCATATGTCTTGGTATGGGTGTATCTTGTTTATGGTCATGGACGAGGTGTCTTTGGGGTGTCTAGGGTTTGAATTGTGTTTCAGGTTCGAGATTGCAGTGTGACCTTTTTCATGCCTCGCCATTGGGGCCGACCTCATACAAGCGGTGGTTAACAAAGGCAAGCAGGCCATCGTGAAGGCAACAACTCGTCAACGATGAATTCAACACATGAACATGATGAATCCAAAATAAGTACAAGCATTTGCAAAAAAATAATAATATAATATTCAAACCCTAAATCAGTGGCCGAACTAAGCATGCAATGTCATTTATATAGGATGACATATATACAGATGTAGTTGATAGTGAGCAACTAGTCATATATACAAAATGATGCATGGAACCAACAACACCAATTAATATTTATTGTGAGGTCAAGATGTCAAAGGCGTTCTTGCTAGTTAGCTCGTATTTTCCTGTGTGCATCTCTTTCATGGATGTGAATAATTTTTTTTAGGAGTATTCTTATATTGTGAAGCAAGATAATAGTTAGTTGTAGACAGTAGAGAGGCAGAGATTGTGTTGGCATCATCCTGCTTTGGATATATTGTAAAGTAAGCTTCTGTTGAATTTCTCGGCAGTATTCATATAGTGTGGACATGTAGATTGTATCCATATATGTTGGTCATGAAGATAAAGATAAATAATAATTGTTAGTGGAAATGTATATAAAGAGTAGCATTTTGTTTTTTGTTTTTTTTTTTAAACAATGTAAACAAATATGAAATCCTTTTTATTTTATTATTTTATTATTATTATTATTTTCTAAGTTGGACTAATTCTATTAATGAAACATAATATACAGGTCGAGTCGTGCCCTGGAATTGCTATGCTAGCCAATTCTGGAGGCATTGTGAGTAAAAAAAACAAAATAATGACTGCCGCAGATGGGGAAACTAGTCATGAGAATGCTGCCCTCAATGGGGACACCAACTTCATACAAAAAGGACTTAGAAGTTGACAAAGTGTTCTGGAAAGACATATTAACATAGCAAATAAACAAAACAGTGAAAAAGGACCTCTCCTTGCTGTAGCTGTGCTCCATGCTAGGTGTTGGGTTGATGTGGTGGTGACTCCTCCACAATGAGGCACCTGTAATCTTCAAAGGAATCATCTACATGCTTTGACTGATGGGCTGTAGGTTCAGGTGTTGTAGCAGTGCGAACTAATATGGTGCTGCCCTTCCTGCATTCTTCACCCGACCATTCGGGACTCCCACTGCCACTACTGCCATTGCCACTGTTGTTGGAGGAGTTAGCATCAGGCTTGACAGGCAGAGCCTCTGACTTCCTCGAGAGTTGCGGAGGCACTGTGGCTATGGTGGATTTTCTTGGTCTCTTTCTGGCGCTTCTCTCTACAGAAATTGAGGCTTCTTCCTGAAAATTGATTGTAATGGTTTCCATGAGACGGGGTCTGTCCATAACACAATTGTAATGAAACTGAGCGGAATTCTCATCAGGCAGTAGTGAGTGAGGCTTAGAGTGAATGGACAGAGGAGGTCATCCTCTTCCTTGGCATGTGGAATGGCACGGGGCAGAATTCTCTTCAGGCAACAGGGTGTAGGGCTCAGAATGAACGGGCAGAGGAGGTTGAGAAGCCTGACCCTGTCCTCTGCCGCGGCTTGTGGGATGATACTGAGTAGAATTCTCTTCAGGCGGCGAGGAGTGAGACTCCAAGTGATTGGACAGAGGAGGACGAGATGCCTGACCCTGACCACTTCCTCGACAACAACGCATTCTATGCCTTCTAGGCATATTGGAGCAATCAGAGTCGTTGGGGAGGCGAGTGAGTGGAGGCGGGGAGATGGAACGAGTGGAGGGGATGTCTTTCATGGGTGAAGGAGCAAGCGAGAGGCTGCAATGGAGACTGCGGGTGAGATGGAGATACGGAGTGAGCGTGAGGCAGAAATGGAGGCTGCAATGCCTCCCTATGTGCGTTCGAGAGCTCGGCTCTGAGACAACAGAGAGGCAGATGCAGCCAGAGGGAAATGGAGGGACTGAGAAACATGGAGCCATTAAGAGATATGCAGGACGACAGATCGAACTGAGAGTAATAAAGGAGGAACGAGGCAAACAATTGGCTGACTTAAATGCAGTCGGACAGAGCCCATGCATGGCCATGTGGCGCACGCTGGGCCTGCCACCTCCCTCATCCTATTATACACTTGCATCCGGGGATTATTATTATTATTATTTTGTAATAGAACAATATGTGGATACATGCAATAATAAATAATTTTATATTAAAGGTGGTTAAGTGACAGGAAATTTTTACCATGGGAAAATTTAGAGGATAGGGTATATGGGTGATTGAAGGATATTTTCTTATGGGGATTTTGAAGCGAGAAGTGATTCTTCTTTTTTTTCGGCGCTTGAGATATGGATTATCTTACATACATGAGAAGCATGAGAATGGAAATGCTGGTATGATTCAGAGGTCCAACAATGATTTGAATCTTGATATGGCAGTAAATGTTAATCCTTGCAGTTCTTTGTTGCCAATGTCTACAATTGCTTTGTCTAATGTCACGCCCTGTGATTTATGTATTCTTAAAGCCTATTCCATTTGGAGAGGCAGCTGCCAATGTAAACCTCTTGTAATGGGGGAAATGGGTACATATGTTGGATGTGAAAGGTCCCATGGTGTCCCTCTATGTTGGTGGAAGTCAACCACCACGAAACATGGAAACGCTGGAGGTTTTGAGTCAGGTGTATAAAAGATTGAAATGACTTTGCCTAGCACACCATTAACAAGGCCTACATTGACCCATAAATTTCTGGTAAGTATAATTTTTTTTTCATTGCATAAGAGGAACTCTTTATATAAATGTTCATATTCTGTTGTAGTAGAAGTTTGTTGTTTTTAGTTCTCTGCGTAGCATATTGCAGTTGGCATGTTCAATTTTTTTAACATTCTTTTATTATTCAAAGCAACCGAATGGTTCGTTGCATGGGTGCATGGAATCTTCGAACACTTGATGCTCTTCATGCATGAGATATGGGTCTATCCTTGACATTAGAAGATTCTAGTCTTCTTGAGTAGGCGTTCCATTTATGAGATTCGAGAGGAGTTGACATAAAGAAAGCTTTCACCTCGTTGACGAAAAATAGTTGAAAGTGTAATGAATGCGTTGAAACTATGCTAGAGTGCATTTCCATGTGATTTTCCAACATCGAGAGGACTGTATTTCACAGGTGGTAGCTGTCCTAAATCTCCAATAAGGATAATGGAGCGATTATCGAATGGTGTATTTCGCTCAGAAGGAAATGCTTCTCTTAGCAGTTCATCAATACGAGAATTTTTTTTTCTACCAATGAAACTCATTTCATCAATTAGAATGTAATTTATATGGCGAAGATGCTCTTGGAAGTTTAGAAGTGATTTCCCTTCAAGAGGATGCATTGTTTGGACAAGGTTGCAAAGTGTAGAATGGATTTTAAGGGAATTTATGTTGAAATATGCAATTCCAGCAGGTGCAAGTAGTAGCAATGGGTTTTTTTGTAGTGGAGAGTTTTCCAAGAATGCCCTTTGTAGACTGCTAATTAAATGAGATTTTCGTGTCCTAGTCGTTCCTTGGATGATCATTCTGAGTGGAGGGTTTTGTGCAGTGTTTTTGAAGTGAGTAAAACTAATGTCATAATCTATTCTTTGTCTAGGAGCAGAGGAGTAATTTTGGCGTGTGTCTAAAAAGTGATGGTGTTCAATTTGGGTAACTGAGCGGTTGTGTTCAATAAAATGTATGGAAGATTCTTGCAAGTGGAGAGAAATAATAGTATGTGACCAATTGTTGTGGCAAGCAATTCCAGTAGGTGCAAGTAGTAGCAATGGGTTTTTTTGTTGTGGAGATTTTTCCAAGAAAGCCCTTTCTAGACTGCTAATTAAATGAGATTTTCATGTCCCAGTCATTCCCTGGATGATCATTCTGATTGGAGGGCTTGGTGCAGTGTTTTTGAAGTGAGTAAAACCAATGTCATAATCTATTCTTTGGCTAGGAGCGAAGGAGTAATTTTGGTGTGTGTCTAAAAAGTGATGGTGTTCGATTTGGGTAACTGAGCTGTTGTGTTCAATAAAATGTATGGAAGATTCTTGCAAGTGGAGAGAAATAGTAGTATGTGACCAATTGTGGCTAGTATCTAAGTCCCGATGTCCAAGCATTTCAAGCTCATCAAATTCAATGTAGTATCATGGGTGGAGTTGAGAAAGGATTTTCCATTCATCAATGTCAATAGAGTCAGGAGGGGGAACCAAAGGAGTGAATGGATCTTCGGGGCTTTTGGATTGTGGGGTTTCAGGTTCTTAATGAACATGCCATGGTGTATATGTCCCATTTTTTGGTTCCTAGCATGTAATTATTTCTTCATTAGTGGGACCAATGTTAATAGGGAGAGTGCAGAAATGAAAATATAGCAGTAGTTCACTCCAACACAAATCCAAATAAGAAGAATCATTAGGAGAAGGAATGGTAGTGTATCGTGGTAAGACATGAACAGTGAAGGAGGGAACACGTGTTTCCATTGGTTTTTCTTTCAACGAGTAGAAAGTGACCAAGAATGTGCATCTTCAAGGAGAGTGAATGATTATAATGAAACATGTCTATTCATGTATGCGAGAATGAAATTTGGTGTTGAGAGGGAGTTTTTAGAATAAATGGAAACACATCTAAAACTAATTTGGTTAACATTCAAAGAAACGAATGTGCGATTGCAGAGTAAAAGTTGTAGTTTTTGTAGCAAATGGAATATTTCTTGTGCCCCAATATCTCTGTCTACAATATTTTTAGTTAGGAATTTTCAGACGACATTACCGAGAGGTGCTTTTGGAGGCACAATTTGTGAGAGGTGTGATAACATTTGATGATAGCTTTCTGATCTTGTTTTTTCTTTTGCTGCATACTTTGAAATGTAGTTTAACACAACATGGCGTGATAAAGTAGGTTGGAAATCAACATTTTCTCTGCAAATGGAGATAAAATCGACATTGTGGATGTTCAATCTATCATAATGGAAGTAGGGATGTAAATTTTCTACCCTTTATCGTCAATGAACATTGAATATGCAAAGTGTAATTCCCATGGTACTTCGTATCGATAGCTCAGGATGTTGTAATTTTTAGGAAGGCATGAAGATTTAGACATAATCTATGTGAAGGTCGATGTTGTGTCGAGAAGACATGGATCATGGATTTTCGATTGACGAAGCATATGATTGTGATGCTGGAGATGACGCAGATTCCAAGTGGTTACAAACTGATCGAAATAACCCTTTGCATCAACAACTTCTAGTTCATTGTTCTAATCAAGAGTTTCCACATTTGGTGCACCTTGTAGCCAAATGAAGCCATCTATGTGTGCGGATCCTCTATGTTGCCATTCATATCTAGAAAAAATAAAATAAAAATAAACAAAAGTTGTAAAATAAGGATATTAACAACGTAAAAAATGATGGAGGATAAAATGGTTAGATGAAAACCTGCACCAATAATTAAGTGTGTGGAAGCCCTTTTGCAGAACCACTTCAAGGAAAATTTTAAATCTGCAATGCATATATTGGGCTATTATAAGTCTGTTTTTTTACTACGTTTTGAATTCTCCATTGGCAGAGATTGCTTGAATTTTAGGGAACACTACCAGGCATGAGCATGTGTAATCCATGCCACTTGGTATCAACTACACTGAGGGTGAAGAAAATGTCGGGCTTCCTATTTGTGCAAACGGATAAATTAGTTAACACCATCATTTGTTCCAGTAAGAGCGTGTTCCTGGAAGACTTGAGCCAAAACGCATAACTTGTTCTGGGGATTTGGAATTAGTAAAGTCACGAAGACATTGTGAAAGATATGAAACAGTTGTTGGTAAGTTGTTTTCAATGTGTTTTTATACAAATATGGCAGCAGTTGACTATGATGGTGCATTAGAATGTTATATAAGTAGTAACGAAATCTTGGATGTTGGCCAAATCAGTTATCATGGTAGTGCATTAAATGCAAAGCATATTCATGCATCTTAACTTTTGTAATTATTGGTTGCGCAATCATGGAAATGCATGTAGGTAAGAGTGTGGGGAATGACATGGTGAAAAGGCCTTCAACGCTGTATTTATTTACAGGGGATAAGGAAATTGCAGGCAAATCAAGAATTTTTTTTGAATTTGAGTTAGTCGAGTGTAAATAAGCACATTTGTGTTCAAGTTCAGTATATAAATTTGGAAGAGTTGGAACAAAATATGAAGGTTGGAGATCTAATGGAGTGTGGATGAGATCAGGGTCATAATTAGAATAAATTACAAATACATCGGGTTCAGCTGAATAGGTGGTTATACTACGAAGGATAAAATATATATTTGTAGGTTGATCTCGCAAAGCGTTAATTGGACACAGGTTGAGTTGAAAATCCTTGTAATAGGGATCATTTATTAGTTTGTATTCAAGCACCGCTATTACTCGTGATTTAAAAATAAGGAAGTCATAATCCTTTTCAGAAGTATTTTGTATTTTGAAATTGAAGATGTCTAATTCGGAAAATATATGAGGTAATTAATTGGTGATAATAGTGATGTCTTGGGCGAAGCTGATTGTATGGCCATTGTATTTGTATTTCCCACCACGATCATGAGTAAATTGTAGAATCGAGTTGATCTTACCTTCTATTTCATCTTTAACAGATCCTCCTCAGCGAACATAACAGGATATTCCTCTATAAAATCCATCTGCGCAACTATATCTATGGCCTCCTGTTTCTCATATAGATTCCCGAAAAATCCACCGCAACCCTTTTTACGCTCTCCGTTGTACAGATAGAATCCCCATTTACCTCAATTTTCCATATTGCATTGGCACTCCTTCTGCCAGAAGAAACGTTCGTATTTTTATCACCACTTTGGAGCCATGTGGCTTTGCTCTTAAGTCTCTAGGATTGCTCGTCAATAAGTAGGTGAGACTTGTATTCCTCTTCTAAGGACACTAATTTTTCCCAATAGTCTGGTGATTGTATACCCTCCTCCACTTCCTTTAAAATCAGTGACCTCTCCATCCTAATGGCTCTGATCCTGTCCTTCATTTTTTCTTTCTGCCCCTTTTCCGAATTTATCACCACTTTCTTCAAACCTCTCAGAATGTTTGATAAGTAGATCATAGCAGATGTGCCTTCCGACCTCTTATGTTCCTTCAAATAATCCTTGATAAAAACCTTAAATGATTCGTTTTCCAACCAAGTTCTATTGAATTTGAAAGGACAACCTCCTTTCCTTTCTTCAAACTCCCATATGATAGAGATCGACTTGTTGTCTGATACAGTGAGATCCTCTGCTTGAGCCATAATATTTTCCATTTTTGTTCTCAGGACATTGTTTATGACCATCCTGTCAATCCTTTTCCAGATAAATTCTCTCCCTTTCCTACCATTTAACCATGTCGGGCTGTTTTCAATGAAAGGTAAGTCACTTAAACCAACATTCAAAAAATTCTCTTTGATGACATCTACAAGTAGATCTGTTCTGCCCTTCTCCCCCCATATTTCATAATCATAAAGGGTACATATGAAATCACCTGAAATGAAATTTTTTTGGAGAAAGAGGATACCACTGTCCTCCATCCTCTTCCAGAAATCTAATCTATCCAAATAAGGTGCATAAACATTAATAAGATGAATCCTATGTGGAAAGCCTCGAAAGAAGCCCATAAGAAGGATTCCTCCAAAGAAGCTGAAAGCCCTCATGGATGCCCATCTGGGATCCCATAAAGCCACCAGCCCTCCAGAACGACCCTTGGCACCTTTTGCAACCATATTCCACTCTGGTAGCATTGCAAAAAAGTATGAAATAGAGCATTCAGCAGGCTTCATAGTCTCCTGGATAAAAATAATAGAAGACTTACTTAAAAATAAAAAAAATTTGACAGACAAAAACTTGTCCCGACCCCCTAGGCCCCATAGATTTAAGGAAACAAGCTTCATAATGGATCCATAGTTGATGGGGTCAATGCTCTAAGGACCCACCCAATAGCTTGGGATACTGGTACATCCCTATAGTTACCATTCAGAATTATGTCATGAATGGCAGAGATGTGTGCAAGCTTTTTCTTTCTCTTAGGCCTATCATTTCCCCTTCTAATCGTGACATTTGATCTCGAGGAGGGACTAATTACGATAGTAGGAGACGACGGCCTACCAGTATCCATCGTCAAGGGTTTCAAGATAGAATCTTGTTCCAGCATCAACAATTCGAGATCACTCCCAATGGAGTTTCTCGGGGATAACGAGGCCTCAGTAACCACAGGAGGGGAAATAGGAACATGAGACATAGGATCAGACCGGGGGCTAATCACCGTAGTAATTTTGATGGGAGACAACTGTGATGAAAAATCCCCAATGTCAGTCGAGGGATGTTCTAGAATTTTATCCATGTTGTGAGTCCCACACCTAACTTGGCTAGGTCTCTTACCCAAAGGAATAAAAGGCGTGAAACGCTCCCGAAGACTCCCCCCCCTCGAGGAAAAGGAGGGATATGACAGAGAAACCCCATGTGCATCAGAAAATACTGGAGATGTTTTATCAATACCACAATCAAAAAATTAGTGGGATTGTTTACAGGAAGCTTACCCTGTTGCATAGAAAAACCATCGGCTGATGACATTTTAGGGTGGTTGTTTCTCGAAACCAGATGTACCTTCTTCGTGTCGTCCGGATTCCTCGTCCACTTTACATGTTCCCGCCATCGTGAGCATTTCTTCATCAAATGGCTAGTCGCATGGCAAAGATGACACCAGAATGGAATCTGCCAATAATCGATGGCTTGTATATAAATCACCCCATCCCAGGCAAGGTCAATTTGAGCTGGCAACCCTCTTACAAATGGGGCCTCCACCAAAACCCATGCAGCGCGTTTGTCAAATGTCCCGAAACATTTTGTATCCACGTACCAGTACTTTCCTATGCTATCACCTATCGCCGATAGAACCTTTGTGCTCTAGAATTGCAGAGGGAGCTCGTATAACTTAACCCACGTCATATGCTTTACGGGAGCATTCAGGTGGGGATGAAAACCAACATCCCATCGATGCAACGCTTGAAAGCATCGTCCACTAACCCAAGTCCTACCCAACACTTCTGCAACATCCTCATCCTTAATGAGATGGAAGTAGTACCACCCCTGCTCCAATTTGCTTACTCTCGGCATATACCCCAGAATATTTTCCCAGGCTCGTAGCAACCACTCCATTAAATAACCCTTCCCATGACTTTCAAATTTCCACCTCCCAACCAGTGCTCGATTTGTTAAGCTTTCGATGCTTTACCACATGACATCGCATCCAAAGCTAAGCAGATGACATTATTCTCCTTGTCTAAAAGGCTTTTTTGCATCGCCCTGGTTAGTCTTCGATGAAGAAGGTTTTGTTAAGTTTCGCTGCTTTGATAGTGCAGTATGCTGATCCAGAGTTTCATTGCACATATTAGCATTAGGAGAAACAGACAGTGAAGGACCCTTTGCATTACTATCCCACACTAACTCGCCACCTTCCGCCACCCCGATAGCACGTAGAAAGGACACGTCAATTATATCTTTATCACAATTGGCACTAAACGACTCTAATTCCCCCATCTCGAAAGCTACAATAATTTAAGGCTCATTACCTTCTTCCCATAAGTCTACGTCAGGTTCATTTACTCCCGAAGATGTCATATCTGCCCAGGTACACTTCCCCTAACAACCCACAGAAACCCCGAGAAAGGATGGCTTGTCTAATCGCCAACTGTGCACCAGACGCCGTCCTCCAGCGGATGAAAGGACAGAAACCCACTTAACCGAACATAATATAAAGAATAAAAATCAAGTAGTCTTTATGCGACTTTTTGAAGACTTTTACGGTGGATTTTTCTGGTGTAATTTCTCTAAAATCCGGCAGGAATTTATTGAAAAGAGAAGTTTGATTGGTAACCTTGCATAATCGAAGTGCCCTAAGGGTTTTTGAGGGTGCTAAATCCATATATAGAGTCAAAAAACCAGTTTAAATAACAAAACCAAAATTTTACCTCAAATTTTTTCATTGGATTTTGACACTTGAAACTCCAAAAAGTTGCGCTAAAGACAACTCCAATAAAAACAACTACCCTGGCTAGGAATTTAAACCTCGGATGTACGAAGTTCACTTCCTTCCCATCATGGGACAGTCCACCATATCTGAGGTGATAATGGAACATCCATAACACCGGAGAAAGTCAGTGCCCGCCCCCACCAAGAAATTTGAAATCACTGGGGCTTCCCCGTCAGTAGAGAACCAATACATCGGAAAAACCAGAAGGTTCAAAAAAACCCCACCTCCAATGCTGAGAACAACGGTAAATCTCTCACCCACCCAATAAAGATTCAGAGGCGTAAACCCCAAACACCTTATAGCACCATCCTCATCGACCAAATTCACCCTTTATATATTGAGAAGAACCAACAACCAGGATTTTGGTTTAGTGATTCTCGGGCGTTAGGGGAGAAACAAAAACATGTTTAAACTATAGCTCACAGCCTTCAATAACACTCCAGAACGGTTCACCTCCCCCATCACAAGCCGTTTCTAATACCTCACACAAAACTACACAAAATGTATCATTCACCTTCAACTGTTCCAACACTTCCATCTGCAAACGATTATATCCATAGCTAACTATAACCAATCTGCAGGCCTGCTCCAACTCTTTACACTGACCAAAACCCATGGTTCTTCACTCGTAGTAACAAATAATTGATTAATTAACTTATTCTTTGGTCATATAATCATCTAGGAAACACAATTATTGACTTTGTTACAACTCCAATCCACAACTCCACGTTCACACGATGCTCGATCTAATGTTGGCTGCTTCTCACACTTTCTTGACCACTCCAACTCCAAAATTTCTCTACGCTACAAGTTGTTTAATCCAACGACTATCAATTCCAAACTCTGCAAGACTTCACACTACAGATCTCTGCTCTCCACTCAAACCTTCATGTTATAAGTCAACGCTACATGCTACTCTACTTGTCCATAAGACCTCCGTGAGGCAGCCCAGGTCCAACTCTGTTACCAATTGACAGTTAGAGGACACATCACAATGTAGCTACGACTGCTAAATTAAAAAAACATCTCAATACAGATTGGGATGTCCAAATTTGTCTTAGTACTTATAGTTATACAAAATTTGAGTAGTTTGCCTCTTCGAGTTTCGATGAGTACACACGGTGCTGCCCGTTTGAACATTGGGGAGTTGAGGCGTTGAAGACATAGGAGACATAGGCGGTGGACGGTGGACGTAATGGAAGCTATGTGGGGTAAGATAATTACATGTTTAACCTTTTGCATTTTGAGAGATTTAATTTTTCTTATCGTTTGGTAGATCTTTAATTAGGATGGATGGTTCTTAATAATATCATATATCTTATATAAATTTTAAATCTTTCTCTATGTAAAAATATTCTAGTTTTAATATCTCAAAAGTAATTATAATTTTTTTGCTGTGAGGTTTAATTAATTAATTAATTAATTTTTTAATTAAATTAAAACATTTTTTTCATAAAATATTTTGATTTTGAAACGAGTTATGGTTTTTGGGCATGTGGTATTGATAAACTATCGTATTGTAACAAATTTATTTACAAGTTAATAATATCCATGGTAAAATGAACATTAATATCCATGGTTAAGAATCTTGTTATATTGTAAGCATTAAGTTTTTATGTGCTTATTAGTTAATTTTAAATATGGTTAGGGAATCATTGATTTTTTTTGTAAATTAGAAATTTCTATTAACATATGGAAAAGTGATTACATAACGAGTAAGTTGGTGAGAGCAAAAGCTTCAACACCAAGAACAGAGAATTGATTCAGAAAAGCAGACCCTCTTGGGAGGTGATGTACATGGGAGTTAGTAGAGGGGATGATACAATTACAAAAAAGTGGGAACACAACCCCAAACAAAAAAGGCCAACTTGGCCTCACATAAGGAGAAGCGCTCGACGGACTGAGAAACTGTACAATACGATAGTTCAATAAAACAGAATAAAACCAAACATTAGCAAAAAGAAACCTGGGAGCCTCATGGGACTGAGCGAGCCTTTATGCCATGTCTTCCCTAGGGTAATCATCAAGACTGATGGCGCTCTGGGGTGTTGCCTTTATTTGTGGTGTGATGGGCTTTCCCAATCATGGAGGGGCCTGCTGCCTCCCCTTTGATCTCCGACATACTGTGTCGATTGGTAGTTCTTCGCTTGAGCATAGTGTAGTGGGGAGAGTATTTATAAAAAAAACGTCGGTGGTGGACCTCCCCCACATAGATCAGGAATTTCTCTGTGAGGGTGTCTATTTTATTTTCCACCACATTACTACATTCCTGTTGCTCCTGCAGTGCTAGATCTAGCATGGTTTTAGTCTGCTAGTGGAGCTCAATAGCTCTGCTAAAAATGTTTTCCCTCGCTCTAGTCAATCCAAGATCCGGGATCCAGTTGATGGAAGCGTCGACCTCTTCTGTGGAGACCCTTTGGCGAACGTTCTTGGCTATGTCTTCCAGCTTGAGGATGTGATCCTTAGAGTCCTGAGTGGTGGTGTTCTCATAAATGATAACAACATTTCTTGTGGCGGTAGTCGCTCTTGTAGTTGGAGGTCTGTTAGAGGAAGACCAATGCAAGCTGCGACTGCGACCACCCCTCCCTTGGGATGGAGTATCAGAGAAGCGAGGAGGCATGCCGATGGAGGGCTTGGAGAACATAAGGCTGCAGGGAAAAGTAAGCAGAGAGCTGGGCTTAACGGGAATGGAGAGCAGAATGAGGGCAGAGAAACATGGCGTAACGTTGGCATGCAGGGGGTGGGTGAGCGCTTGGGAGAAGACTCACAGTGGAATGAGATAATAAGCCTGGAGGCTGGGTATACATAGGCCGCGGGCGAGGTGGGATGATGGGAAATCGAGGGGAGGGAAATGATGAGAAAGCACGTGCAGTGCAGAGGGTGGTTAATGTGGTAGGGGCACATGAAGCTGGATAGGCCCAAAGGGTGGCAGGCAGTGGAGTACGTGATGGCGTTTGTACCTTTGTTGATGCGAAGGAGGTTATGAGTGATCGAGATCATGATGCAATCGAAGGAGGATCAGCAACCGAACTAATCCGTTTTGTACTTGTCCGACCTTTCATTTTTCATGATTATGGCACAATCTTCCTTTACCTTGGATTGTGCGAGATCATCTCACGCTTGTGAGAGGAGGCTCAGATTACTGTCCACCCCAGCGTTGGCCAATCGGTCAGGTAGCTGGTTCGATCTGCGTCTAACAACGTGGAAGGAGACACCCTTGGCATGG
Organism: Pinus albicaulis; assembly: GCA_034641835.2. NCBI lineage: Eukaryota > Viridiplantae > Streptophyta > Pinopsida > Pinales > Pinaceae > Pinus > Pinus albicaulis. The sequence continues at coordinate 1,335,737,741 of CM076572.1, forward strand.
TTAATATGGGTCTTGATCCGATGAAGAATCTTGTTGAGCTGCCAACTATCTGAAACCTATGTAGCGCTCCGGCCTTGTTGGAGTTTCCGACAAACTTGGGTAGCGACCATCGAATCCCCATCCACAATTAGAGGCTAGAAGTTTTGATCCCTTGCAATTGGAAAATCGTGTTCCATAGCTTGAAGTTATGTTGCGTTGTTTGTTGAATGACCAAGATTGTCGTTGTAGAGCCAAATGATTTTCCCTGTGAAATTTCTGAAAGATTCATTGAAGCCCGAATGAACATGGTTACTTTTGGCAGCGCCGTCGTAATTTAACTTTATGAAACCAGTCTCTAGAGGTAGCCATAAGAGATCAATAGCTTGGGGGGGAGAGTTGTGGGGTATCTGGAGAGGGACAGAGATAGAGATGTCCAACATGACCAGAATTAGAAGGTCCTCCTGAGAAGGAGGATTGGAGGTATCAACTCACTTTGAGAGGGCAACCGATTCACAGAGGATCTGCTTGATAGTTGAGATGCTCTGTTATTTCGGCCTCTGCATGTCTTTGAAAATTTTGGCATTTCTTTCTTTCCACAAAGATCAACATATTATTCCTAGAAGGATATTCTAGGCGCGATTGGTGTGAAGATGAGAGGAGAAGAAGGAAGACGATGATTCAATGGTGAGGAGAATGGAGGAGGGGTCCCTGTTAGTAGCTCTGAAGATGAGGGAGGCCCAATTCCATATATTGGGGGCAAAAGTGCATTCATTTAACAAGTGATTGGTGGCTTCCTCTGCATTTCTGCAAAGTATGCACCTAGAGGGGCCAATTCAGCCCTTCTTATTGATGTTGTCCCAAGTCAAGATTTTCTTGTGCATAATTAAGCAGAGAAAAATGGAAATTTTGGGCCAATGCTTGCGGTCCCATAAGGCTTTCCATTTTCGATCAAAGGGAATAGGATTGGGGGAAACCAGATAGCTGTAGGCTTCCTTAATATTGAAGTGGCCGGCTAGGTTCTTCCCCCACCTGAGTTTGTCATTCTCACTTTCAATTTGTATTTGTCTTTGGTTAAGATCTTCATAAATACTCTTCGAGGCCAATGCATAGATTAGGTGATCCCAATCTAAAGCTTCGAGCCACTCCCTCCACCCTTTATTCTTGTTATTGGTCTTCAAATAATGTTTCACCAGCAGTTTGTTTTTGTTCTCCATACGAGTTTTCATTTGTCTGTACTGATCTTGATTCAACCTAGGGCTCTGTTTGCACTTGTCATACCAGAATAAGGTAGTTTCACCGTCACCAATTTCATAGAAGCGGTGATTTTGGATAATATATTTGTTTCCCCAAGCTTGGTTCCACATTACAGAACCTTTGATGGTGCCACTTAAGTGGATGAGAGTATCAAGGCAATGAGTGGGAGAATATTTTTATTTCCATAATTTAGCCCAAGAGGATTGAGAGTTGGCTATCCATCTCCACCAAGTTTTTGCCCCTAGGGATTTTCCCATCATTTATGGGTCTCTTAGACCCAGAACTCCTTCCTGCTTTGATTTACAGACTTTGTCCCAGGCCACTAGCGCCCATTTGCCATTATCCTTTTTGCCTTTCCAGAGGAAGTTCCTTTGGGTGTTTCTAAGGAGACTAGAGATTGATTTGGGGGTAGCTAGGGCCAAATATTGATAGAGAGGAATGGCTTGTAGGAATGATTTGACAAGCACCAGGTGGCCGACCAAGTTTAGGGTTCAGAAGGTCCAATTGGCTAGTTTTTTTTCTAGCTTTGTAGTTAGGTTTTCTCAGTTGGATTTGGATAGAGGTTTATCTGTGAGGGGTACACCCATATATTTGGAGGGGAAGGTACTGAGTCTGAATTCAAGAATTATGGTGATGTTTTGTTGGATGGGTAGGGAGATGTTTGTAGGTTTTAACCCTGAACAGAAATTATCTACACACGAATCTTATAACAAAAATAAACAATTGCGAGAGCATAAAACATAAAACAGATCAACATAAAGATTTTCCCCTAGATCCCAAATCGAGACGACCAGCTTGATTTTTCATTATAATCCTTTTAGTGTTACAACACATATATATACATGCCGGAGCATACATAAACCCCAATCCATTAACCCTGGATTAGAACATAACCGTAGTTCCCTTGACCGGATCTACAAAAATACCAGGGGCCGAAAACCATCAAACCCCAAAACCATGTGCAAAACCATGCACAAAACCATGGGCGGATTCGCCTATGAGTGGGTTCGCACAAAAAACAAATTTTGGTCGGGGCGCTGCCCCGGACCCCAATGGTGGGGACTGCTTCACCCCTCGTGACCCCCCAGCTACGCCCGACGCAACATACAGCGCGTGAGGATAATCGTGGAAAGAATATAACACATACCCAACAATGTTGAGGAAGAACAACTTGGATTTATCCACACTGTTGGAGGTACCCGAGGCGTCGGATAATTCAACCAAGATGGATTTGAAAATAAGGGATTCTTTAACAGAGGGAGTGCCCATGAGTAGGGTGTCATCTACGAATCGCTGGTGGGTAGATGGGGGAGTTGAGTTATCAAGTTTAATGCCTAAGATACTTCTATTGGAGGAGGCAACCGAAATGGAGCAGCCTAGCCCCTCAACCATGATAACAAAGAGAAAGGGGGATATGGGGTCCCCTTGCCTAATGCCTCGGGTGGGGCTGATAATGTGGGAGGGAGAGCCATTGAGAAGGATGGAGAAAAAAGCCCCTGCAAGCATAGCCATGATCCATTTAATGCATCCCTTGTTGAATCCAAAAGCCTCCAGCACTTTCCTTATGTATTCCCAACTGATTTTATCAAAGGCTTTGGACATGTCCAATTGTAAAAGCATGCCAGGTTTCTTTTGAACTTTGAGAGAATGTATTATTTCCTTAGAGAGAATGACATTATCCAGGATCTGTCTACCTTCAACATAACCCAATTGATGTTGATAATTGAGGAGGGGTAGGATAACCTTGATTCTGTTTGCTAAGACCTTGGAAATGATTTTATAGATGGCATTGCAGAGAGCAATGGGCTTGAACTTGTCGGGGGAGTTAGCATCATCGAATTTCAGAATCAGAGTGAGGAAGGTGGAATTCAAAGCTTTTAGGATTGACTTTTGAATTCGAGATTCCTCCACTAGTTCATGAACCTCCATCTTCAACATGGGATAGCATGATTTGAAGAAGTCAGCGGTGAAGCCATCCGGGCCGGGTGCTTTGCCATTGGGCATGGACATAACCACCTCCTTGACCTCTTGCATTGAGACCTTTCTGAGCAGCATTTTATTGTGTTCCCGAGTTAGGAGAGTTAGGACGTGATTAGTTATATCTTTAATAGATTCATACCTATTATTGTTACTCTTAATGAGGAGCGAGCCAAATTATTAGTTGAGTTCCTCTTCCAGATCTACATGTGTGTGAATTTTATTTCCCTGTCTAGTCTTGAGGCTCAGGATTCTGTTGCTTTTCATGTGCTGGATCATAGAGTGGTGGAAGAAAGTTGTATTCATCTCCCCACATTTCAAACAGTTTATGCGGGATTTTTGTTGCCAAAGTTTTTCTTCTTGAGCAACCCTTTCCTCCCAGTCGTTCGAGAGATAGATTTCCTCCTGTTTTCTCTGCTCATTGAGGCCTTTATTGATGATTTGTTACTACAGGGCTTCATGTTTTAGTTCCAGCAATTTCTTCTTCGAGATGATATTGTGAATTTTTTTTTTTATTCCAGGTCCTTATCTCTACCTTAATGAATTTTATTTTTTTTCAAGAACCTATACATTTTGTTTCCTTGGTTGGGCTGAGGGGTCTCCCACCATTGTTTCATTTGTTATAAGAATTCTGGGTGATCAAGGTAGAAAGCCTCGCATCTGAAGGGTTTATTTTTTGGTTCGGCTGAGACCTGGACAGACAAGGAGATAGGTCACTGGTCTAAGCCAACCTAAGGAAGGATTCTGGCTTCTGTTTCCTAGGAGGTGAGGTAGATTTCCTTCGAAAGGAGAAAGCGGTCTATTCTTGAGGCTATTTTCCTATCACCACCACACTTGTTGTTCCAAGTGAAAGAACCATTTTTGGTAGGGATGTCTATCAGTTTTAGATCATCTATGGTTGCCTGGAAAGCCTCAAAGTCTTTATCCAACTTCCTCAGACCCCCTCTCTTTTCCTTCAAGTTGACCACCACGTTGAAATCCCCTGCTATACTTTTGAAAGGGTAGTTGAAGGATCTTTGGCTTCTGCTGAGACTGCTTAATAGTTCAAGTATTTCAACCACTGTGTGGGGAGCATAGACATTGGTAACACATATGCTGTCCATAGTTCCTATGATTTTCAGGACTGTTGTTAGAGTATGTATTGTGGCAGTTGAATCAGTGAGCTCGAATAGAGAGTTCTTCCAAAGAGTAGTTATGCCACCTGCAAAGCCATCGACTGAGATTGCAACATGGCTGTATTTTTTGTAGAAAGTTTTCTTAACCATATCCATGCTTTCTAGGTCACTCTTAGTTTCTTAGAGCAACATAATATTCAGTTTATCAGACACTATTCTATTTTTCAGGATCCTTTTTTTTCCTGGGTTATTGAGTCCCCTTATATTCCAAGAAGTGAAAATCATTGAGAACTTTTAGGGGGTAGGTTTATAGCTCTTACCTTTCCTTCATTGATGAGGCAGACACTTGGCTCTCGAAGGAGCTGTCTGGTGGGTTTCCGGCCACGCTTTCTGTTAGGTACCATTGGGAAGTATTTTCATGCAATTAGATTAGCTAGGTTGCCTTTGCCTACTTCTTTTCCCATGGAGTTTTGTTCGAAGGTTGGATTCATACCCTCTTGTAAAAGGAACACCTTTTTGATTTTTTGGATATGATATTTTGGGATGGCCTCTATGCCATTTTTTTCCATTCTTTTGCTATATTTTGGAGGTTGAATCCCTCTAGAACCTCTTCTATTGAATTTTCTTCTGGGGTGAATATTTCCTATGCCTGCTCCATCTCTGTGTCTTCCTAATTTTGTTTATTTTCATTCATGCTGTGTTCTTGAGCTTCAACATCTAGATGGTTGTTTTGTGAGGAATATTCTTGCTGCTTGTGTTGTTCTTCCATAGTTCCTTGAGGGGCTAGTTCCTCGTGTGTAGTGTTCATAACTTCATATTTTTTACGTTGAGTGACCTTGACTTGATCTTTCTTTTTGTATGCTCTTTTACTCTGTTTGTTCTTGTTTCTGACTTTAGTGTCTCCCTGTTCATCCTTCTTCTTGTTGGTATGGTCTTCAGTTTCTGAAGCTTTGTTTTGAGGGAATTCACGGAAGAGGTGCCCATGTTCATGACACTTTTTACATTTGAAAGGTATATGCTCATAATCAATATTTTTCATCCATATGTCATCCCTATAGTTGAGCCTTATGGCTTCCGGTAGTGCCCCTGAGACATCAATGTAGACAAAAATTCTTGCATATGAGATGTAGTGCCCAGTTCTGGTTCCCTTAAACATTTGGATGTATTCTCCTAGTTCATCTTCGATGGTTTTGAAGACAGAGGGTGCTTAGTAATCCGTGGGCAGGGAATATTACCTGACCCTGACGAGGACTCTCGTGAAATCCTCTTTTTCAGGTGTGAATTTTTCCTTCCAAAAACTCATGTAAAGACCTGTCGAGTTGAAGAAATAAGGGCCTCTTTCAAATATTCTATCTCGGTCTTCCAAAAGACCGAAGACTACTATAAAGAAACCTTTGGATTGGAGTTGCAGATTGATTTCTCCCTTTGGTTTCCACTTTGAGTGGATCCAACCCTTGAGGGCTCTTTCCGTTGGCTAGATTCCCATGAATTTGCATATCACCGCATGCTCCTGCATATATTCTCTTTAAACCGCAATATCTGGATCTTGGATGATCACTTCCGATGTCCTCTTAGATTTTCGGTGGCATGCATTTGTTTGCTTTGATGCCCCTGATGCGTTGGCCTCCTTGTTTGTAGCATCCTCTGCTACGATCATGGTGCTACGGGTTGAAGTGTTTGCAGTGTGGTTCGCTGAGAGGTCCACCGCCTCTTTACCTTTGGTTTGCTGGCTGTCAGAGGTAGCAACAATGATATCAAGGCAGGCGAAATCTGAGTAGTTAGTGAGTCGAGTAAAGAATGAGGCATCGTTCTTAGGCGATCTACCAGCAACAAGATCCCTGAACAAGGGGGTCGTTGGGCCACCATCCGGCTCCGACAAGGGGCCTCGGGGGGAACCCATGCAGGGCCAACAACGGTAGAGGCCGTAGGGTAGTGCAGGGAGCTCAGAATGTCGGAGCAGGGGTAGAGTCAGCCAGACCTAGGTCAGAGCAAGTTTCCATATTGTACCTAGGGAATCATTATTTTAATTTATATGGTAAAATGGATCTTAATTTATAGCTACTATTTACATGTTATATGTTTCAATGTGATATGGATATTATAATTTTATTTTATCTAAAATAAATGTTCATAATTTTATTAATGAAAACAAAGTTACAATATAACAAATTGAATTTTATTATGTTTATTATTTTTAACTTTTTTTATTATTAATTGAGCAAACATTTAAATGCTTATACTCATTTAGATACACTACAACATTCCCCCATATAGGGCTCTATATTACTTTTAATCTCTTATTATTTTTTAATTGAGCATACATGTAAATGTTTAAAACAAATATTTACACCACTACAACATAGCCCCCATACTGGGCTATAAAGATCATTTGGGCACATTTTTTTTTTTTTTAAACGTGATATGTATAAACATAGATAGCATAGATTTTATTTATATACGAGCATAGAGCTATCTTAACTTTGGATCTCTCAAAATGCAACATAAGGAAAATTTTGCACGTAAAAATATTTGATTCCTTTTCGATCCTCGTACATCCATAGTTAAAATGGATCTATGCTCATTTTGAATAACACACTAATAAAATATTTAAACCAAAACTTTTTTTTCTTTAATTTTCACTTGTTTTATATAATATATACATAATTCACATTGGATTTTTTTATATATTATTCATACTCTACACATTAAAATGTTAATATGTAGCCCCTCATATTCAAAAATCTAATATATATATATATATATATATATATATATATATATATATATATGTTACATGTTTATTTGTATATATGTTTATGTATGTATAACGTGTTATTGCAACTTTTGTACAATATAATGCCATCTCGATAACTGTCTCACATATTTTATGTCATAATTATGGATATGGATGCAATAATCATGCATGATTTTTTTTTATATTTGTATAGTAATTTTTATCATCAAATTTTGGAGGAAAGCCATCCAAAAAGTAAAATATTTGAAAATATCTCATATTTGGGTAAATAACATATTCATCATGGGTTACTTCCCACCATAATTTAAGCAAGTCTTTGCATAGAAAATGGATAATAATAAGATGTAAATAAATATACCCACTAGGAGTTACTTCCCACCTTTATTTATATCTTCCTTAGCACTTATATAGGAGTAACACTATTAATGTGTAGACTTATAACTGGTTACTACCCACCAAAATTTTTGCAAGTCTTTGTTCATGAGCAAGCAATTAATTTATCCACTTCACATCTCAATTTATTTGTTCCTGTAAAAGCAATACTATAGGATTTGATTTGTCTACTGAACAATATTAATTTAGCATTCACCAATGTCATTTATAATTTTTCTTAGAGTGATAGGGACTAATTTTCGGTGCAACACTTGTTTAATATGGATATTGGAATGCTTTATTTATAACTAACAATACACACACACATACACACACATGTCAAATGAACGTACATGAATTACACATAATGTAATACCAATAATACTATTTTTACATGTTATCTTTCAATTCTACATTCAATTACTTTATCTTTATAATTAAGGTAGAAATTGAAGTATTTTATTTATGATTGACATTGTTTTTTTTTTTTTATTACTATTTTTTTTTTTAATTTCTTAATGTAAGTATAGTTTTATTATTTTTAAATGTAATGTTACGTTACAATGTCTCTCTTATATTAAAGTGTAGAGTGTCTCTAGACTCAACATTAAATAATATTTAGAAAATAATTTATTATAAATATAAAGTCTCTATTTAATTATTAACTAAATTTAAACATCATTTTAAATATAATATATTATTATTTAAATTTCTTTTAATATGAATTTTTTTTTCCCTAGTTAAATTGTCTATAATTTAATTAATTAAAATAAAAATTATAATATAACCAATTAAATTGAATTAATTTATTACTTTTTATCTTTCAACCTACTAGATTAAATTAATTTATTACTTTTTATCTTTCAACCTACTAAATTAAATTAATTCATTACTTTTATATTTCAATTAAATAAATATTATATTTATTTATTTATTTTTATTTTAACATTTCATTCCTATCTTGTAACATCTCCCCCTACCTCTCATCATCCATATTATTTATATTTTATAATAATTTATGTTTTTTAATCTTAAACTACTCGTCAAAACATTCAATTTAATTATTCTATGAAAATATTCAATCGTTTCCGCCTATAAAGTGAAACCCTTATAAATCTGAATGTAAAACCAGTGAACCACGTTACCATTTTATTAAAATATTAGGAATTAAACTATTATCTCAGAATAAAGCGGTGGAAGTTAAATAAATTCCACACTTTAACACCTTGTTTTATTAAAATATTAGGAATTAAACTATTATCTCGGAATAATGCGGTGGAATTTAAATAAATTCCACACCTTCCCGTCATGAAAAGATGTACGAAGTTCTACGTGAGATTCCTTGTCAGCGGAAGCGACAAGTCGTGAGAGTTCACCTCAGCCAAAAATACCAAAAAAAAACTTTCTCCCCAAGTTTGTTACTTTATCTTTTTCTTTTTCTTTTCTTTTTATTACTTTGGAATTCAATTAAAAAAAAAAAAACAATTTAATAATAGCGTAGTTTACGCAACTGGTAATCACTTTCCAACGCAAAATGTTTAAGGTTTAGATAAACTCGAATTTAATATATATTTATTAATCATTTAATTTTTAAATATATTTATTAAATTTATAATATATAGTTTTATAAATATTTAACATGATATTAATTTATTTATTTTTTCTATTTTTAATTATTTTTTTAAAAGATTTAAACACAAATATATATATAATATATAATTTGTTCTGAAAATTATAGAAATTATCAAGATTTTAAAATTTTTAGAGGAAATTTTGTAAATCCATGTTATAACTATCAAACTTCAAGTTTTCGGGTGCTCTAGAGGTTTTTGATGGGAAGTTGTTTGTAGTGCGATTTTTTGAAGGCTTTTTTGGTGGATTTTCAGGTTCAGCAAGAATTTATTGAAAACATAAATTTGATGGATAACTTGCACAATCGAAGTGTCCTAGGGGTTTTTTTAGGGTGCTGAATCTATATATACAGTAAAAAAACCTAGTTTAAATAACAAAAATAAACTCCAAAAAGTCTCACTAAAGTCTAAGTTAAATCCATTTTCACCATAAAATACATGATTCAAACATTGCTGCTAGATTTGTTGACCATGAAAATTATAGAAATTCTAGCAAGATTTTAATAAAATCAGGGAGGAATTTTTGTAAATCAAGTCAAACTTCAAGATTATTTTGGGTGCCGTAGATGTTTTTGATGGTGCTGAATCCATTTCCACCATCAAAAACATGATTCAAACATAAAATAATAATGAAAAACATTGAAAATAAAATAATAATTTAAACATTGAAAACACTTTATTTTCTAAATTATTCATATTCCAGTGCATTCTTTTACTTAATTTTATTAGTATTTGAATTCTATAATATAAATAATAATAACATTACTTATTTTTAATTAACTTAGATTTATCTTACCTCTAGATTGACTAGAGAAGGATCAAAGAGGTTTTTGTATCAAGAGATTTGATATTTCTCGACACTTGGTAAATCTAGAGTTAAGATGGACTAGATTGACCAGAGAGAAAGATCAAATCTCTTTTCATTCTAAAAGAAATTTTCACATCAAGAGATTTGATCCCTCTAAATCTAGAGTTAAGATGGATCTAGGCTGGTTTTATTATTAACCAACTTAGATCCGTCTACTGTGTCTAGAGGGATCAAATCTCTCAAGATGCAAACTTGTTTTTGAGTGCAAAACTTGATGAAACATTCATGCGACATCACTATAAAACAATTTATAAATTGAAAAAATAGTTAATGTAAGACAACACAAAAAACTTTTCCACTTCAATGGTTATCTTTGTAGCAATTCAAAATCACTAGTTAGTGATCTCTCTTCTCCTATGCAACCAAATAAAACTGGTTGGGCAAATATACAAGGTAAAAATGAAAGAAACCAATATTAATCACTCTGAAGTGAAATTAGAAAATTGTGATTAAAAAAAAAAACATTATCCAACTATTTAATTAGGCTTGCATTAGAGAATAATACCATGGGTTAAAAATGCCATGGGAAAACCATGAGTTGTCAAAATTATTCATTTATTTTATTTTATGTTAGATCTAAGACTTTTGTGATCCATAATGTAGATAAAAGTACTTTCAGAAAAATCAAATCATTAGGATTAGGTCAAAATGACAAAACATTACAAAATGTTAAACAAGATGGGCTAGCCTAGAGCCCTCTTGACTCAAGACCTATCAAGCATTGAGAGGGATCGAATCTCTCAAGGTGCAAGCCTCTTTTTTAGTGTAAAATTTGAAGAAATGTTTGCACCTCCAGATTTAATCCCTCCCAACACTTCACACACACACACACACACACACACACACACACACATATTATTTGATGAAGTCAAAATGTTACATTACATTACAACATCTCTTCCATATTAGGTTGAAGGCCCCCAAAAAATATGTTAAATTTATAATATAATTTTTAAACATTTTACATAAATAACAATTAGATATCATTTTTTGGGATTCAAATGCATTAAGTAAGTCATTCATCTATGACAATTTCCATGAGAGGTAGTAGTAATGACTAATTTCTCATGATTTTTGAATAGTCCACTTAGCACTCATTGCATCTAGTGATGACCACTTCTTCACCCATGTGAGCATCACCCATGATTTTTGAATAGTCCACTTAGCACCCATTGCATTTGGTGATGACCACTTCTTCACCCATGTGAGCATGATGCAATGAGTGCTAAGTGAACTATTAAAAAATCATGAGAAGTTAGTCACTTACTACAACCTCTCATAGAAATGGTCATTGATAAATGACTTACTCAAAGTAGTTAAATCCCAAAAAATAATATCTAATATAATGCAATACTTAAATAAATATAATCTTTAATTTTAAAATAAAATTAAATAAATTTTTTATCTATCAATTTTTTTAGTATTAAAATTTAGTTAAAAAGTTTTAGATTGAGTGGTTTAGTTAACTATTTGTTTCTCTAATTTTAATTATCCCTCTTTTGAAGTCATTAATTCCCAAAAGTTATCATTCCAATTAAAAAATAAAATAAAATTTAAACTTTATATTATAAATAAACATTTTTTTAAACTTTATATAATAATATTAATATAATCCTAAATTGTTATATTTATTTTTAATTATAATAAAAATATTTTAAATTTATAATATAATAAAAAAAACCTTATAAAAATACAATGATAAATTCTTAACTAAATTTATAATATAATTTACTTTTAAATTATAATAAGTAGAAAAAATATTGAAATAAAAATAAAAATAAAAAACTTTAAATTGATTTGAAAAATAAAATTAAAAATATATTAAAATATACAAGTTTATTTAAAAAAAGGAAAAGCAAACACACAATATTATCCCAAAGTAAAATTGGTTATTCGTTCTCTTTACGTGGTCAATCACATTAATTGATTCACCTACCCCCGTTTAGTTTGGTTATTCGTTCTCTTCAAAATTACGTGGTCAATCACATTAGTTGATTCACCTTCCCCGTTTATGACTACAAGAATGTCACTATCATTATGAAAGACTCAAAACTTGCATCATAAGTTTCTTCCTATGTAACAGCCTAGATTTTATATTTTTAATGGAAAGACAAAACTTTAACAGGGTAATGTATATGATTAGAAGATAAAATTTTAACATGGTAATGTATATTATTTTTATTATTTAATTTTAAGTGGTAATGTATATTATTTTTATTATTTAATTTTAAGGTTAAGTTTATGAAGACATACATATTTTATTTTTTGATTTTTTAGGAAGAAATACATGCTTTAAATTATTAGGCCCACTCAAGCTGCATTAGAGAAAGCCTTAGTCTAAAAAGTAACAAAATGGCCTAGAATCCGACAGAGATTTTGAAAAAGTCTGGCAAAGATTTTATCAGAATCTTGTTTACAGTTGTTAAACTTCAGTAGTGCTGAATCCATTTCCACTCTCAAAAATGGATTCCAAACACTACAACTACCTCATTTTTTGAATTTTACTGAACTGGATTCCGGCAAAAACCTGCCATCCGGGCTATTCTATTACTTGGAAAAACAACTCCTTAGAGAAATATTAGACCCACTTAATTATATATGTATAATTAATGTATATATATATATATATATATATATATATATATATATATATATATATATATGGTATAGTTTTATGTAGAAAAATAGTTAATCTAAGTGAAAAGCTCTTTGAATATAGTTAATTATTAGATAGAATTACTTCCAGAAAAAAAAAGTTCATGATAAAATCTCTTCTCTTAGTAACTTTAAAAACATGATAAATTATCACTAAAATACTATTATATTTTCTCTCATATTTCTCCTCTATCCTCACCCTCATCTTCTTCTCTATTTCCCATAACCACATCCCGATGAAAATAGAAAGTGGTAGTACCAATTAGAGATAATAGAGATAATTCATAATTATAAAAGGAATTAGTGTCATGAACTTTAATAAATGATGTACAAGAATTACTACGAATTACTATTTTCCAGAAATCCAACAATATATAAATAAGTCGTAGGCCGATTATCTTACAATGCAAATATATGTAGTGGTGACACAAATGTGTTTTGGTTTTATTGTTATTGCTTGTATTTCCATCATAAGATGATGAAACCTACAATGTTCGACAATCTGTTGATTTGTGTCAACGTACATCATTTTTAGCATCGAATTTGTGTTGGTTGTGTCATAAGAAGATACAAAACATGATGCATGCTAATGTATTGATAAATATTGCATCAAATTTGCATTGCTTTTTTTTTTCTTTTCTTTTTCTCTTTTTTGGTTAAATTTAACATTGTTGTATCTCGTGAATACATCAAATAAATAAATGAATATCACAATATTGAATTTTAATATTATAGTTGCATTGTAAAACTATGTGTATGCATATAGTTTTTTAGTTATAATCTACTTGCAGAAATCTATGGATGGGAAATAAAGGATATAAGCACAACATTAACCATAATAAGCATGAACCTCTTTCTTGCATTGGAGATACTCAAAAGATAAGAAATAACAAAGTCCCCAATGAAGCCTCTCGAAGGAAACCTTGAAGTTTTCCCCCACATAAAAGTAATGCTTCAAATCATGAGGATGAGATTGATCATCTGCCCATTAAGGCATTGTACAACACTAGTATGCCACACTTTTCTAAATCATGGATGGGTGAAACATATAAGGCAATGGCCCAAGGTAAGCCACTACGGAAAAATGGGAGGAAGTTTAACAAAGATAAGTCATAAGAGATTGTTGATAATTGTAAGGATCTTGTCACTAAACTACAATAGAATGAAAGTATGGGAAATACATGCAAACCAAAAGGAATCAAAGTGCAGAAAATCTTCCTTTCGAAGGAAACAACAAAACCATTAGTAAATGATTAAAGCGATCTCTTGGAATCGTAGGGGTTTCAGTAGCACAAGAAAATTAGAATTACTTGGAGATATGATCAAAGCTAAAATCCCCCAAGTAATCCTACTCCAAGAGATGCAATTCAAGGAAGTTGAGGTCCTCTAGGAATGTAGTAAACTTTGGTACAATAGTAAGGGTCGAGCGATTAGTTCAAACGGTGCATCAAGGGGTCTTTGTACCCTTTGGAACCCTGCACTATTTTGCTTGAATCAAAGCTAACACACTCGGCGTTGGATTCTAGTTAATCTCTTTCATTGGCATTGTGGGAGGGTAATTAATGTGGTCAATGTCTACATTCCCATTGTTTATTGAGAAAAATAAATTATTGGAATTCTTTAATAAATATTTTTTATGAATAGGATGTATTCTTGGAAGGAATTTCAACACAACCCTTAATCAAAAAGAGAAATAAGGGGGAAGTATAGTTAAAGATCCATGTAGGGAACAAATGTAGGATATTATTTCTACCTTGGATCTAGTGGATATCTGTTGGAAATACTAAGAGTGGGGGGGGGGGGGGTGTGAATTAGTATTTCATAGATTTCAACAATTAAAGATCACATAACATTAACCAATAACATCACATCAATGAATACACGAGAATTATATGAAAAATTAATTTCTATTACAAGGGAAGTTACAACTTCCGGTTTACCTGCTACAACTGGAAGGGCTACAACCCCAAGAAATTTACCAACCACTACTGGAAGGAGCTATAATCCCTAGTTTACCATCATCCATTGGAAGGAAGCAATAACCTCATGAAGGAAGCTACAACTTCCTCGCCTAGCACCACCCCACCACCCTTAACAATAAAATACAGAACAATAGTCTTGGGCTCCTACACCAGGTACAATGACCCAATAAATACTTAACAATTTTAATAATCAAACAATCTAGTCATTGTCCTCTCACTCAACCTCTTCTAATAATCAATTTTTATCTCTGCAGCTTTTGTCCTTGAATTGCCTCGACGAGCACAAAACAATGTGCCATTGATCTTCCCTATGAATTTCTTCTACTAGTCTCAAATTGATCTCAAAAAACAAACTCATCACATTGTCACCTTTAACATCATGTCTACTCCTTGATTTTTGACATGTCCAACAAGTATGTTGATGTAGTGATCCTTAAAAAACTATGCAGTCTAACATAAAAAAAAAAAACTATAATTCATACCTCCAATTAGTTTCCTAGACAAGACTCTTTCAATAGTTAGGATAACCAGAACTTAAGCCCCAAATCTCCTCAACACAACTCCTCAACTAGTCCAATAATTTTCCTCAAGATGTCCCTCATAACAAACTTTAGTCTACCTTAGAATATGGGGCTTAGAAAAACTTCAGACAATGCTCAAAACAATTCCTTAAGTCAACAAACTGCCTCAAGTAATCATCGCGATCAGTGAAAGTATGCCTCCTTTCAAGGCTCAAATTGGCTCATAAATGGTTTTGGATCTATGTCAGAAAATAACTTCGGATCTTCCTTACAAGGATCCTCAGTACAAGTCGAAGATGCCTAAGGTCTCGATCTATTTCAATGAATAAATGCCACAATTTTTCCTTAGACTTAACCCTCAACAACTCGACCTCATTGCCTTAAGATGACCAATTTTTTTAGCTCAAGAAATGCCTAAGATTAGGATCATACTATCTCAATCAACCCTTAGAAAATCTCAGGCTCAGATGTGTAAGACTACCTTAGAAATATTTAGACTATCCTTAGGAAAACTACCTCAAATAAACAAATATAATCCTCAAACATAGTGAGAATGGAGGTCTCAAGAAGGCCGAATTAGGAATCATAACAAACCCTCGTTTCTTCACAAATTTCATTTAGAAAGAAAAAAAAAAAGTATGCCGAGAAAATTCCTTAAACATAGATACTCAGTCTACTACAAAATCAAAATATTACTCCTTTTATTTACCCTTGATCTATCCCTTCCATTCTCCTTTGTTGCTTGTTTATACCTCTGCTCATTCCATCAAATTCAAAAATGTTTCTAACTAATTCAGACGGCCTTTTGAGCTCCCGCAGGTACTATATTTATACATGTTTGGAGGGGGCCCTATATTGGGGATGAACTCAGCAAAATAAATATTTTTTATTTGAAAAACACATTTATTTTGGAGTTGACTTGATAGAGGAAAGTGTTAACACATGTCAGTAATGAAATTTCACAAAACATTGCGAGTGTCTTCCCCATTCCCTTAACTAGTAAATTAAATTAAATTTTCAAAGAAATATGTATAATGAAAAAATAAAACTAGTAGGTGGGACCCTACCCTAAGAATTTTTTTTGTTAGGTGCAATGATACATAAGAAACAAATACACGAGATGTTATTCCATATTTGGGTTTTAATTGTGTTTGGGATGGATGCAAGTTTTCTGTTGTGAATGCAATGAATAAAAGAAAAGAGTGAAATATGCTAAGTTTCCTCAAAACATATAAAATAATAAGGGTTTTAATTTTATTATTATGCATTTGAATTATGTTACTTTTAATGTAAAAAATAAGAAGAAATTTTTGTATAATATCGATAAGTTCTTCTGACAAAGTTATTATACACATATTATATTGTTCTTTGCTCAAACATAACATGATGCAAGGCTTCAAATCATCATAAAACACATTTATATTGTTCCAAAGCCTTACGTTAATACTTTCTATGTATGACAAAGTTGGAAATGTTATGTGAGCTTATGGTTACAATGCCGAGAACATGATTTATTTTATCATATCATTGAATAAAGATTACAAGGCTTTCACATTGGGTCATAACGTATGGTTTGGGGTGGCGACTAAACACAAGTGTGAGCAATGAAATGTTGGGAGCAATGTTTATATGTGATTTCGTATATTGGGAAACCCTGTGATAAATCAATCCAATAGTTGTTCAATTTGGCACCACTTGTAAATATGATCCAAGGTTTGGCCGAAGGTGTATGTTGTATTTTTACAAGCACTTGACTACATGGCATCTAAGTATGATTATTTATAACACTTATAATGACTGATCCTCTTGTAATCTCGTACTGATACTGATCTTGAATGTTTTATTTTTAAAGAAACATATATTTTTATATTAATTCAAGTGGTTTATGAGCCAACACCTTTAAATTCAGAGAAAGTCCTTCATCTCCAGTGTTCTAAAATTACACAAAAAGAGACCTATTCTTACCTTGCTAGTTACAAAATAGGATTCTTACAACACTTGTTTTATAGATTCTCCAAAAGACTCCTTGATACACTATAAACTTGCAAAACATAGAAAAGACACTTAAAAATTAACCACTTCCATCTTTTCTATATTTTGAGCTTCCAACTTGTTCTTGCAGAGGGATTTCCACTTGTTGAGGAGGGGCCTTGTCCATGGTTTGCTACATAAGTTCCTCATGCTCTTGTCCTGCTCATGCTCTGCGAGTCGGACCATCTATTACCCAAACACTTAACAATTCCTAAGGTTGTTGTCCTGACTGTCAATTCTATATTATCCAATTTAATTGATAAGCTATCCACCGTCACCTGCAAACAATGAACGTCATCTTGCGATGTTTCCAATGGCTGACTAACCAATGCGAAGTGGGATCTTGCTTTTGTGATAACCTTTTCTCCCTAGCTAGCAATGAGAAATGACAACTAAGATATGCTTGAGGCCAATTTTGTCTTCACATCTTCATCACGTTCTTGTCTGGTCGGGAACTCCATTACGGAGAGAACTCCTATGCTTATGTGATTCAAAGAGATTATCCATTACCAACAATCTCCATTTTTAACCACTCGCTCTAACACCTCTCCCTCCAACAATTTCCTGTACACATTCAATTTCATAGTCCTTCTCTTTAGAACTCCTAATACGATTTTCCATAACTATATCTTCCCTTCTGCTATCAAGTTCAATCGAATTTAATACTCTCATATTTTGCAGAATGCGAGCATCCTCTTCCACAATACTGGAAATTAATGCATTGGGGGAAATGCCCCACCTGTCTAAAGGCATGGTGGATCTTGCCTTGAGATCCCATATGGTGGACCCACTATCGACATTCGTCTTAGGTGAGGGTCGCCAAACACAAACCTTTGAGAATTTGTGATTATAGTGGCCATCAAATGACCTAATGAACCTTACTTTGAATTTAATCAATCTTCATATATGAATAAATTAGGATGTGAGATCCAAATAATTTTTTATTTTTCTAATCATGAAATATATAATATAGTCGAGGCCCCTTGATCCTAAAAAAACAATCCTTGTTCTAAAGTTTCTCCTTGGTTGGATAATGAATCCGCTACTTAATTTTTCTGCCTTTTAATGTGGAATAATTATACACTTTCAAACTTCTAAAGTTGCAACCACATTCTAAGGAGCATTGGAGGAAGATCCTTTTCTGGCATCTCTTTGACTTTGTGAGTTTTCTGTATGACAATCATGGAATCCCCATAAAATACCAAGCGGAAAATTTTCCTTTCAATGGATACCTCCAGACCTTTCCATAGTTCTAAAAATTTATGCTTGTTTATTGGTTGTAATACTTAAACCTCGAGAAAATTACATCTCTATTTCATCGTCGGGGTGAAAAATGACCCCTCCTGCACCTTCCTCCCCTAGATTTCCTTTTGAGGCTCCATTAAGAAGAGAGAATGATGTCCCTTGTTAATCTTCCATTCATGAAACTGTTCATTGTCTAGTCTTATGATAAATGAAGGCTTAGGAGTGAAAATATTGAAGCTTCCAGCATGATTTTGTGCTTTTCCTAAATAAATCCATTCATTTTCCTGTGTTGACAAATTATCCAACTCTGATGGCTATAGCCCCTTGATGAAATGGTTTCAAAAAGCAGTTGAACTACCTTAACAAAAGTGATTGAGGGCCAAGTTTTTACATCCTTGAATATAACTTGATTGCGAGTTATCCAAATGGACCAACACAAATATTTTGGAAGTGTAAACCAAAATCTTAAGATTGTAGAATCAGACTTACGCTAAAGAGGATATTGGGATTTCCATTTTTCAAACATTTCTATTCAATCCATAGGGATACACTGTATATTAGTAATTGGAACCAAAGCGAGCTTACATACCTAAGTGGAGAAGGAACAAAGCTGGGAGAAATGCTTTATGTCTTCTTCAACTGACCCACAAAGAGCACATTGCGCGGGTCCTTTGATTTTCCTCTTTCTCAAATTATGAGATGTCAAAACTTTCTCATGCACCAACTCCCAACAATATAGGTTGACTTTAGGAAGACCATCCTTATTCCATATTTTTCTCCATATGCTAGATACTGAAGGGTGCAGTAATTTTTGCACTAAATAATCATATCCCTCTTTTCCTATATAGAAATTCTTCTTTCCACCTGAAAAAACTAAACTATCAATGTGATTTTTTGCAAGTGGCATAAATCCCTTAAGAGATCTAGTCAATACGAGCCAATGTCGCTAGAATTTAGGAGGAAAATATTGATAGTGCTAACCAGTCCATTAGCCATTTCATCCCACTTTGAGATGTTTGCAAGCCTGCAATATCCCTGCTCTTCCATCCAATTTTCTAGGTCCCACACTCCTTGATATTCATTCGCCAAGACTACAGATGCATCTCAATCTTTCCAAATATGAATTCATGCTCCATTCCTTGCGTGCCAACCCAAGTTATTAAGGACGATGGGAGATGCTTCTCTACATAAATTATAGATCTTATATCCATGATATGTCCATAATTCCTCTTAAAGCCAAATTAATCAATTTTTATAATGAAAATAATTTTGAAGAAAGGCTAACTTCCACCATTCATGCGATTCTAAGAGGAGGCGCCATACTAGTTTTTCTCCTAGATCTAAATTCATAAACTACGGATCCTTCATTTCCAATTCTCCCAGTTTTTTTGGCTATTGAACTATTTTGTAGTTCACTAAATGGAAATGATTTTCATCCCCGCCCCCCTTGCCATAATAATTTTCTCAACAAAATTATTTTATGAATATTATTATTTGGAGCAAGAAGCCCAAAACCCACATACACTAGAAGGGATGAGAGAACAAACTTAATAAGGATAGTCTTCCTTGCCACATTTAACCACTGAGTGCCCCAAGGGATAATTATCTTTCTAAGTTTTTGCAGAGCTGCATCCCAATATTCCCCATTGGACGCCCCTAAGGAGATGGGGATACTAAGATATTGAAATGACCAACATTCATGCACAATTGGGAATCCGAATATGTAGGATATCTCTGACAAGGTATCCTATGAACAATTCCATTCAAAAAACTGGCTTTTCTTCTTGTTGATCATCCCTCATGACAAGTTCAAATACGAGTCTATAATTTTTTAAAATCGAGTGGCTATGATTCCGGAGGCACCCCCAAGCAGTAGTTATTCATCAACTATTTGAGAATAGTTAACCCCTTTGACATTTAAGGCTATACATAAACTTGATAGCTTTCGTTTTATCTTGGCTACTTCCAAATTTAGACTAAGGCTTTCTTCGATTATGATATACAAAAGGGGAGATAAAGGGAACCTTTGCCTCAGACCCCTTAATGCAACAAACAATGGATTTGGGCCACCATTGACTGATAGAGAAATCTAATACGATCTAATAAAAACCTTAATACACTTGATAAAGTCTTCATAAGATCCCAATTTTTCAAGAATAAGATGTTGAGAAGTGTAGCAAGAAAGGCTCAATTCGACTTAGCCTTGGTCAAAGTGAGAAAATTGAAATTTCCACATCAATAGACAACTTGGAGGCACTTAACTGAGGTGACATGGCTCTTGTCACTTAGTTAGATTAGTAAATTTGAGTTGGAAGGATTAGAGTTCAATTTGCATGTGTTGATAGCTAATTTTAGTAATCCAGTTCGGTTATTTCTAGTTTTACTCAGTTAAACTATTTCTGACAATTAATAGAACTAGTTGGAGGTCAGTTGTGCAGTGGGAAAACAATCTAACTCAGATATCATCTAGTTAACTGATCAATCAACCAAAAATAGTTCATGCATGCAAGGAATTCAAATTTCTCATTTGTGGTGGAGATTCCAAGGCAGTGTAACATCAATTGTAGAGTATTCTTGAGTGTAAAGGTGTTGCATGCAATCAATGATCAATCCTTGGGAATTGCATAAACAATTTGGAGGAAATTCCTAAATAATAGAGGATAATTTTTGATGCAGGAGCATCATGGTTCCAAAAATTTGTACATTTAGTAGAATTTAGGGGGTCTTGTGTTTTTCAAAAGATTTGTTTTTCATAAGTATTAATTAATGTAATTTTAAATATTTTAAGTGATTTAGATGAGACATTTAGAATAGGATTTAATTAAATATTGAGAGGTATTTTTGTAAATTTTCTCGAATGTAGGAGAACATGAGTGATTGATGAGTGATTGGTGTGTATTGAGATATTATGAAATATTGTAAAACTTAGATTAGAAAGTAGTTCATGATTTTTGGAGGATTATTAGGATTTAGTTGAATGTTGAGATCCTCAAGGGATAAAGAAGAGATTTTAGGAATTAATTGAGGACTCAGAGGATTTTTAGGATTTTGTTGAGTAACCTATGGATTTGAACCAGAATTGGTTATAGAAACTTTTGTATATAATTGTAAAGCCTCAAAGGCACAAACAATGAAAAATGAACATTCTTAGATAAGAGATTTGATTTTGTAAGCCTACAGGCATATACAAAGAGAGAGGAAGAGAAAAGGGCCATGTAAAGGCAGATCAGGCCAAAGCTAGATTGTAAACAGATTTTCTTGCATTTCTACATTTATTTATTTAATGAGGAATCAAATTCCAGTTTGACTGTGTGTCATTTCTGTTATGTGCCAAGTGATCCATAACAGAAAGAATTCTATATTAGTAACAAATTCTAGCTGATTGTTAAAGTCTTTCTGAGTAATAAAGGACTTATGGATGAGTAGAATCTGAGCAGATTCCAGTCTGGGAATTAATTAGTTGAGAATAAATCTTATGGAAGTAAATTTGTGAAAATAAATTATGTACAGTCGAGTAATTCTGATTCAGATAAATAAGACCAAGAGTACTCTGTATTCAAGTTCAAAATGGTGTTAAAGAAACAGAGGAAAATCTAAATAGATTTTCACATTAGAAAAAGCTGAACTAGAAAAGGAGAAGCAATGTGGAGAAGACTGTGTTGCAGAGCTATGACAGTATAAAGAGCAGAGTTTGACCAAAGACCGAAGCACAGAGAAGAATTCAAAAAGAGATTAATGCCTTTAAGGACAGAGGAAAAGGGCAGGAGAAATTCACATTGAAGAAACCTGAATAAGCTAAGGAGGATTCGCGGAAGAAGATAGAGCAAAAAAGCAGATGTTGGGTGCTAAAAGGTGTCTTTTAAAACTTCTAATTGCCTCACATTAATTATCAACCTAGGTAAGTAATTTTGTTTCAAGAGTGTCCACAATATGTGCAAGCTATAAACCTAGAGAGTAATGACTTAAGATAATCTATTAAATTCAATACAAGAGTGAACAGATGCAATTATAAATCTCAAGCTTTAAAGAAAGTGATTCATTTTCGCATTATAACTCAAAACTATGAGTCATTCTAAAATTAAATAATTCAATCAACTGCGAGCAATGAAGCATTAACCGAGCTCTTTCAGCTCGATCTAAACAATCGAACAAAAGGAAAGTAGTGGAAATAACAGTCTATGCTTTAAGTAATCAAAGCCAATTCTTTTAACAAGCAACTAATAAATTGGAAATGCACACTCAAGGGAATAAATACATAAATCTTAATTATAAAAAGTAATTCACTGTAAAGCAGAAAAGCATAATATACTTGCAGTAAATGGAAAAGTATAGCACAAAGAATAGCAACGAGATTCACCAGAGACCGGGCCCTTAGCCGCTAGCGAATACTGCTTAGTTACTCCAGAACAATCTAATGAACAGTAACGCAAACTATGTATTAATCATCGCAACATTTATAATACAAATCTGTCTTTCAGAACTACGTTCTGTTCATTACAAATGATGCGTAAATGAAAGATACATGACATAATACATGATACGGTTTGATTTACATTCCCCGCTTTCTGCTATGTCCTCCCATCTATCTCTAATCTAATAATCCCATAATAATCCATGATTATTCCATTTTAATTCCATTCCAATTCCCTTTTTTGATCTCTGTTTTAAATACACAGAGAGCAGAGAGAAGTTACAACAGAGATGATTACAAAACGATTCCCATAACAAAATTGGATTGTTCACAACAAATTGGTTAGCAAGATCATATCTGAAGTATCTTTTCATCAACATTCAACAGGAACAGGTCGAATTTGGTATTGCAACTGAGATAATTTGGAAAACGGCTACAATAGCAAATATGAGAAAATCGTTTTCATAGAACCTTTCGTTTCTCTTAATACAGACCGAATTTGGGAAAAATTCTCATCATAAAGTTAATTCGGTCCGTTCTGGAAAAAACCCATGTTTCGGGATTTTCCAGATTCTTCTCCACTTTCCCAAAACGTCCAATGCAAAACTGTCGCTTCTTATTCTAACGAATGTCTGAGTTGGAATATTTAATAATGAGCTGGAGATCAAATCTGCAATCTGGAAAATATCTTGGAGGCTAAAAATTGTGAGGATGTTGCCATTTACGAATAAACCATCAATAAAACTATATAATAACTCACTAATTTATTAAAATAAAGGAGAAGAAATAATATCATCTACTCGAGCAACAATGTTCATAAAGGAATTATATGATAAACCATGATAAATGAAAGAATGCATGTAAATGATGAAATGAAAAGTAAAGTGATAATAATAATGACAAATGAAAACAAGACACCAACTAAAATATGAATACAATACAACCAAAGCCTCTTTATTAATCAATAGTATCAATACAAAATTATCCAACTTAAACTGTTATAAATTCTCAACAACGAATTCTTCAAATATGATGAACATTTGTTTTAGCAATCTTGATGAAGGCGTAACAATTTTTACATTTGACGTTCAACTATATGTATATGAAGTTGCAGAAAAATATGATATAAGTAACAACAAACTTCATTAAACATTTTCTCAAAACTAGATTTCTACTATATTAATGCTTCTATGATCCAAAAATCAGATCGTTTTGATGCACGGATCATGAGATATAAAAAAATTGGCTGTAGGTGATAGTGCATGATTTTCGAAATTTTATGAACTAATTTAGCGTGAAATTATCTGAGTTTGTGTATTTTAATGATACCTCTTTGTTATCCAGAAATCACAAGAATTCAGTTCATAGTTTTAGAGATATATGCAAATCAATTTCTGCACTATATAAAAATGAAATTGTATGCCTTAAATGAGAAAGAAATTAGAAAACATTCATCATGTGTAGCAATGCCTCCCCCAAACTGAAGAATTAACATGCCCTCATGCAATGCTAGAAAACGAATAGAGGTGGTTGCTACAATCTGTTGAAAGCTATGCTTGGTGTAAAACAACATGGAAGAAGGGAGGTGTTGAGAATGAATAAGATGGTCAGAATAAATAAATAAATGAAAGGAACACTCCCCCAAACTAAAAGATTTTGTCTTTGAAGAATGGGAAGTGGTAAAGATGTGGAATGAATGATGATAAATAATTCTCAATGGATGTTGCATGAAATTCTCCTAAATTCGTAATAAATAAAAAAAGTATGCTATTTGACTTCAAGTTTTACCTCCGAAAAAAATGTGGAATGACATGTATGGATTGCAATTTGTTGAAGCTGATGTAGGCTGAGTAGATACTGATAGTGATGCAAAATATGGAATCCATGCAAGCACATCATGTATAAACAATTGTGCACGTTCACGAGTTGCACGAGCCTCTGTTGTTAGGGGCTATAGTGTGGCTTTGCTGCGAATAGAATTCCCCCCATACTTGTTTCTCTTCTGTAACAAGTCACTATTTTGCATGCAAATTTCTTGAATCCACAGTTTTAGTTTTGAATATCAGCAGATAAGATGCATGCAAAAATTTTAATCAGAAAAACTTTTGTATAAATGCAGTACTAATATTTTGTCAAATCATCAAGTTATGGCAGAGTTCAGTAATTATATCGTATGTTATCCCATAATGCATACATTCCCCCCTCCAATTGGAAAAGGGATTCCATGACCATAAAGCATATGAAAGGTGTTGTGCTAACGACAAGGCAAGGGAATGATCAATACGACAGTAAATGAAGCAGAGTACACATATCAATGATAGGATGACAAGAAGTATGGTTATAATGAGAGAAGAGTGTGTAAAGATAGTTATGAATAAGAGATAGGACGCTTTGGATTGATGATAAGTTATGCGAAAAAGAAAAGGACAACAATATGCCAAAAATATGTTTTTCTGACAGTATTCTAGCCGAAAATGATGCAATTGATCGAAAAACAATTTCTCATGTGTAAAAAAAGGGAAAAATTAAGGAAATAACTTCTCTGATAAAAAAAGAATAAGAAAAGGGTATTATAGTAATAATTGATGATAATATATAAGTTCAATACCATAATCATAGCCTCTGCTGCCAGCAGGCGTCCATAGCCTCAGCAGGGTTGCTTTTTAACCCGTATGAGCCAGGATCCTCAATTTATAAATGGAGAGTTCCAGTGCTGTTCTATAGAAGAGATCAGTGTGCTGGCGTGGTAACCAAATAACCACACTGCCATTCACTGGGATGTAGCAAAAGTGATTAGGCCGGCTCATGATGAGACCTCTTGTTCCAAGGATATTTTTGCTATCCAATGGATCATAAACCTGGTGTGGTGGCCATAATGGGAATGTCACTTCGTTACAACCTTATGAACATGGTAGGCTGGCTCATAATGAGACCACTTATCCTCCATCTGCAAACAAAATTTTGCTGTGATTACACAATTTTATGATAAAAAGAGGGAGACTTAGTACTCATTAAGAGTAGGGATAGTGGAAGAAGTTGAACATGTCAATAGAAAAAAAATACCCATAATCTCATTTATTACAGACAGAGAAGATTATAACCAGGAAGGGTGGAACCAACATGGTATTAAGATGATCAATCAGTATCATGTACAACAGAAAACGATGTAGTAAAATAGTATATAAATAGCTGTGTCCCTTTTCTTAAAAAAAATCTCTCATCTAGAAGTTGTCCTGTTAAAGATCATAATGTTAATGATATTCACCTGCTTCAATAGAATCCATAATTCTTGTCCTCATAGAAGTATTGTACTTCATGTCATGAAAGGGAATCAGAAAAATGGGGCTGAGATGAGCTAGGAATAATTCCATAAGAGGAAAGAGGTAGTTGTGAAATACAAAAAAAGGTGCTGTTCAGAACACACAAAAATTATACAAGAAACAAGAGTGCTGTTCAAAAATTGGAAAAAAAACAAAAAAAGAATGTTGTTCCAAAGATGGAACAACAAAATAAAAAAGTGTTGTTCCGAAGATGGAACAACAAAACCAAAAAGTGTTCCGAAGATGGAACAACAAAACCAAAAAGTTCCATTCTGAAGATGGAACAACAAAACCAAAAATTGCTATTCGAAAGTTAGAACAGTAAACACACAAAAGTGCTGTTCCAAAGATGGAACAACAAAACCAAAAAGTGCTGTTCTGAAGATGGAACAACAAAAACAAAAAGTGCTGTTCCGAAATTAGAACAGTAAACACACAAAAGTTCTGTTTCGAAGATGGAACAACAAAACCAAAAAGTGCTGTTTCGAAGTTGGAATAGTAAACACACAGAAGTGTTGTTCCGAAGTTGGAACAATAAACACACAAAAGTGTTGTTCCCAAAAGGAAACAAAAATAATGCAAAAAAGTGCTGTTCCCAAAAGGGAACAACAAAAACGCAGAAAAGTGCTGTTCCCAAAAGGGAATAGCAAAAACGCAGAAAAGTGTTGTTCCCAAAATGGAACAGCAAAAATGCAGAAAAGTGCTGTTCCCAAAAGGGAACAACAAAAATGCAAAAAGTGCTGTTCCCAAAAGGGAACAATAAAAATGCAAAAAATGTTGTTCCAGAGAGGGAACAAAAAAAATTCAAAAAAGTGTTGTTCCCAAGAGGGAACAGCAAAAACTCTCAAAAAGTGTTGTTCCCTATATGGAACAGCAAGGAAAAATCACACGAAAAAGTGTTGTTCCCTATATGGAACAACAAGAGAAAACACAGAGAGAGAAAAAAAAATCATCCCTCCTGCTCTAAACAATAGAAGAGCGATGATACAGAAAGAAGAACAATAGAAAAAACATAGAAAAAATGATTGTATGTACAAATATAAAGAAAAAGTAACTTTTTACAGAATTGGTGCTGCCGAAGAATTGCCTTCTGCAACTGAAACTTGCATGGTGGGGACCTCATTGTTCAATCGCCAATGGAGCGGAAACTACAATTTGAAGGAAGCAACACCTGAAACACAAAAACATAAGAGAAATCAGACAAGAAACAACACTTTATTTAAAAACAGGATATAAATAAATTAAGTTACAATAGCTATGATGTTATTTCCTAAGGGAATATCAATCTGTCAATGGAAAAATAAATGATTTATTGGAAAAATGTTTTGGTA
This sequence comes from Pinus albicaulis, assembly GCA_034641835.2. Classification (NCBI taxonomy): domain Eukaryota; kingdom Viridiplantae; phylum Streptophyta; class Pinopsida; order Pinales; family Pinaceae; genus Pinus; species Pinus albicaulis. Next base: position 1,335,765,188 of record CM076572.1, read on the forward strand.
GCAGTGACATGAATCTTCGAATGGGAATCAATTCTTAATTTTTTCTGTTATGAATCCGTTAGTTAATGAATTGGATGAAATTCCCATGTTTCATTAAAATTTCTTTCAAGAATCGCTCGTGCATAAATTGACCTTCTTTATTCTCCTAAGACCTGTAAAAAAACGAGTGTCTACTTGCAGTAAAGCATTAAATAATGGAGAAAGAGAGGTGATCGGGCTCCCCAAATCCAAGAACTATGCAAAACAACTAACAAGTAGTTACTCTGTAAAACAAATACACGGACAAAATTAATTTATGACCTGCGGGAGAGCAGTGGCCAATCATGCTAACCTGCAGTGTTTTAATCATAACTTCTTTGTTTTTTGTCCAATTTGAGTGATTCAAAAGAAAAATAAGAGCTAATTCAAAGATATATTACCAATAGAAATAGTTTTTTAAAAAAATTCAATGATATTATATGTCAATTTTACTTAGAACAACCTGCATAACGGAGTCATTTTCGATTACCCATCTTAGACCAACAATGGATATCTTAAGCATACCTTTTTCATTTGATGACGGATTAAGCTGATTAAAGTTGGAAATGAAAGTAGATTAATTTATTTATCTCCAATATAAATAGGTTTTGAAGACAAGAAGAATTGATGGGTAAAATACTTTAATGAATAGTTGGAAAAACGGAGTTTTAAGAGTGCTGATTTAGGATAGACAGTCAATATTTGGGTCATATATTTCTCATACGATATCAGAATCGAGTGATTCAAATTGCCTTGGAAACTAGATTCATAGAGAAATGTACCATAGAAATAGGTTTTAAAAATATAGTCATTTAGGCCTCCAAAAACTCACTGTCCCAACTCTGTTCCCGAGCTGCCTGCTAGACGCCCTGTCAATGTTTTGGTTGTAACTTTTTCGTTTCAAATCCAAATGGAATGATTAAAATTGGGTTGGAAAGTAGACATCAATGGATACTTAGGATAGAAACATGTTTTTAAAATATTCAATTTTGGTCCCTCAAAACATGACTGTCCCGACTCTGTTTTCAGAAATTTCATCAAGCCCGCAAGCCAAAAAAATATGATATTCAAGAAAGTTTTCCATAGTGATGATAAAAATGAATATGAGTGTTTATAGAACTGTTATTTTGAATATAATACATCTACATACACAAATAAATTAAAATATTTAGCATCGATGTTGATTTCCACAGCGTGTTGCAACAAAAACAATTATTTTTACATAATAATAAAAATGTATTTATTTATGTCCTTATTTATTTATTTTCTACACTAACCTACTCTTCTTTGAAAATTGAATATGATTACGTATAATAGTACTTCCAGTGGAGCCATTTTCGAAATAAGGCCTCCAGTATGTACATACCCAAATTTGAAAAATGCATGTTAATAAATAGTACGGTATGAGAAGTCAACTTCCCTTGAAAAGATGGTGCCAAAAATTGTTGAAGTATGGAGTGATGCTGAAAACAAATGGAGTGAAACCAATCTTCAATGTATCCCTTACTTTTTTGATTTCCCATAGCCATCATATCATGAAGTTCTTGAGTGTTTAAAACAACTTGTTGATGCAGGCTAGAAGAAACCTCATTTTCTTTCATAACCTCTACAATTTTTGGATTTGATACATTCTGAATCTCAGTACAAGTTTTCTCCAATGGTGCATGTGAGATAGAATGGGTAGGAAGAGTAGGTAAATTTTGCAGTTCAACACTGTAAGCATGTTTTACTGGTTTATTATGGTGAGGGTGTGGAATGATTTGAGCAGGAAATTGTGTAGGGAATGGAGCATTTTGATGATGTAGTTGATTGGGTTGAGTGGATGATTTTGATAGGAAAGCGAGATGTTGTTGAAGAGCTGGCAGAGAATACCGAGGATGTTTTTGTGTTACAAGATGAGGGAGAGTAGTCATGCAATCATAAGATGAACCATGTCAAACTTGTAGACAAGATTGGTGGGGGTTATATCAAGATTGACATTGCTGCCCTAACACATGAGTATTCCATAATGGATTATACAAGTAAAAAAATGGAGGGAAAGTGTTTTGAACCTTACATGTAGGCCATGATTTCCATGGTTTTGACATTGTTGCAACTTCCCCATCTTTTTGATATACTACTTCCATCCTAGATAAGGAAGAGTGAGTATCTATGGGATGCTCCTTCTGGCAATGAGGGAAAAACACTTCTTCAATTTCTTGATTTTTCTGAACTTGTAAAACATCCAATTGTGAATTTAGAGAGCTAATAAAATCATATTTAAAATTTTCAAATAAAACATTGATTTCAGCTCTTATGTCTCCTCTTCTTGTAGTAGATTTGGAAAAGAAATAAGAAGCTTCTCTAGAATTCTTACCATCCTTGGAGATTCTTCTTGAATACCTTATGCATAATTCACAAACATCATCATATGATGACTGAAAAACATTGTCTTTTCCTATCAGTTTTAAGAGTTCTAAAAATTCATCTTTGATTCCTTTGAGTAGGAGTGTTTTTAAGATCTCTTTTTCCAAATACTTATGCTTTGATTTTTGAAGGTTGTATCGAAATCACTCCACATAGTCCTCCAAGATTTCATCTTCCCCTTTTATCATATTGAAAAAATCTTCATCGGCCTTGCAATAGTCTTGGTACTTCTTTAAGAATACGTTCTTCATGTCCTCCCAAGTTTGGATGCAATTCCCACCAAGGTTCACGAACCATTGGAGAGCTGCTCCTTTTAGAGTAAGAGGAAACACTTTCAACCTTCGATCATTAGTACAATAATCAAATCCTATACAAAGTATTTCAAACTCAAATAAGAATGTATCTGGATCTTCATTTGTCAAACCATGAAAATCTGGTAGAGACGATGGGGGAATTATGTGCATTTATGTCACTCCTCCTAGATCTTTGATAGGGAATTCAAAAGTTTCAATGTGAGCCATTTCTTCCCATAATAGAAGAAGTTTTTCATGTGTTTCTTTGAGGATCCTCCTTCAAATTGTCCTGTCAATTGGTTAGTGAAATGGGTGGTGCTTACATCACCACTCGAGTGGAATTACAATTTTTTTTCCAAAAATTCTACCTCTAAAATTCCTACTTCAATTCCTACGCAATTTTGCTGAAAAGCGGGCGGAGGAGAAAGCGCTTTACTTGCTCGTTACGCAGGTTCTTACCTTCCGTTTTTAATACCCAATTCTTTCACAGCAGACAAACATCAAACACCTACTTCAAGTTCTATGCAATTGTGCTGAGAAACAGGTAGAGGAGCAAGCACTTTACTTGCTCGTTACGTAGGTTCTTACCTTCCGTTTTTAATACCCAATTCTTTCCCAGCAACAAATATCAAACATACATCACTTTATGTAAAATGGCAACACTCTCTCCGGCAACAGCGCCAAAATGTTGGGTGCTAAAAGGTGTCTTTTAAAACTCCTGATTGCCTCACATTAATTATCAACCTGGGTAAGTCTTTTTGTTTCAAGAGTGTACACAATATGTGCAAGCTATAAACCTAGAGAGTAATGATTTAAGATAATTTATTAAATTCCATACAAGAGTAAATGGATGCAATCATAAATCTCAAGTTTTAAAGAAAGTGATTCATTTTCGCATTATAACTCAAAACTGTGATTCATTTTGAATTTAAATAATTCAATCAACCGAGAGCACTGAAGCATTAACCGAGCTCTTTCAGCTCGATCTAAACAATCGAACAAAAGGAAAGTAGTGGAAATAACAGTCTATGCTTTAAGTAATCAAAGCCAATTATTTTAACAAGCAACTAATAAATTGGAAATGCGCACTCAAGGGAATAAATACAGAAATATAAATTATCAAAAGTAATTCAATGTAAGGCAGAAAAGCATAATATACTTGCAGTAAATGGAAAAGTATAGCACAAAGAATAGCAACGAGATTCACCAGAGACCGGGCCCTTAGCCGCCAGCGAATATTGCTTAGTTACTCCAGAACAATCGAATGAACAGCAACGCAAACTATGTATTAATCATCGCAGCAATTACAATACAAATCTGTCTTTCAGAACTACGTTCTGTTCATTACAAATGATGTGTAAATGAAAGATACACGACATAATACATGGTACGGTCTGATTTGCATTCCCCACTTTCTGCTATGTCCTCCCATCTATCTCTAATCTAATAATCCCATAATAATCCATGATTATTCCATTTTAATTCCATTCCAATTCCCTTCTTTGATCTCTGTTTTAAATACACAGAGAGCAGAGAGAAGTTACAATAGAGATGATTACAAAACGATTCCCATAACAAAATTGGATTGTTCACAACAAATTGGTTAGCAAGATCATATCTGAAGTATCTTTTCATCAACATTCAACAGGAATAGGTCGAATTTGGTATTGCAACTGAGATAATTTTGAAAACGGCTGCAACAAAAAATATGAGAAAATTGTTTTCAGAGAACCTTTCGTTTCTCTTAATACAGACCAAATTTGGGAAAACTTCTCATTATAATGTTAATTCGGTCCGTTCTGGACAAAACCCATGTTTCGGGATTTTCGAGATTCTTCTCCACTTTCCCAAAACGTCCAATGCAAAACTGTCGCTTCTTATTCCAACGAATTTCTGAGTTGGAATATTTAATGATGAGTTGGAGATCAAATATGCAATCTGGAAAATATCTTGGAGGCTAAAATGGTGAGTGATGTTACAAAAAATTTATTAATAAACCATCATTGGTAAAACTATGCATAATAATCATCAATTTATTAAAAATAAAGGAGAAGAAATACTATTTATCCATAAGAGCATAAATAATTATAAAATGGAATTATATGATAAACCATGATAAATGACGTGATAAAGAATGGTAGAAATGGGTGTTAAAAAGTGATAATAATAATGACAAAATAGCGGCCCAACAGTGGCATAAAGCAGAGGAGTTGACGGAGGCAGAGAACACTTAGAGATTTCTAGAGAAGAAATCAGATGACCACGATTAGATCAGAGGTAAAAGAGGAATAGATCAACAATGGACAACGAGTCACGATTTCAAACTTCACAAAAGATAACAGATAGCGTGAAGGACTTCACAAGTTAAGAAGGATAACTTACGATGCGGTAAAGTCTGACAGTTGCGATGCGGTGAGGGGAGATACTACGTGTCAACGGAACACAACTTCACATATCACATGAATTAAATTTTAGCGTTAAATAGTTCACAAGGAAAAGGTTTTGATTGCGATGCAAAGTGGAAAGGACGAAAGTTGCGATATGATGGAGAACTCACGTGTCATAACGACGCATTAGCGCTTACCACTGATCTTACGGTTTATTTTTATTGGTAAGTGTTTAAACTTGTGATCAAGTGATTGCGATAAAGGTATGGTGGACCCTCTAATAGAGTGTTCCGTGCACATGTAAAGAGGTTTGGTTTACGTGTGGGCTGTGTAAAGTGAAAGCGATGTTGATCACATAAAGTGTGTATGTATGAAATATTTAATCCGCATCGTATATGTTAAAGGAGTAGTGGGCCATAACCATAGGTCTGAGGTTTGTTCAATGTGAAGCCTATTATGATATAAGGTTTGGTGAAGGATGTCAATGCTTAAAAGTAAATTTTAAATTATTAAAACCTGAGAGTCACTTAGGATTGAAAGCTTCCGCATGCATTTGCTATTGAAAAGGTGAGCCTCAGAATTAAATAAGGTTGATTGTGGGGTTAATTATGCTAACCTCACATGTGTTGGTATGTTAGTTAATTGCAACCTAATGGTTGCGTCATTTGGTATCAGAGCAGAGTAAAAGCTCTTTTGGGGGAAAATCAGAACAAGTAGAGTTTTGATGAATATTGCAGAGTTAAACTATGTAGAAGTTGATAGCAGAGCCGAATGAGATTCAACATGACTTTGAACTAGATGAGAAGAAGTCATACTATAAATCTGAAAAGGTGGAGACAAATGCAAGGGAAAAGTCAGACAGTGAAAGCTGACAAAGGGATGGTTATTTCTTGAGAAAAATGAAGATCCATTCAAATGTGAAGAGTGGAAGCAGGCTGCTTGTAAAATCATGCAGGTATTATTTTATTTGACTCTGGTTTGAGTTTTTCAGGTTACATACAAAGGATAAATATCTTAGAAAAAACAAAAAGAGGAAAGCTGTAAAGAAAAGAAGGACCATTTGTGTTCTTGAAGGCAGAGTAAAGTGAATACTCTGAAGAAACGTGGCAAAGAACCTGAATGTTCGAGTTGAAGGTTGGACAGAGAGGACTAGAGTGTTCTCAGAAGAAAGTAGAATTGCAGAAGCCAAGGAGAAAATGAGTTTCTCAAAGAGAGGTTCCAGAGATAGAGAACCAATGTTACCAAAATACCAAGCAGATAATTCTTGGTGAGGTACTTGTAGCAGGTATGGAGACTTGTTGAGAAGGAGAGGCTTAGTGCAGTTTACAAGTGAAAAGATGCAGTTCACAAGAGACAAAAGAATGACTACTGATAGTCATAGCAGGGGTTCAGAGAGAAGCCATAGCAGAAGAAGAGAGAATAAATATGACAAGGTAAATAGCATAGAGAAGATAATTCAAGAAGAGATTGACAGAGAGAAAGATGAGATAAATTTCCAAATTTCATTGTTGATGGATATGTTACAGAGAAATAAAGTAGACTAGAGGTATGGTTGGACTATGAGAAATAAAGTGAAGTGGCATATGCTACAAGAGAAGAGAAAGCAACAAGTGGATATGCAGCTAATAGAGGAGATGGGGAAGCTTGAGCAGATAATGAATGTTCAATTGAGGGTAGAGAAGCACGAAGGAGTTGAGCTAAAACAAAAGAAATTTGCTGGAGAAGAACAAGTTCTTTGTGAACTTGAAGAAAGAACAATGGTATCTGAAACATTAGTTGGGGCTACTGAGCCGTATGATTTTGAAATTAACAATTTGTGTGTGCTTGCAGGTGTAAGACATGATGATGGAAAATATTTGAATATTGTCAAAGAAGAGGAAGCAGAGAAACATAATCTGAATTCTGTTTCAAAGAAGAAGGATGAGACAATCAGGTCTCATGAGGAAGGTTATACACAGTTGAAGGAAGATATTTCTTTTCAAAATACTGATAGAGTTGTAAGCAGAGGAAGTTTGGCTTATATTGGTAGCCAAAAGCAAGAAAAATAAGTTTACTTTTGTAAACCCGAGCAAGGTATTTTCATTGATAAAGAAAGTGAATATGTGAAGGAAGGACAAGATGAAGATCTTGTGATATGTTTGATTGTCATGGATAGCCAAAAATAAGAACAACTATTGGAGAGTGTTATGAGAAAGACCAGAGATGACTTTATACTTTTTAATTGTAAAGAAGAGATTAGAGTGCTAGACGAGTTGTTGAAAGAGCTTAACAATGAAGAAGAAATTACAGCCAAAGGAGAAGATATGTGTATAACATCTAAGGAGACTGAGGTGAGTTTAAATTGTCAAGTTTATGATGTATTTGTAGGTGATGAAGAAGATACAAACGAAGCTGTAATAAAGGAGATGGAGGACATCTTATATTTTGAAGGTAAGAGTGAGGTTCAAAGGCAGTATGAGGATGAAAAAGCTTTTGTCTTCAAAGACAATAACAATGAAGGAGAATGGAATTGTAATTAGCACCTAGAAGAAAATGTTATTGCATTTAGGGAGTCAAAAAGTAGTTTATTTTGTGAAAGTGAATTTGTAGATATTGAACAGAGGTTGTTTGGAGATGAGACAAAATTTCAGAAGCAACAAGAGGGCAAGGATGTAAGGGAGGTAGTAAGAATCCAACAACTTCAAAATGAAAGTAACAAACAACAGTTTGAAGATGAGTGCACAAAGTGTAACAACAATTGGCAGAGTGAGTACCAATGAAAAGATAATCTAGACATGGAGATTGAAAGGATAAGAAGGTTGATGATGAAAGTGTCTTAGAAGAAGACAACAACAAGAAAGCAAAGCAATAGTAAGAGAAATACAACATCAGACTGTGAAAGCATAGCTAGTGGGCAATGCAACATGAAGTATGGAGGCCTGGAGAACATCAACAAACAACAACAACAACAGCCAAAGACGGACTACAAAACAAAGTATGGGATCCAAGAGGACAAATATTGAAAGCACATGATCTAGAGATCATGATTATTTTCTACCTTGGGAGTCTGATGTAGGAGCATCATGGTTCCGAAAATTTGTACATTTAGTAGAATTTAGGGGGTCTTGTGTTTTCAAAAGATTTGGTTTTCCTAAGTATTAATTAATGTAATTTTAAATATTTTGAGTGATTTAAATGAGACATTTAGAATAGGATTTAATTAAATATTGAGAGGCATATTTGTAAATGTTCTCGAATATAGGAGAACATGAGTGATTGATGAAGTGATTAATGAGTGAGTGATGATTGATTGATGTGGATTGAGATATTATGAAATATTGTAAAATTTAGATTAGAAACTAGTTCATGATTTTTGGAGGATTCTTAGGATTTAGTTGAATGTTGAGATCCTTAAGAGATAAAGAAGAGATTTTAGGAATTAATTGAGGACTTAGAGGATTTTTAGGATTTTGTTGAGTAACCTATGGATTTGAACCAGAATTGGTTACATAACCTTTTGTATATAATTGTAAAGCCTCAAAGGCACAAACACTAAAAAATGAACATTCTTAGATAAGAGATTTGATTTTGTAAGCCTACGGGCATACACATAGAGAGAGGAAAAGAAAAGGGCCATGTAAAGGAAAATCAGGCCAAAGCTAGATTGTAAACAGATTTGCTTGTATTTGTACATTTATTTATTTAATGAGGAATCGAATTCCAGTTTGACGGTGTGTCGTTTCCGTTATGTGCTGAGTGATCCATAATAGAAAGAATTCGATATCAGTAACAAATTCTAGCTGATTGTTAAAGTCTTTCTGAGTAATAAAGGACTTATGGCTGGGTAGAATCTGAGCAGATTCCAGTCTGGGAATTAATTAGCTGAGAATAAAGCTTATGGAAATAAATTTGTGCAGATAAATTATGTACATTCGAGTAATTCTGATTCAGAGAAATAAGATCGAGAGTACTCTGTATTCAAGTTCGAAGTGGTGTTAAATAAACAGAGGAAAAACTAAATAGAGATTAGCATTAGAAAAAGATGAACTAGCAAAGGAGAAGCAATGCAGAGAAGACTATGTTTGCAGAGAAATGACAGTATAAAGAGAATAAGTTGACCAAAGACCAAAGCACGAAGAAGAATTCAAAAATAAATTAATGCCTTTAAGGACGGAGGAAAAGCGCAGGAGGAATTCACATTGAAGAAACCTAAATAAGCTAAGTAGGAGTCACGGAAGAAGACAGAACAACAAAGCGGCATAAAGCAGAGGAGTCAATGGAGTCAGAGAACACTTAGAGATTTCAAGAGAGGAAATCGGGCGGCCATGATTAGATCAAAGGTAAAGGAGGAATATATCAATAGTGGACAGCTAGTCACAATTTCGCACTTCGTAAAAGATAACAGATAGCACGAAGGACTTCGCAAGGTAAGAAGGATAACTTGCGATGCAATAAAGTCTGACAGTTGTGATGCTGTGAGGGGAGATACTACGTGTCGACAGAACACAACTTCAAAAATCGCATGAATTAAAGTTTAGAGTTAAAGAGTTAGTAAGGAAAAGGTTTTGATTGCGATGCGAAGCGGAAAGGATGGAAGTCATGATATGATGGAGAACTCACGTGTCATAACGGTGCATTAGAGCTTATCGTTGATCTTACGGTTTAGCGTTATTGGTAAGTGTTTAAACTTGTGATTAAGTGATTTCTATGAAGGGATGGTGGACCCTCCAACGGAGTGTTCCGTGCACATGTAAAGAGGTTTGGTTTACTTGTAGGTTGTTTAAAGTGAAAGCGATGTTAATCACATAAAGTATGTATGTATGAAATATTTAATCCACCTCGTATATGTTAAAGGAGTAGTTGGCCATAACCACAAGTCTGAAGTTTGTTTAATGTGAAGCCAATTATGATATAAGGTTTGGTGAAGGATGAAAATGCTTAAAGGTAAATTTTAAATTATTAAAACCCAAGAGTCACTTAGGATTGAAATCTTCCGCATGCATTTGTTATTGAAAAGGTGAACCTCATAATTAAATAAGGTTTATTGTGAGGTTAATTATGTTGACCTTGCATGTGTTGGTATTTTGGTTAATTGCGACCTTTAGGTTGCATCAATTTTCTCAGTATTTGTTCAAGGAAATAGGGGCCTTGGTGAGAAAATATTCGGCTAAGCGTTGGACAGAGCTTGTTCATTGAGTAGAGAGAATGATTATTCCCTTTTAGGTTGAACTCAAAGCTAGAGCTAGCAGTTGTACAAGTTTATCAATTCAATAATTAATGCAAACATGCTTGAGGTGTTTTTCTCAGTTGGGTTCCCCTAGAAATCTCTGTGTATTTATGTTTTTCTTATTGCATGTATATGGATGTTGTTCTAAATTGCGAATTTCATTTTGCAGTTCAATAGAGTAGAATTGTGTCTCTTGATTTTAGATTAAATTTCTTGAGCGATTGCCATTATATCAAATTTCTACATGGTGTAAGAGCAAGATTCACATTCAAATAAGAATTTTGAAGTTGTTTCTTTGGAGGTTTGAATTTACAGTGTAGAAATTATATAGAAAATCTATACCAATGGATTCAATCCGATCATGTAATGTACTAAAACAAGATACTGAAACCTTCTGCTATATTTGCGGAATATAAAACACGATCACTCAATCACATGCAAGTAAGAGAAAGAAATAATTAATCACACAACAAAAGATGTATTTGGGGAAAGCACCTCCTCAAAACCCCTCTATCATATATTGTACATAGTCAAATAATCATGAAACAATAGAATGCTTTGTCACACCGAGAAAATCATGCACTCTACCGATCGTCTCACCCTGATCTTGCTCAAAACTGACCAGCAATTCTCAGGAAAAATTGACCAACACTTAGCCAATTATCAACCCCTTCTTAGCCCATCCTTTCACACACAATCCCTATTAAATAGGATAATAAACGTTCCTTGATTGCGTAATTAATCATGAGCCTTCTTGTGACTTTATAATTTCGCCCGTGAAATTTGCTAATAATACAAATAATATTTATCTTCCCTTTAACCTTTATCTCAACTAGGTCTTCATCAGAACTGACATGCATGCAAATATTAATAGCTAATCATCAATTATCTGATTGATCACTACTTTTGAATTAAATATAATTTAATTCATTGGACCTCTCACTAGCTCATCACTTAGTTAGAACTAGTTAAATTGATTTTAACTCAATTAATTTGAGTTAACTGATTACACATGCACCCCACTAGTGCATTAAGTGCAACTGGACCCAAAAAATAATAAAATCACTTTACATGCCTCACCTTTGACCCTCAACCCAAATTTTCTTGAGCTAAGTCAGTATTTCTGACTTAGTTAAATGATACAAGTTGTTATGAGATGAAATTACAATTTATTTTCCAATTTATTCAAGGGATAAATAAAGTAGACGCCCACATTTAGCACTAATGTGTAACTGAATTCCTCACCAATGTGTGACTGGAATCCCACACCAATATGTGGTCAATTTTTGTCCTTTCTGGTTGCCAATTTCATTGTTTCTTGTTGCAAATTTCAACACTCCCTCTCAACAAGAAAGGAATTAATCTATCCCGATCTGGTACCTTTGGAATGTTCTGCATGCAACACTTCTCTAGTGTTGTTTGCACATCCAAATCCTGAAACTGAATAGCATTTTAACTACTGAATCCATATAATTCATTTTTCATCAGAGTCTTCTGACTGCTACTAGTTACTGCATTGTCTACTGAAATCTCTGCGCTGCTGCTGTCATTTGCATCCATGCCCTCTGCATTGCTGCCAAGTTTGATCTATGCTCCAACATCCGACAGCTCTCACTCTGATTTCTGTCTTCCTGACATATGACTGCACCAATCTAACTGATCCTTCCTGCTGCTGCTGTATTGTGGGCTCCTCGTAGCCAGGTTCGATCCATGAGACATACCATCTCAATGGAGCCTGCCCAAATTTCTTCTTGGGATTATATATGCACATCACCCTACCTCACACCTAGAGGTATATCTGCATGTACTTGCTATGCCCATATTGATCAAAATTTCCCCCTCCTGGAGGTCTCTCTTGAGTGGAATCTTCCACTCGGTCTCCTCTCTACTTCTCCTATTGTGGCTTCTCCACAACCTTCTGAGATTTCTTGTGGGGTTGCATGTTGAGAGATAATTTCTCCCTCTCAACCACCAAGTCATTAACCACTTCTTTGCTCCTCAAAGATTTTCATGCATCCTCAACCTTGAGAGAATACAGGTTCTTGACTCTTACACCGATCTGTTTCACCTGCCCCATGGCTATGTGTTTAAAGAACACCTTTCCTTTTCTAAACATCACTTCATAACCACGCTCTTCCAATACCGCTATGGAGACAAGATTTTTCCTTAGGCCTGGAACATAAAAAACATCTTCTAGTCTGAGAGGGGATCCAAACTCCCTCTGAAAGGTGACTGTACCTATGCCAGTCACGCTATACCTCTTGTCATCTCCAAACTCTATGTTTTACTCGAGATCCTTCTCCTCTATGTCACTAAAGATATCTCTATTCCCCATCATATGGAACGAGGCACAGCTGTATAGATACCACATGAATCCCATTATAGTTCTGAACATGCATGAAATGAGAGTAAAATCAAGCTAGAACTTTGAAGCCAATGCTTCACCCACTACAACTACAGGCTCCTTCTTGCTTGCCTTATTCGGTAGACAATTCGAAGCATAGTGCCCATGCTCGTGACAGTGAAAACATCTGATCTTGGACAAGTATCTCTTTCCCTATTCGCCTTGGGACTTATTTCCCTTCACCTTCTTTCCTTTTCCGACCGATGCACAATATTCTTCTTTTTTGGTGCTGGAGGACCCGTCTCTGGTGCTCCGCCTTATCTCTTATATTACCAAGTCGGACCACAAACACTCCCAGTATGATAACTTCTCCCTCCCATTCATAGAGTCCTGGTAACTATGACAGCTCTTGGGAAGACCTAGAAATGCTAGGCCCACCAAATCATCATCGACTACGGTCAAACCAACACTTCCAATATCATATCGACATTGAGTGAACTTCACCAAGTATGTTGGTACTGTCTTGCCCTCCTCCATCTTGATATTTTTGATCTTGTCCATCAACACAAACTTCATGTGGTCACTGCTATTCTGAAACAGATCTTTCAAGGCCTTCCACATAGCATATGGAGTCACCTTCCCATGGAGACCCGAGAAAATATGATCTCTAACTCCCTCTAACAAGATCCTTCTCGCCTTTGCTACCTTCTTCTGCCATGCATCAATAAGTTGGGCATCTGTTGCTGTGGGCTTGGGAATATAAAAATCTATGAATTCCTTCAACCTATTGTCCTCCAACTATGCCTCCATCCTGTCCTTCCATGCAATAAATTCAAATTTCCCTTCAGTGCAAATTCAAGTCTCAAGCCATTGAAAGACATCTTGATTTACTGCTGGATCCTAAAGAATAAATCTGCAAATTTGAACCTGCTCAAGACAAACACAATTTATTCTCTTCTATTGTGATTCCTGGTGCTCTGATACTGTGTAGAAATTATATAGAAACTCTATAAAAATGGATTTAATCCGATCATGTAATGTACTAAAACGAGATATTGAAACCTTCTACTATATTTGCGGAATATAAAACACGATCGCTCAATCACATGCAAGTAAGAGAAATAAATAATCAATCACACAACACAAAATGTATCTGGGGAAAGCACCGGCTCAAAAACCCTCTATCATATGTTTTACATAGTCAAATAATCATGAAACAATGCAATTCTCTCTCACACTGAGAAAATCCTTCACTCTACCGATCGTCTCACCCTGATCTTGATCAAAACTGGCTAGCAATTCTCAGGAAAAATTAACCAACACTTAGCCAATTCTCAGCCCCTTCTTAGCCCAACCTTGTTCACACAATCCCTAGGAAATTAATCCCTATTAAATAGGATAATCAACCTTTCTTTATTGCACAATTGATCATGAGCCTTCTTGTGACTTTATAATTGCGCTTGGGAAATTTGCTAATAATAAAACTGATAGTTATCTTCCATTTAACCTCTGTCTCAACTGGGTCTTCATAAAAAATGACACACATTCAACTATTAATAGTGAACAATCAGTTATCTGATTGATCACTGCTTGTGAATTAAATCTAATTTAATTCATTGGACCTCTCACTAGCTCATCACTCAGTTAGAACTAGTTAAATTGTTTTTAACTCAATTAATTTGAGTTAACTGATTACACATGCACCCCACTAGTGCATTAACTGCAACTGGACCCCCAAAATAATAGAATCACTCTACATGCCTCACCTTTGACCCTCAACTCAAAATTTTTGAGCTACTCACTCTTTTCGACTTAGTTAACTGATACAAGTTGTTATGAGATGAAATTACAATTTATTTTCCAATTTATTTAAGGGATAAATAAATTAGACACCCACATTTAGCACTAAGGTCAATTTTTGTCCTTTCTGGTTGCCAATTTCATTGTTTCTTGTTGCAAATTTCAACATACAACTTCAATATAGCAGTATTTTCTCAGAGTTGGGAGGATATCCTTCAATGGTCTAAGATTAGACTATGCCTTGGAAGGAAACTAAAATTTCATTAGAAGGATCACATGGAGGCAGTGCTTGATGACAATGGATTATTGGATTATGTCAAGATAGACATTCCAAAACCAGGATCACCTGATGCCCATAACCTAGCCCAATGGAAGAAATATGTAGCCAAGGCGAGGAGAAAAATCTCGGAGGGAGTGAGAGACCACATTGTCTTAAATGTCCATGGAAAAGAGACACCATTTGCTATGTGGAAGGCAATAATTGAGCTCTTCGAAAATAACAGCGACCATAGAAAATTGGACCTGAAAGAAAAATTTCGAAACATTAAGATGCAGAAGAATGATATTATTCCACAATATTTCTCCATATTTACACAAGTTTGGGATGAGATTGGAGGGCTTGGTGTGAATGTTGTAGAAAATGACCTAGTGAGCCTAGCTATTCTAGGCCTTCCAAAATCCTAGCATAGCTACCAAGACTCGGTGATTGGGAGGGATAGATTACCGAATTGGGAAATCTTATAGTCCGAATTGGTACAAGAAGAAATCAAGCGAAATACCATAGATGGAGCTTTATCCAAGGGAGAGGATGAAGAAAATTTTGCATTGGTTGGGAAGGGAAATAAAGGAAAAAGGAAGAAATTTCAAACCAAACCATATTCCAACCAAGGGGGAAAGAATAAAGACTTGTCCAAAATAAAATGTTTCAATTTTCATGAATTCAGGAACTATGCTACAACATGTCCTCACAAAAATTCTAGGAAGAAGAACTCAAGAGGAGAAAAACGTAAAGAATTGGCGTCATAGTTCAAGTTAGACTTCACCCTGATCTCATGCATGGCAAAAACTATGATGGGGAGTGTGTGGTACTTGGACTTAGGTTCCTTGTTCCACATGACAGGGTTTAGATATTTTTTCAGTGACCTGGAGGAGAAAAATCTTGAGATACATATTCAAATTAAGGATGATGGAAGGTACATTGCTACTGATTTTGGAATGGTAACCTTTAAGAGGGAGTTGGGATCCTCTCTTCGCCTCAAAGATGTCATGTTTGTTCTAAGACTCAAGAATAACTTCATCTCTGTAGCAATTTTGGAAGATTGTGGGTATGATGTAATATTCAGTAAAGGGAAATCCTTTCTAAGACACATAACCATTGGGTAGGTGAATTAGGTCGAGGTTCATGTGAAGAACATGTACAAAATTTATGTGGAATATTGCGTTGCATTAATAAATAAGGAAAATAAAGTGCAAAGTCAATATGTTGGTGAACTTTGGAACAAAAGACTTGGGTCATTTGCACCATGGCGCCCTTAAAATTATGAAACAAATAACTACTGCCTCCCCTAAAGGATAACTTGAGTAGGAGGATGTTTGTAAGGGTTGTACCTTGGGGAAGTATGTAAAATCCACACTCCATGGTAGAGACACCAAAGAAAATGCAATCTTGGAGAGAGTCCACTCTGATGTTTGTGGACCCTTCTCGATAGCCACCACTTCTAGAAAAATACTATGTTATTTTTTATGATTATTTCTGAAGAAAGTGCTATATATTCTTCATGCGAAAGAAGGATGAGATATTCTAAAAATTTTGTAGAATTCAAGGCACTAGTTGAGAAAGAGACCGACAAGAAGGTGAAGGCTCTCAAGAGAGACAATATAGGTGAGTATGTTTTGAATGACTTAGAGGATTTCGTGCCAAAGAAGGAATTCGAAGAGAAATCACAACTCCACACAATCCACATCAAAATGGGGTAGTTTTGGGAAAGAACCAAATCATTGTGGGAGCTGTGAGAGCTATGCTACATGACCAAGGATTTCCACTGCATTTGTTGGCAGAGGCATGTAACACAACTATATACTTGCAGAATTGTTTTCCTCATCGGATTCTTGTTATGATTACACTAGAGGTGTCCTTCACAGGGAGAAAGCCGGATGTGTCTCATTTCAAAATTTTTGGAGCCTCTATTTACTGCCATGTCTCCAAAGATTCGAGGAAGAAACTTGATCTGACAGTAGAGTTGGGAGTTTTGTGGGTTACACTGAAACTCCACACAATTACCTGGTGCACTTACCTTCCATCAGAATGAAAGTTGTGTGAAGGGATGTAAAGTTTGATGAGAAGAAATAAATGAGATGCTCTCTTGAGAGGGAGATTCAAATCCCACAAGATGAGGATATTTTAGCTCTAAAGTGGTGGTTTCATGAGGAGCCTCAGGAAAGTTGTGGAGTAGGTGAAAGGTAGAAAAAGAATCAGGGAAGGTGAAATACTGGTGCAGGATGCGAGGGAGAATATGGGATCTCCTTAAAATTTTCACAAGAAAAGGAGGTCACATGAGAGGTACACTGAATACATGGTTCTAATGACAGAGTTTGTAGAGATTGAAGCATCCTATTTTGAGGAAGCAGTTAAGAAACTAGTTTGGGTTGATGCAATGGTGGAAGAATACAAATCCATCATAATGAACAATGCTTGGGAAGTGGTCACAAGATTGACAGAAAAATAAGTTGTGGGTTCGAAATGGATCTTCAAAGTTAAGCATGTAGCAGATGGAAGCATAGAGAAGTATAATACTAGTTTTTGGGCAATAGATTCTCTCAAGTTGAGGGAATTAACTATGAGGAAACCTTTGCTCCTGTAGAAAGGTATTCATCCATTAGATCAATTCTTGCATTGGATGCGCATACGGGGTGGAAGATCCACTAGATGGATATAAAAAAAAAACATTTCTTAATGGTGTTATTGAGGAGGAAGTGTACATAGAGAAACCATAAGGTTTTGAGACATTTGATCAAAAGTCTTATGTGTGCAGACTCAAGCGAGGATTGTACGGTCTCAAACAAGCACTTGGAGCTTGGTACACTCAAATTGATAGTAATCTCACTGGATTGGGCTTCACCAAAAGTGAAGCACATGCGAGCCTCTATCATATTTTGGTATAAGGTAATTTTCTTATAATTTTTTTATATGTTGATGATTTAATATTGATAGCTGATGAGAAGCCGATAAGCTCTTGAAAGGAGGACCTTGCAAGGGAATTTGAAATGAAATACATGGGTCTCATGCACGACTTCCTCAAGCTGGAAGTATTACAAGGTGATGGAGATTTTTGGTGTGTCTCAAGGCAAGTATGCCATCGAGATACTGCAGAGATTACACATGGAGAATTGTAAGCTCATTAAGACACCTCTAGCAACCAAATTGAGGAAGGAGAATGCCACTTCATGTGAAGAGGTTGATGCTATAATTTACTAGTAGATAGTGGGTTCACTAATGTATCTTGTGAACACATGACCAAATATGTGTTATGTAGAAAACCAACTGAGCGAACCTATGGTTTGGTCAACAAAATTGTATTGGAAGACAACAACACATGTTTTATGATACCTCAGAGGAACTACCCAATGTGGATTATGGTATAGACGAAGAAAGGGAGTGAAGCTGCATGGTTTCACATATGTTGATTGGGAAGGGATTCCATATGATCGAAAGAGTACATAAGGTTCAATATTTAGTGTTGGGTTCACAACAATTTCCTAGTACAACAAAAAGCAGAGGTCTATGGCACTCAACTCAACAAAAGCTGAATATATGGTTGCAAATCAAGCAACATGTGAGGCGATATGGATGAGAAAAATACTTGTGGGGATGTTTGGTTAGGATATGGATACAAATACGATCTATTTTGATAATAAGAGTTGCACTAAGATCTCTGAGAATCCTATATTTCATGATCGATCCAAGCATATACATATCGAGTATCATCATTTATGGGATTTTGTGCAGAGGAGGATAATTTTGCTACAATTCATTTCGAATAATGAACAAGATGTTGACATATTGAAAAAGGTTTTTTCAAGAGGGAATTTAAAATTCCACAAGTACAGGATAGGGGTGGTTGATTATCCCTTTCTTACTAAGAGGGAGTGTTGAGAAATGTAGCAAGAAAGGCTCAATTTGACTTAGCCTTGGTCAAATTGAGAAAATTTGAAATTTTCACATCCCCAGACAACTTGGAGGAAGTTAAATGAGGTGACATGGATCTTGTCACTCAATTAGCTCAGTAAATTCGAGTTATAGGGCTTGAAGTTCAGTTTTCATGTGTTGGTTTCTAGTTTTAGTAATCCAATTCAATTATTTCCAGTTGCACTCAGTTAAACTAGTTTTAACTATTAATAGAACTAGTTGGAGGTTAGTTGTGCAGTGGGACAACAATATAACTCAGAGATCATCCAGTTAAATGATCAATCAACCAAAAATAGCTCATGCATGTAAGGAATTCGAATAGCTCAGCTGTGGTGGATATTCCAAGGTACTGTAACAACAATTGTAGACTAGTTTTGAGTGTACTAGTGTTGCATATAATCAATGATCAATCCTTTGGAATTGCGCAAGCATTTTGGATAAAATACCTTAAGAATAGGGGTTAATTTCCTCAGGATTTTCACTAGGAAATAGGGGCCTTGGTGAGTAAATATTTGGCTATGTGTTGGCCAAATATTGTTCATTGAGCAGAGAGAGCAATTATTCTTTTGCAGGTTGAGCTAAGAGTTGGAGCTAGGAATTGTAATAGTTTCACAATTCATTGATTAATGCAAACATGATTGAGGGGTTTTTCCCAATTGGGTTCCCCTAGAAATCACTGTGTATTTGTGGTTTTTCTTATTGCATGTCTATGCATGTTATTTTAAATTGTGAATTTAATTCCACATATTAGTAGAGTAGAATTGTGTCTCTTGATTTTAGATTAAATTTCTTGAGAAATTACAATTCTATCAAATTTATACATAAGATAAAGGAAAGAGTGGTTTACTCGACCAAAATATTCCCATTATTCCTAACACACCTCTATAAAATTGCACCAATCCTTCACAACTGCTCCCTAAAACACCTACCACTTTGAAAAATTCCTGCTCTTCAAGCTTAGTTTCTTACAAAAAACAATCCAAGGTTTTTCTCGCCTTACCAAATATTTAACTATTATGGATGTTATGGAACTCCCTAAGCACTAAATTTTCCACGATGACACTTTCATTTGGAAGGGGGAACTTGAGAGAGTCCTCCACTTTTAGTTCCTTCACATCCTTTACCCCCTTTACCTTTTAGAGCGCTAATGATCACTGGTTTATTCCCCAAATTCTTGTTTTGTTTGACTTCCTTTCCTATCATTGTTTTTTTGAGTGACGACCTTTTTTCCTAGAAATCTCCATTTTTTGGTTGCTACCCTTATTTTCCCATACCAAACTCTGAGCCATATTTTGTGTTATGACCTTGACAACAAAATATCCTACATTAGGATATTTATAGTAGGGCTCAAGTGGATCTGAGTGTGCCTGTTCTGGGATAACCGGTGGTGTATCTACTACATTGAATTCTCCTTCCTCATATTTCACATTCTCTTCTTCATGTTCGAATGTTTCTTTATTTAGGGAAGCGTTTGAACCATCCTTCCCTTCTCCCTCTTGATTATGACGAGTGTTGAAAGGATCAGTTGAAGTAGATGCATCGTTATTGTTGCGAGTATTCAGGGACTTAGATACCGTTCATTTACCCTGATTTCTGCCTCTATGTTGTGCCTACCATTGCTCTGCTAGGGGTGAAGATGGATCAAGGCCTTTATTACTCAGGACCTTAGAATAATCTCCATCAAAATGACCATATTCATGGAAATGCCAACATTTGAAGTGGAGCTGATCATATTATAGGGTTTGTATGTGCATCCAATACCCTAGGATTAAATTGATCACATAGGGCATACCTTTTTCCAGATCGACCTCCACACAAATATTTGTGTAGGAAAATTGGGATCCCTTGGGTTTTGCCTTGTCTAAGTATTTTCCAAATCCATTCCCTCTAGCTCTTAAACAATCATCACTATAACACGACAAGGGAAGGCGTGACAATTTAACCCGCACTAGAATTTTTGTCGAGATATCCTCATTAGGATTGAAATTTAGATTCCACTTATTTAGATATATCACCTTGGAGCCAAAAAAATATGGCACATTTATAAAGATTACGTCTCTTTCTTCTTTGAATTCAAACATAAATGAAAAGATTCCATTACCAATTGCATATAATGCAATGTTATCCTTCATCTTTTATCTTTAGGTTTTCTCGATCCAAGATTCCATTGATCTCAGAAATGGCCACATCTCCGTGAATTTTCCAATCAGGGATCTCTCAGAGAATTCAAGTGAAGTTCTTCAAGCCCCCAAAGGGAGAGCCACATTATGAATGTACTCATTCCTTTTGATGAACATGGACTACGACTTTGAGGTTCGTGCATGTTTTGGGAGGGAAACAACCAGAGCTTGAGAGAAACTTGCCTCATCTGTTTACAAAGGAGGCGGTGGAGGGGAAGGACCCCCCTTCGAGGTCGCCATCACGGAGAAATCCTAGGATTTATGTAATACTCATCTTAAATGTTATTATATATATATTTTCTCCTTTTTTCGGTGCAACACAATATTCAGTTAATTCTCCATGGTTCTCCATTCCAAAATGATAGCAACTCATTACCTGGTTTGCCAAACTTCAACTATGTGGCACTCTCTCACTTGTGATGAGAAAATGTCGATGCTAGTGTGGATTTTTATGTAAAGTTTATAATGTAATTCTCTTCATGAAATAATCCTCCGTTGTGGCATCCTTCACAAATTTACATGACACACCACTTATATCCTTCTCATGTAAGGGATCCTCCCTCGAAATCATGGGTTTTTTTTGCATTACTCATCCTATTTGGAATCATTTTTTGTGGTATTTCCATCCATGATGGAAGTCCTCCCATCTATCATTGATTCTGCCTTTTACTACCCACTATACCTTGAACCTTTCTCACGATGCGCTGGTTTTCATTATGCTCGCAAGTTTCCAGGGGTATTGAACATGTTTGACTCCCCCCCTTTTCAGTTTTTCATTTGGAAACTACCAAAAATACTGCTTGAGGTCTAGAAGAAGAAGGGAGAATCTTGGACTATAGAGCAACTGTTCACGGGCATGATAAAATCATCAGGTATGTTGGAAGACAAATTAAATTTACTCCAATGTTAATGGGTTTAAATTACATTGAGTTTCAATGCATCGTACATGTTTTTCCTTGTGTTTGTTGTTAATTGCTTGAAAGTGTCTCAAAATTTCTCTGAAATAAATCCTTTGAAGTACAATTTTCCCTCTGTTGCTTCAAGAACATCTTTGTTAGATGATCCAAAAATAATTTTATCATAGGTTATAGTATTTGAATAAAATAATTATTAATTTAAGATATTAAATTAATAATTATTCTTCTAGAATATTTAATATATTTGTGAGATATTTAGAATTATAAATTTGTTAATAAAAATTAGGACTCTAGAAAAGAGTCGTTTCCTAGGCTCTAAGTTAGGAGAAAAGTTAGTAGTTTGGTTAGAAGCTCATTTATTGTAAATGGACACTTGTTTATTTTCCAAGTGATCCATAACTAGATTAAGTTAGAACATAGAGCTTATAAATAGGTTAGTTTCCTATTTTCATTGTAATGTGTAATGAGAGAATGTGAGAGTGTGAGTTTACGTGTGTAAACTCCTGTAATTTGCTATGTAATCTTTTTGCTTGATCAATAAAGTTGTGTGTCTGAGGACACTTCTGCACTTTCATGTGGTGTCGGAGCCACAATAACACTGTGAGGAGGAGATTCCAGCTCTATCAGGTCGTGGAAAACTCAACTCCGTTGAAGTGATAAACAAAAGATTGGTATGAAATTTGCAATTTTTTTTATTGATTTTAGATCTGCAAATTCTAAAATCATTTTTTAAAAGGAACCACTGCAAATATGTGTGATTTTTTTAAAAATTGTTTGAGTGAACAAAAAAAAAGGAGAGCGCTCTTGCCAAGGTTTATTTTTTTTTGGATTGAATTACTTTATAAGAAGTTTGTATAAAGCACTGTATATATTCCAGTCATTGTAATATTCTGCAAATCGATTTAGAGAACAGCGTTTTCTGAAATATCGATTTAGCAATGCCAACGTTGAAACAACATTTTTTAAAAACAAAAAAATAGTTTTCCAGCGCTAAAACCAGCGTTGCAATCTGCAATTGAAGGTAAGAAGATCGATTTTGAAATCTGCAAGATCGATTTTGAATAATCGATTATGAACCAGCGTTTTGAACGGATGTATGAATGGATGTATGTGGTATTGGCATTTGTCTGCACTTTCTGCAAAAACGTTTTAATTGGCATCGAATGAATCGAATCAACATTTGAAAACAGGAACCAGTGTGACATCTTGGAGCAAACAGGAACCAGCGTGACATTTTTGAAACCTGCGTTTTTAAACAACGTTTTAAATTAATTGAAACAACCTTTTTAAATGCGTTTAATGACATATTGGCTCTTTATTTAAATTTGCCGGCATTTAGAGCGCGGCTTGTCTATAAATAATTGAAAACAGCGTTTAAAGAAATTATAGCATTCGCAAATATAGTCGGATTTATGCGGGAGCGCGGCGAATAAACATATAACCGCTATCTGAATATATAATGGAAATACTTACTTCAAAACATTGTATCAAGCTGAAATTTAACTACAGAGCGAATGGAAATAAAACTGCTTCTAGGAAAAACAGTAGCTATCTCTGAGAAGAGATGTGGCGGCTACAGGCCTCTGAACTAAGTTACAATGAGGCTCGAGGGCCTATTTATCATTTAGAAACAATGGGAAATCCTAAGCAGCCAAAACCCTAACCCTAGGAGATGAAGCGCCAAAACTATGGGCCCCGTTTGGGTAAATTGGTGTTTCAACTTCCCAGGGGCGTAACTTTGGCATACGATCTCCGTTTGACGCGTACCATACCTCGTTAGAAAGATCTATCTGAGGACTACAAATTTGGAATGAGCAACATCGGTCCATGGACCAATGTTGCTCTCCGTTTTCCCAAAAAACGTCGTTTAGGGCCTCAAAACGGCTCCGGAAGTTTAGGACCCGAAAAACTGCTAAAAATAGTAAATTGTGCCGAAACTGAAAAACTGAAATAGACAATGGTGGAGCCCCAAGTGGAATAGGTGGGTGACCACCAATATCCACGTGGATCATTCCTCCCCCCTTAGGAAGCAATGGTCCCCATTGCGTTAAGTTCCTCCATGAGATGAGGAAATTTCTGCTGAACTGATGCAGTGAGCCTTTCCCTTGAGTCACGGGAAGTTAGCGACTTTGACAACTTCGATATAGTTGGATCTTCTGTTGGCGAGTGTTCTTGATTTACATGTCCATGATACAATCTGTGGTGGCCTGTTCCATGCAGTTTGGGTTTAACTCTGTTGGTGTGAGTTATTCTACAATGTCCGAGGTGTCCAGTAGAGGTGGGAAGTAAGGACGAAGGCGATCCACATTGAAGACTGGGTGCAGACCAAGGAATGGTGGAATACTGAGCTCGAAAGCATTGATCCCTACAGCCTTGGTGATGGTGTACAGCCCGTATCAGAGTGGGCGAAGCTTGCGGTGGGGTCTAGTGAGGCGCTCCTTCTGCAAATGTAGCCATACTTTGTCACCCACCTGGAAGTTGTGTGGCACCCGGTGTTGATCATGGCGTTGCTTGTACTTGGCATTGGCTCTGTCCAATATATCATGAACCTGTTGGCGGATGTGTTGAATGCACTTGATGAAGCTACTGGCTTTGTCAACTTCAGACTGGACATGAGCTGAATTGGCCTGAGCAGCTACAAATGGCATGGCTATGTCAATGGGGCATAGTGGCTGGAATCCCAAGCCCACCTGAAAGGGGCTATGGCCGATTGAACTGTGGAGAGCCCGATTATAACTATGTTGTACATAAGGGAGGCTCTCGTCCCATGTGCGTGGATGCTTTGAATTGTACATGCGCAGAATGTGTACAATCATTCTGTTGACGACCTCTGTCTGGCCATCTGTTTGGGGATGGAAAACTGTGGACTTGGTGAGCTTGGTATCCAACATCGACTAGAGGCTGGACCAAAATGTGCTGAGGAACCTGCTATCCCGATCTGATATGATAGACTGTGGGATCCCAAAGTGCACCCACACTCGTTCAAAGAAGAGTTTAGCAGTGGCTTCTGCTGTGATATTCTTCTTACAGGCCGCCATAATGGCCATCTTCGAAAATCTATCAACGACCACGAAAACACAGTCATTTCCATTCTTAGTAGAAGGCAGGCCTAACATGTAATCCATGGAGATGGATTCCCAAGGTCTACTAGGGGTATGTAGTGGATTATATAGGCCTTGCTTCTTGATGGTCGATTTGGCAATGCTTCTAGCGATCTGAGGTCGAAGTGCTTCTCGACATTCCTTTATAAGGTTCGGCCAATAGAAATAATTCTGCCAGTTACTCACTTGTTTTCTCGACCACAGAATGCCCAACGGCTACTAAGTACATGATGCTAACATCATCTTACACCATCACAGCAGGCTACAAAGGTGTCCATGTAGTATAAGTACATCTTAGGTGAAAATTTGGAACTTGCGTACCCCAGAGTGCCTTGTAAGTTTGGCCAAGTTCTGGGTCATCTCCTTAAGAAGTGTATCAGTCTCGTGCCCACAAAGTTGAGGCAGGTAGTGAAACGCCAATCGATTGAAAACCCTTAAAAAAAGCAATCACCTACTATGATTAGTGCACTTCTTATACTTGATGTTCAAATAAATACAATTTACTTGAATATGTAGACCACTTACGTGGCGATCGTGCATGTGACTTCCTTGTTGTGTCATATGGCTAACGGGGGCACGTAGATGCAATGTGGATGATTGTTTCCTTCCCAAAAATGTAATGCTTCCATTGTCGACAGGCTTGCACAATGGAATACATTTCTTTGTCATAGGTGGGATACTTGTGGCCCATTGTCGCACTGGGTCTCACTTTGTAGAAATGCCAACGAGATGTCCATGTTGGGTAGAAGCTGCCCCAATAGCATAGTCGGGAAGACATAGAAATGCTCGATCTCAAGTAAATTTTGTTACAAATGCAGTAAAGTGAACCTTTGGGGCGAACGAGGCGGTTTTCCAGTTACGTGAACGCCTTGAATTTGAGTTCAGGCCAAATTTTGCTCACCAGCTCTCACTTTTAGTAACTTGACTCGGGGCAAGTAGTGTGAGAACCACAGCACGAACCTCCGATAGAAATTAGCAAGACCCAGAAAGCTGCGAAGCTCTGTTATAGTGGTTGGGGGTGGCCAATCCCGAATGACTTTGATCTTGGCTGGATCCACATGCACCCCCCTTTCATCAATAATGTATCCCAGATATTGAACCTGGGTCATGCCAAAAGTGCACTTCTCCAAATTGGCACACAACTTGTGTTGCAGCAGTGTTTGGAGGACTTGTCGGATGTGGTGAAGGTGCTCTTCCCAAGTCTGGCTGAAGATCAGAATATCATCCAAGTACACCACTACAAATGAGTTGGTGAATGGCCGCAAGATGTCATCCATCATCCTCATGAAAGTGGCGGGAGCATTCGTCAACCCGAAAGGCATGACCAGCCATTCGAAAAGGCCTTCCTTGGCTTTGAAGGCAGTCTTCCACACATCGGAGGGTTCAATTGGTACCTGGTGATACCCAAACTTCAAGTCGATCTTGCTAAAATATTTTGCACCTTTGAGTTGGTCCAGAAGGTCATCAATCCGTGGGATTGGGTACCTATTCCGGACAGTGATCTTGTTCAGCGCCCGATAGTCAATACAGAGTCTCCACGTCCCATCCTTCTTCTGTACCAACGCGATCGGGCTCCCACAGGGCGATGAACTTGGTCTGATGTGACCTTTCTGCAACAGCTCCTGAATCTGCCTCTTGATTTCATCATTCTCGAGAACAGAGCGCCGATAGATCGGTCCATTAGGTAGCGGCGCACCGGGGGTCAGATCAATCGGGTGCTTGACCTGACAGTGTAGAGGAACCCCTGTGGGTGAGGTGAATATGTCCCCGTACTCCTCCACAACCTTATCCATTTGTTGTTGTTGTGTAGAGGGCACGATAGGAGATTAGGTAATACAATCTTCTTCTTTCCACGGTAGTCATCGAGCTCGATTTCTGGTTTGGGAAATATTTCTTGCGTTGTTTGTAGTAACCAGAAGTCTGGCGGGGATGTAGTGCCTCTGGTACATCTGTCTGACTTGATTTCCCAGTAACAATAGCGACGCGAGGCGGAGACTCATACCGCGGGATGGCTGACTTCCCGCGAGTATGGTTGTCATAATAATACATCAGAAACATCAATAGGAGAAACATCACATAATACCTCATCCGTGAAGGGCTTGATGCTATAGGGAAGGCGGCACTACTGGCTGACGCGGAGATCTCGTCCTTGGTGAAGCCACCCGATGGTGTATGGATGTGGGTGAGTTGTGGTCGGCAAGCCCAACTGCTTCACGGCGTCTGCTGAGATGAGGTTCTTTTGGCTCCCCCATTGTCCCGATGATGAGCGTGGGGCCTTTATCCCCCAGGTGGAAGAAGGATTCCTCCTCCTGCAGGATCTTGGGTTCCTCCTTTTGGATCTTTGCGGTGCTTGATGGCGTTGGAGCTCCGCATCAATGAATTTGTTTCCCTTTTTCTTCTTTCGGATTCGATTGAGTCGAGCATGCATCGACTCGAAGCCCTCATCTCGGCCACTAACGGCTCTTGGCCGTGTACTCCACTTGTGTTGTGAATTGGAGCTCTGATGGAACTCACACCACTTTCTAGTGTCCTTCTTTGGCTTTGCGGTGCTATTCTTTTCTTGTGAGCTGATGAGTTGTCTTTAGCCGCCATGCCTTGGCTCGGTCCTTTGTTACGCGGTTTGACTTTGCTGCCTTTTGATTCGCCGTCAAAGTCTACATCTTCACCTTGAATTTGCTCAACTTCCCAGCGGCCTCTGGGTATGCGTACCAAGCTTCTCGGAGATGTCAAAACCATTTCCTCCTGAATGTATCTATGTAGACAACTGCGATACTTTAGCACCAGATGTTTCTCTGAATCTTTGATACCCAACTTTGTGCGCAGGGTATGGAACAGATTCGTCAGCTCATGCACATCTTGATCCCTTTGTTGTCGCGGCGTGGTCCATTGTATGTACTTGTCCTCATAGCTCCCCACGGGATAGTACTGTTCCTTGATGGCGTCTCGGAAAGAATTCCAAGTTGGTACGGCCGAGAACAGAGAGGGTTCTGTCTGGTCCTTGTTCTCACAGTAGGTTTCCCACCAGTCCTTAACATGGGGGTAGCTTTGAGGAGTGCAAAAATAATCTTCTCCCGGTCTGAAAAGTCATGAACAGAGAAATATCCTTCTAATAGATTCAACCATCTATCTACGTCATCTGCGTCTATTTGACCCTCAAATATGGGAATGTCAAAATTTACTTGTACCTTAAAGGGAGTCGCAACTCCAGAGTGGCTACTGGATGCAGATGCGCCGCCGGTGGGCAGCCGTTGAAGGATCTGAGCAAAGCTATCCATCATCGCGTTCCTTTGTTTTTCGAGGGCCTCCTCGAGCAATATTTGGATAGGATCTCCTGCTCCCTCATCTTTCTTTTCGTCCCCCATGGGCGTCCGTCGAGGTTTGCGAGGCTGATCTTGCAAAGGTTCCACCAGATCAAGCCCTAGCTCCTTATACCCAGACCTCGTTGGGGACATGCAAAGAAGGATCGAGAAAAAGCAGACCCCTCTGATACCACTGATCCGGATTTATGCAGGAACGCAACAGAATAAACACATAACCATAAATACAGAGATGCAGCGGAAATAACACTTCATTTCATTAATATCAAAGAACTGAAATTTGCTCACAGACAGAATGGAAATAAAACTAGCTAGGGCGCTGGTAGCTATCTCTGAGAAGAGATGTGGCGGCTACAGGCCTCTCAACTGAGTTACAATGAGGCTCGAGGGCCTATTTATCATTTAGAAACAATGGGAAATCCTAAACAGCCAAAACCCTAACCCTAGGAGATGAAGCGCCAAAACTATGGGCCCCGTTTGGGTAAATTGGTGTTTCAACTTCCCAGGGGCGTAACTTTGGCATACGATCTCCGTTTGACGCGTACCATACCTCGTTAGAAAGATCTATCCGAGGACTACAAATTTGGAGCGAGCAACATCGGTCCATGGACCCATGTTGCTAAGACTCCCAACGTCGTTTAGATTTTCCAACTGACTCAGGAAGTTTAGGACAGCGCTAAAGCCAAGTAATTGTGCCGAAACTGAAAAACTGAAATAGACAATGGTGGAGCCCCAAGTGGAATAGGCGGGTGACCACCAATATCCACCTGGATCAAAATAATTGATAAAGCATTTAGAATCTACACTTGAAAGCGTTGTAATCTGCCAGCATTCATTTGTGGCATGAAGCATCGATTCTGCATGTCTAACGAGAGTTTGAATAAAAGCTAGCGTTTGAACTGAGCCAACGTTCTGCATTTTGAACGGATGTATGTACCAGCAAGTCCGAAAGTCATATCATCATATCAACATCATCGAATTTTGCGTTTAATGTGATTTTAATTGCAAAGGAGTTATTAAAGTATTTTCTTTTGTAATTGGAGTGTTTTTTAAATTTGTAATTGTGATTTGCAATTAAAATCATATTTTATTTGGAGGAATAATTTGAATAAGTAGAAATATTTTTTGAAGCATTGTAATTGGAGTAATAAGGGTGTTGTAATTTTTTTGAGTAATAAGGAGATTTGTGTTTTGTAAATTTGTTTATGGAGTGACAGTGTGACTCAAAGTAATTTTACTTTGAGGGGGGGTAATTTCGTTTTACCAGATTGTGCAAAAGCACCATTGTAAAAGTCAAATTTTGAAAGTTGCCTTGTAAATATTTGAGAAATTGACTAGAGCCAAGTGCAAAGCTCAGTCAATTTTCTCCTGTTTCGACGACTATTCGAGGGTCAAGGCCAAGCCCCGATAGTTCATTTTTCTTGCGTCATGTGTTGCTGTTGTGTTGCGCATCTTGATTTTTTGGAGCTTGATTCGTGATGTGAAGTCTTAACACTACAATGTCTAAGTTGATTAATTTCTTTTCTGATTCCGACAAATTTGAAGGCTCAAAATCTTACAAAACATGGCAACGCCTCATCGAAAGCACTCTTGTTTATAATGAACTATGGCATGATATTTGTGATGGAGATATAAAGCCAAATAAACCTATAGATGCTTCTGCGCTAGCAAAATGGGAAGTTAAAAACGCCAAAGCATTAGCTCTCATTAAATCCTCTGTCAATGATGAAATTTATGTCCATATCGAAAATGCTAAAGATGCTTGGTCTGCTTTGAGAAATTTTAAAGAGTTGTTTGATACTCAGCCTCAATCAAAAAGAGTTGATCTACAATTAAAATTGTTGCATCAAAAATTGACTGAAGAAGGAGATATTCTTGAATACATCTCCAGACTTAAGAATATTAAGTAGGAAATTGTTAATGCTGGTTTTCAAGTAGTTGATGATAGTTTTATGGTCACAATTTTAGTTGCTGGGCTTCCTTCTTCCTACACACATTTTTTAGAAACTTTACAGCTCACTGGAAAGTTAGAAAAGCTAAAGTTTGATGAGCTCTGCGAAATGTTGACTCAACATGATAAAAATTTTGGGAAGAAAAAGAAAGTTGGTGAAGATGTTTTTCTCATAGAAGCCAGTACTAGCAACTCCCCAGCTGACAATTCCAAAAACAAAGGAAAAGGTAATTTTAATCAAAATCAAGCAGCACAAGGTCGTGGTCGTAGTCAACACAGAGGAAACAACTCCAACAGAGGCTTCAATTCAGGCAGAAACAATTCTCAAGGCAGAGGCAACAATCAAAACAGAGGATCTCAGCAAGGCACATGACAAAATCCAGGAAGAGGACAATCTCAAAACAGAGGACAAAGCAGAGGTCGAGGACAGTCTCAAGGCAGAGGACAGTCTCAAGGAAGAGGCACTGATTTGAGTCAAATTGTTTGCAGGCGATGCAACAGAGTTGGTCACTATGCTTCAGATTGTCGCACATCTATCAATAAAATTTCTAAGTTTCAACAGCCTTCAGCACAGTTTGCAAATGATCAAGATCAAGATGATAATGACTCAGAATATGTCTTCACTTCTTCACCAGCAATCCAAATTTCCTCTTATGTTAAGAGTGATTATGAAGATGCTTGGATTTTGGATTCAGGAGCAACTCAACACATGACCTGTAGACGAGATTTCTTTTGGAATTTTCAAGAGTGCCATCTTAACTCCATCTTTCTAGCAGATGATACAAAACATATGCCTTATGGAAAAGGAGTAGTCAAATTTTTTCTCCCTGACATTGGAGAAAAATTGATTTCCAATGTGTGGTATGTTCCCACCTTTAAGAAAAATTTGTTGTCTTTGGTCATGATTCGACAAGCAGGACATCAAATAATTATGGAAGATGGCTTAGTTAAGATTAATTCAGTCAAAGAGAACTTCCAAACAGTGATGACAGGGTATGAAGACGGAAAACTGTTAAGGATGAAAGGAACAGTTATTCCAAGGCATTCTGATTTTGCAGGGGCAGTTTCTATAGGAATTTCACCTATGAGATTATGGCATGTAAGATATGGACATTTGAATTTTGATAGTATTTCTCAATTTCAGAAACAAGGGATGGTTAAAGGACTTCCGACTTTCAACAAAGAAAATGCTAAATGTAAAGCTTGCATTTATGGAAAACAGAGTCGAGAAAGTTTTCCAACAAGTACATGGCGCGCAAACAGGCTGCTGCAACTAGTTCACAGTGATGTGTGTGGTCCACTACAAAGTTCATTAGGTGGTTGCAAATATTTATTTCTATTTATTGATGATTTCAGTAGAATGACCTGCGTTTACTTTTTGAAAAACAAGTCAGAAGCATTTGAGAAATTTAAAATTTTTCGACAACTTGTTGAAAATGAAGCTAAAGAAAAGATAGGTACTCTCAGGACAGATAATGGGGGAGAATTCAACTCAAATGAATTCAAAACTTATTGCAGTGAAAATGGCATCAGAAGGCATCTTACAAATGTTTACACTCCACAACAAAATGGAGTCGTAGAAAGGATGAATCACACATTGTTAGGCATGGCGAGATCCATGTTAACTTTCAAAGGGTTAAGTCCAACATATTGGGCAGAAGCAATCCATACAGCTGTCTATCTAAGAAACAGATCTCCAACTGCTTGGTTAGAAGGAATCACCCCTTATGAAGCTTGGTTTGGTTTCAAACCTAAAGTTAAACATCTTCGAGTTTTTGGATCCATTTGTTATGCCTTAGTTCCCAAAGAAAAGAGAACTAAGCTTGATTCAAGAAGTTTAAAATGCACCATGATTGGCTATTCAGATGAAAAGAAAGGGTATCGTCTTTTGACAAATGGAAAATTTATTATGAGTAGGGATGTCATTTTTGATGAAACAGAGAGTAAGAGTGCTGAAGAAATCGAAAATCTTCTTCACAAGTTAGAAACTAAATGCAGTAAAACGAAAGGAAATAGTCAAAGTCAACCAAATTCACCAAATTGGTATGAAATTGATTTTCCTTCCTCTGAAGATGAGTCATCCAGTCCATCTCCTTCAACAAAATCCTCTGGGTCTTCTCGCAGTTCATCAGCGTCTCCAATTAGCAGCAGTTCTTCTGACAGTGATTCTCCAGATTCACCGCCGGAACGACGAACATCAGTTTACATTAATCCCCTCTAAAATGATGGAGACTTCTCAGAACCTCAAACAAGTGAGAAAAAACTTCCAAAATGGGCAGTTCAACTCTTGAAAGATGTAAGGCCTAATGAACAAAACAAAACAGGAAGAAGGGCATCAAAACGAAATGAAGGCAATTTTGCTTTGATAGAAAATGACTTTACTGAACCTTCTTCTTTTCAGGAGGCAGTAAAACATAAAGCATGGCAACAAGCAATGGTTGATGAATATCAGGCAGTTCAAGACAACAACACTTGGCAACTTGTTGATTTTCCTCAGCATGTTAAACCTATTGGATGCAAATGGGTTTATCGAATTAAGTACAAGAAAAATGGTGATATTGACAAGTATAAAGCACACCTTGTTGCTAAAGGTTTTGCGCAGCAGGAAGGGATCGATTATGAGGAGACCTTTTCTCCCACAGCCAAATGGAACACCATCCGCCTTACACTTGCCTTAGCAGCTCAGAAAGGGTGGAAAGTTCATCAAATGGATGTCAAAAGCGCTTTTCTCAACGGGGACTTACGGGAAGATGTATACATGACACAACCACCAGGTTTTGAAGTTAAAGGGAAAGAACATAAAGTCTACAAATTAGTCAAGGCTTTATATGGATTAAAACAAGCTCCCTGCGCCTGGTATGCCAAAATGGATGAATACCTTCGCAAAGTTGGTTTTAATCGCAGTGAATTCGATGATACTTTGTATGTGCGCCAAGAGGGAAAATATCTGGTCATTCTCATTATGTAGGTTGATGATTTGATCATTACAGGCAACGATGATGATCACATTGAACAGGTGAAAAAGGAGTTGCATGCAGGTTTTAAGATGACAGATTTGGGACTACTTCACTACTATCTTGGAGTTGAAGTATTCCAACGTCCACATCAGATCTTCATTTCCCAGAGTAAATATGCAGCAGAAATTCTTCAGCGATTTGCAATGCATAATTGTAAGCCTGTCCTTACCCCTATGGAACAAAACTTAAAACTTTCAAAATTTGAAGGGGGGGAAAAGGTGGACAGCACTACTTACAGACAGTTGATTGGCAGCTTGATTTATTTGACAACCACTCGTCCTGATCTATCTTATGCAGTCAGTATTCTTTCACGTTTTATGCAGGAACCACTAGACAGCCACTGGAATGCAGCCAAAAGAGTTCTTCGATATATCCAAGGAACAAAAGATTTTGGTCTTCTTTACAAAAAGACTAAAAATTTTGTACTTGGTGGATTTTCAGATGCCGACTTTGCTGGTAGTATTGATGACAGGGCATCGACCTCAGGTTACTTAATGAACATGGGGTCAGCTACAGTTTCCTGGAGTTGCAAGAAGCAAACTACAGTGGCCACTTCTTCAGCAGAAGTAGAGTACATTTCAGCATGGGAAGCAGCATGTGAGTTTGTGTGGTTATGTCGATTTTTACAAGACATGGGGATTCCTCCAGCAGAAGCTACTTCATTATTCATCGACAATCAATCACAATAAAGCTTGCCAAGAATCTAGTTTTTCATTCAAAGACAAAGCATGTGGACACCAAGTATCATCATATCAGATCTCTCATTGCAAAGGACGTCATCAAGCCAGTGTTTTTCCCTTCAGAAGATCAGACCTCCGACATTTTCACAAAACCTCTTGGCAGAATAAAGTTTACTAAGTTCAGGGATGAACTTGGTATCTATTGTAATGTATCTTTGGATCATAGGGGGGAATGTTAGATGATCCAAAATAAATTTTATCATAGGTTATAATGGTTGAATAAAATAATTATTAATTTAAGATATTAAATTAATAATTATTATTCTAGAATATTTAATAAATCTTTGAGATATTTAGAAATAGAAATTTGTTATTAAAAATTAGGACTCTAGAAAAGAGTCGTTTCCTAGGCTCTAAGTTAGGAGTGAAGTTAGTAGAGTGGTTAGAATCTCATTTATTGTAAATGGACACTTGTTTATTTTCCAAGTGATCCATAATTAGATTAAGTTAGAGCATAGAGCATATAAATAGGTTAGTTTCCTATTTTCATTGTAATGTGTAATGAGAGAATGTGAGAGTGTGAGTTTACATGTGTAAACTCCTGTAATTTGCTATGTAATCTTTTTGCTTGATCAATAAAGTTGTGTGTCTGAGGACACTTCTGCACTTTCAATCTCGACACATAAAGTTTGTCTTTATACAAATTTCTACTCTCCATGTTGGTATGAAGTTAATTTTATTCACATGCAAAAGAAAACACCTCTATGAGGCATTCATATAGATTGTCTTGCCTTGCACTTACCTCTACTAAGTACATTTGCACGATGCAGTGTGAGCCCTTGAGGCTGAGACTTAGGGCACAAAAGCACTATGTGTTCTCATAAACTTATCAAATTGGTATATATCCTTACACACATTCTTGAAATTATCATTGTAAGTTGCATAAATGTTTTGACCTGCTATGATTGTTTTTATATGCTCTGGTCTCAAATCAAATAGCTATTTCTTTGACTCGAATTGTAGCGTTTTTTATATATTTATAATTTTTTCATAAAAGGTTGTTAAAAAATGGGAATGTGTGTGAATTCTTAGCCATGCAGAATGTAAAATCTATTCTACCATTAAAAGTTTTCAAAAGGTTTTTTTGACACATAATCGTGGTTATCATTTCAACCCACATTTTAAGTGATGTTGTGATAAAAAATGACCCATAGGTCAATATTAATACATTGTTTATGAAACCCTACAATGCAATTGGTTATTTTTTATTCGTAACACAATGCACGTTAGATGGGAACCATTGAGACCCTAAGGTTTTGGGCATAAAACCATGTCAACATAATAGTAGCACAAGATCGGCGTTCTGTCTACATTGTCGGAGCAAGAAAAATCCTCAAATAAAAAAAATAAATTTTTTTACATAATTAAAGCTTCTTGATTGTGTTTGTTCCATGACAAATTTTAGTCGTGCCTTAGTACTATATTCATTCAATAAAAAAGGATAAATTGCTTGTTTCAAGTCTTTTGTTACACCTAACGGCCTATTATTTTTGTGAATCATATATTCTCCAAATATACAATCTAATTAAGGCCTTCACACCTTTATTAAAGAATGATACGTAGCAGGAAATGCTAAACAAAATTTTATCCTCTTAGCACAAACCAAACACGTAGGCATACATATTCATTTATGGGCCCCAAGTGACTTTGTATTTCTACTGCTACAAGACAATTTTTTTTTTTTTTGATATTTATACTCATTCAAGAGATAAGATTTATACATTGTCTTATTCCTTTTGTCTACATGCGTATTCCTTCAGACCCGTATGTTAAAAATCTCTCTCTCTCTCTCTCTATATATATATATATAACCCTCGCATCCCTACCGAAGGGTTTTATAGTTTCATTTATGCATAATTATAGACAACCTGGACTATATGCGTTATCAATCATTCGTTAAGGTACAAGTTGTTTCTGTCTGTGCATTTTCATACTCATAATCCATTGTTTCAATAACATCATCGATACATGTGTATGTCTT
The DNA here is from genome assembly GCA_034641835.2 of Pinus albicaulis. Classification (NCBI taxonomy): domain Eukaryota; kingdom Viridiplantae; phylum Streptophyta; class Pinopsida; order Pinales; family Pinaceae; genus Pinus; species Pinus albicaulis. The sequence goes on from CM076572.1 coordinate 1,335,801,032, forward strand.
TGATTCTACATGAAGTCTGTTGATGCATTGAGCAACTATCCCTTTTCCATAAAATTATTTTTCTTGATTATTTGTTATTCTAAAGACTCATGTAATAGTAAATTTGTTCATACTGGAATATCCTATTTCATCATGACCTGCAAGTAACTTGATGTTTATCTTACAATATGTTTTTTTATAACAGAAAGAATAAAAAGAGAAAGAAGGCCTAGGGTCTCTGTTAATTTTGATGAGGATTTAGAGGAACTAAGGCAGTTGCTCCAAACTGGAATTTTAAACCAAAATAAACAATCTATTTCTCAACCTCAATAGCCTTCCATCCATGATAGGCCTAGTATCAAAATCACAGTGCCGCCTTATATTTCAACCCATCTTGTAGTGTTTGTTAATGATGGTTTGAAAAATATTATCTAGCCACAACCATTACGGTCCATTCAGGGGTGTCCAACAACTTCATTGCCTCCACATCCTCCCACTCTCAAACCTCATGTTTCACATCAATTGCAATCAACTGCTTCTTGTGTTGTTCCCATGCCACAACCAGTAGCCCTTTCATCGAGGCCTGGTGACCAAGCTCCTCCATATGTTGCTCAACCTTCTAAACATAACACCATCCTTGCTCAACTTGTGGCCAACCACGAAAAGAAAAAGGCTCAGGTTACGAGATTGATTCATTTCATGGTTCTTCTCACTCTGTCACAACCCATCCTCGTCAGTGAGAGAAATAGGCTGAAAGTGCTCCCTCTTACATGCCAGAAAGAAAATTTATGATTACTTTCAGATTGAGTTATATGGACAGATGGATTATGTCTCTATTCTACTGTTGTTTTGGTTTACTTTATTAACACTAGTTCACACAAACTTATGATGGTTTTGATGCTTTTATTGATGGTTTACAACACTTGGTTATGGATGACATTTTTGGGGTTTTGTAATGTATATGTTATATATTGTTTTAAGGATGCATGTACATTTGGGAGGTCACAAGTTCAATTCTCCTCGACATCCTTAGGTTTAGGCTCAGATTAGTTTGGTCGGGGGGTATGATCCCTTTAGATGGACTTACCCTGATTTTCCGCAAAATAAATAAATAAATAAATAAATAAAATAAAACTCATAAACCAAAAACAACAAAATATTTTAATTTACTATCCCTATGTTAGCGAAATAGGTCGATCTATTAAGCAAAGGATTCAAGAGCATATAACTAACATTAAGCATCATAGATTGTGTTCCTGTGCTCTTATGGAGCATACTGAGAAAACAAAACACCATATTTGCATTGAAGACTTCAAGGTCTTAGCTATGATAAATCATTATCATCACAAGAAGTTCAAAGAAACCATTGAAATTGAGACACTATGGCAATTTGAACATAGATGATGGTTGAAAGATCAACAAAAACTAGATTGCTACTCTTTCTTCTTGATATGCTTCCTCCTGAATCCTATCTACCCCTCCTTTTTGGTTATTATTATTGCTATTATTATTTATTTCTATTTTTGTTTTTATTTTTTTGATATATATTATTTTTAGAGTGATTTTTGTATTATTAATCTCTATTTTTATTATATATATGACAATTTATATCATTGCACATATTAATATATTATTGTTAATGTATATTCTTAATATTGAATTATTATACAATATTTTCATTTTTGATTGAGATTTAATACAAATATTATTATTATTTACTTATTTATTAATAAAATAATTTAATATTTATTTTCACTCTTAATATTAATTTCCCCAATTTTTGTATCCTTTACCCTAAATATTGTTTATTAATTTATTAATAATAATTTATTTATAATAAATTGTTATTATGGATCATAATAACTTATTAAAAAATATTCCCTTGACTTAAATTATTATTAGCTCTAAGTATTTCTTTACTTCTATTAATATTTTATTATAATAATTTAATTAACCCATATTATTACTCCATATTAGTGATTTTTTAATATTTATTATTTATCTATTTATTTTATTATATATATCAAATAAAATAAAATAAACAACATATATTTTATATTTTATTATTTTATTATTTATCTATTTTATTTTATTAGTGATTTTTTATTTTATTTTATTAACCCATATTATTACTCCTTATTAGTGATTTTTTATTTTATTTTATTATATTTATTTTATTTTATTTAGTGATTTTATTTTATTTATCTATTTTATTTTATTAGTGATTTTCCAGTCAAAAGCATATTTATATTATCAGTTCAAAATTTACATCACACAAGAACATAGATGTGTTACATTTGAGCAACCCAAGCTTCAAAAAGATTAACGGTAATCTTGGGTGTAGGGCAAGGCAAACAGTGCCAATGGTTGTTTTCGACACAAAACTGGCAAAAAGCAAGAAAACACAAAGCATCACGGCAGAGGATTAGGAGGGGCTGCTGGCGACCCTGCAAAGAAACCTACACAGTTGTGGGCATGGTATTCTATGTGTTCTACTTGGATTTCTAGTGCTCAAAGGTGGTCATGGGAACGCCTCAACTGACATGATAGACTCTCTAGAGCATCCATAGTTTCATTATGCATGTGTTGTATATCATTATGTATGTTATAAGCTCAATGCCTTCTTCATATCTCTGTTCTCACATATGATCCAAATTGAGCTGAATAAGCTGGAGTTGGGCTGAAATCACATGCAGGGTGACCGGAGCGTCAAATTGTCCCGAAGAGTGAGATGGAGAGACCGCCATCGCTGCCACAGAGTTCTGATTCTCCGTGGACTTCGAGTTAGAGCTCAGGTCACCACTCAACCTCCTTTTCTCCATTCCGTGCCTGAGACCGCCTCTTCGTGCTCTTCCCCATTGCCCTGGCATGTACCCACTCTTCGCACTCCATGCTCGCACCGATCGATAATACCCGTCTCCCATTCTGGATTCCTCCTCCTTGTTTGAGTTTCCAGTGCACAAACCAGACCCTCTCGCCCAACCATCGACGAACTCCAGCTCACAATGAAACACTACAGTCTCGACAACCATAGCCCTTCTCCTTCGTGTTGCAGATGGGTTCCAACATAGGCTCGTGCACCAGGGAATCCCTAATCCCAAGTGCAACCTAAGCCCATGGCAACACCGCTTCCTTTCCTCTTTCCTCTTTCACAACCACCACGAGCCACTTCACCACACAGGACCGATGTCTTAGCAATAGACACGCCCAATTTGGCTTCTTTCTCACCACCAACAGAGTAGAAACAACTTCCTCCATGGCAGACTGCACTCCAAAAACTAGGTTACTAGGATCCCACGGGCACATACAACACCAGACCTATCTCTCAACCTCCCTGTCCTGCCAATGTGCACCCTGCGCTTGAGGCTCAAGCCATGGCTTGAGAGAAAATGCCAGAACACAAGGTGGTATCTCTCGTCTCGCACTCACCATCACCAAAACGCTCCAAAATGCGTTTTATCTGCCCATCATCATTGTTATTCTCCTTAACCCAATGCACCGGTGCTCCATCCGATGAGCCATTACCCCGTTCGTGTGAGAGCCTTGAATGCTCTTAAGTGGCGTGTTGCGGCTGGCCGGACCTTCCCTCGCACTCCGCCACCATTTGGCAGTGTGAAAAGACACCCCCATCGGGGAAATATTTATCTCTTCATATTACTAACCTAAATTTATATTCCTTGGTCTTAAAATTCGTATGTATGTATTGATTATTATTATTATTTAAATTATTTAATATTTAAACCTTAAAATATATTTGACTTAGGATATATTTATTTATTATTAACATTTTATAATAATTTAATTTCCCTAGTAATTTATTTTAAGCATTTATTTTTTATTCCCTCGACGGGGATGCTCAAACGATAGGGAAACTGGCCTAAGAGCTTTCCCCCCTTAGTACACGGTGCACATGCCCCGATTAATTATTGGCATCATGGGACGGGATGCTCGTCCTTAGACCTTTCTAGACACTATGGCTAGAGTTATTATGTCCGTCAAGATCATTGTGAAGGTTTTTACAGTGAGGGAGATGAGTGAAGGATGTAGGGTGGTGAGCTTGAATGAGGGTGGCCATGCTAGCTTACCTAGGAAGTTGAATAGCCAAAGTCGAGTAGTGGAAGGCCCTGATGCAACTGTTTGTGCCTTGACGGACTCTCAAATATTCATCTGGGACACTGGAGCACAATTGTCTAGTGTGACAATTTTTCCTCTTGGAATTGAGTTGGAGGATAGCATTTCTGGCTCCGGCCAATAGAGTAAAACCTCCGTTGGCCTGTTTCACTATAACTCTTAGGTATCTACATTTTCTTGGGTTTGGTTTTGTATTGAAATTATGTCGCTGAATGTGGTGTGCTTCTGGTGGCAATATCATGTTCTTTTGGGCTTGAGTTTCTAGTTTTAATGTGGGTACTCAATCTTTAGGGTTGGGCTTCATTCAAAGGTTTTATGTGGTCTCTGTTCCTTAACGTCTTAGGGATTTTGTCTCTATTTATTTCTTGGGATATTGGGGTGGCCCTTGTTCCGCCTTCCATTGGTTCTGGATATTGTTGGGTCTAGTCTAGGCATAATTTTCACCTCTTTTCATTCTCAGGATGGAAATTTTGTGATATATGTCCCTTTCTAGGATGGACGGGTATGTAAGTTTCCTTCAAAATTCTGTTGGAGTGAGTGGGTGAATGTTTTGAGGGCTGCCAAGTCTATGGGAACCCTTGTGTTTTGTAGGTTTCATAGTGTTATTGTGACTTACTCATCGTATTTCTTGGTCTGGGTGTATCTTGGTTGTGGTCATGGATGAGGTGTCTCTAGGGTCTTAATTATGTTTCAGGTTCGATATTATGTCATGAAATTTGTCATTCCTCGACAGTGGGGATGAGCTCATAGAGGCGGTGGTTAGCAAAGGAAGGTAGGCCATTGCGAAGGCACCAACTCATCGACGACGGTTTCAAAGAGTTGGAATCCATTGTGGAGCAACTAAGAGGAATCAAGGCCAACCTGGACATCCTTTGGGAACATTGATATGAGGACCAGAACGAGTTTGTGGCCTACATGAATGACATCTATTTCATTCAGAATGAGATCTTGGAGTAGCTAGCTAATATTCATCGGAGCCTGCATCGGACGAACGAGCGCCTGCACAAGTTTTAGGCCAGAGTCGAACACACAAAATTTCACATGCAAGAGAGATTGGGTATGATTGTTGTGCCTCCTTTTTACCCTCCTTATCCACCTCCTTGACATGGCGCTCATAGTTTGCTTGTTATTTTTATTTCCCTTTTGGCATGTAAGGCTCCTAATCCTATCATAAATAATGGTTCAATTAACATATATTCTACATACTTCGACTCTCCCAACTAACAAATCTTGTCGAAGTGAAGTTGGGGGAGCCATAGAGAAACATTTTGTAATCGATATTTTCCTAGTAATATAATAGAAGCTTTTAGACTAACAAAAAAAATCAATTTTATTTTATTTTATTTATTTCCTAACGGTTATTTTCTCTAACCTTTGACCTAATCATTTTATTTATTTCCTAATGCCTATTTTCTATGACCTTTTACCTAATCTTTGAGCTTGTAGGAATTCTACCCTTTTTTTATCGAGTAGTATTAAAGTGCGACTATTTGGAAAGCTTTTCGATTTATTTTCTGATCTAATTTGTCTAAAATTTGACATGGATTCATTAAAATCACAAGTTTGAAAGGTAACCTCTTAACAATTGATGGGCCCCAAGGGTTTTTGAGAGTGATGAATCCATATATGTGGTAAAAAAACCAGTTTAAACAACACAAATCAAGATCTAGCCACAATTTTTTTGTCGAATTCCAACAAAAGTCACACTTAAAGACTACTCCCTTTTTTATTCGCCCTATTGGATCAAATTATCTTCATTTAATCATCCTAAAAATAAACCACAATTGCTGGTTCAAAACATGTCTGTAATTTAAAAGATTCATGTGATGGTTCTGCAAGACAGATATCTAAATAACTCTACTCACAAAATCCTCCATTCAGTCAATATATTCATGTACTGGTCATTATGATGATGGAGAAACAAGGGTGTTTTGGGAGACACAAGGAGCTTATCTGTTGTTGTTTGATGATGTTTTCTTCAACATGTATATACATAAATGACGATGATGATGACTTACTTTTACAATGAAGGCATGAATATGATGTTTTCTTATGCATACTTTATGGAAAATTATTAATTTATGTTTTAGTTATATGGCACATGTATTTTATGATGATTATATTATTAAGAGTTTAAAGTTTATGTCAGGAAGTCATATTAAATGAATTATACTATGGAATAGGGGGTCCCACCTCGTAGGAAATTTAAATATAACTATTATAAAGTTAAACTTTTAATCTTTCCCTTTAGAACTCCCACGCTCGAATTCTATTAAATACTTAATTAGAAAATATACTACAAATGACGAAAGTGGTTTAATTTTCCAACCAATTTTAAGAAACATAAAAGAGGGAGATAGCTATGAAGGAATAGAGAGAAGTCTGTAATGAGAGGTATGCATTAAGGTCTAGTTGTCAGTCCTTCCTCTTGATTTCGATATTCTATGAGCTACATCATTTCCGAAGGGAAGATATAGTCAAATGAGAAGCTCCACTCATCCTTTGGACATATCATTTTAGGTAACTTTTTTTTTTGTCGTTTCATTTGCTGTTTAAAGGTCTGGTATTTACTTAACCAATGCTAACAACCATTAATATTGCAGAGAAACAAGTTTTTAATCATTGTATCATATCATCTGAAGGTGTTTGAAGGCTATCTCATCTTTTATTTTCTTTCAATTTTTTTTTGTATAGATTTATTTACATTGCGGATGTTTAGAATCTTATTTGGTCAATGATTCTTTGTAGGAATCTGCCTTCTGATTTTTCTCTACTTAGAAATTTTTGATTAATAAAATCAACTTTATTTTTCTCTATATTTGTTGTGTATATTTCTCGCAAAATTCATATTTGTATTTGTAGTCTATTCTCTTTAATTTAGAACTTAATGTAGTTGAGGCTCTATAGTTGTTTGGGGCTGAAAATCCTTAAAACAATGATTAATTTGTTGCTTCTTATGTCTAATTTTCTTTTTTAATCCACTTATTTTTTATATAAATATTTATATTTCAGAAATTTTATGAAATTTCAAGCATCTTTTGTAAATATTATGTTCTAGTTTTGATTTTTTGTTTAAATATTTTGTAAATAATCTTCTTAAATCACTTTAAACTTGTAAATTCTCTCAAGGGCATAAAATTTTGGGCATACTTGTCCCATTATCTCACTCGCCCAGGTGAGATCTGAGGGGTTGATTAGGAGAAGGATAAAAGTTCCCCTGGATCAAAAATATTTTGGTGACCATACTAGGGAATGATCAATTCCCTTTTCATCTCAATGTGATTCGAATTCGTGACTATTAAATTTTTTGAACAAACTAAACTAAACTTGAATTTGGATTAATTAATCAAACTAGCATTACTCATTCATTGCTTGATTTCATTCTTCGAGATGCTACTTCTAATGAAGAGTATGCTAAGAATTGGGCTATCATCTCTAGAGACACTTGATTACAAGAAAAACAAAGGAAAATTCGTGAGCATGGAAACCTAGCTCAAAGATAGTTGTCCATCCATATCTGTCATCGATTTTCTTTCAATTTATTAAATGAAAATTTGATCTAATCAATAACATGATATTGTTCCACAATTGAATGATTAGATGCACATTTTTAATTCCTTAATCCATTACATTTTATACATTATGCCCACTTTTGATAAGTTAAACCAATATTGGGTTGTAATTACACATGAAATTGAAATCGTTAACGAGCAAGAAATCACAATCAATCGATAACGCAAATGTGAATGCCAACATGTACACACCCCTTTCCAATAATATTTATATGCCTAGTGAACCTCAATCCTATAGAAGTATCATAGGCGAACGTATTGAATACACTCCTATTATAAGTCATATCATATGTCGAATCTCAACGACAATTCTTGCAAATTTTAACTAATTTTTCTAGGACTTCCTCTCCCGCAAAGCACATAATGTTTGGAACTTACGTTCAATCCTCCTTCGAAACCCAGGGGTCCACGACATTGAGGTCTTCCTCATTAGGTTTAGGCTCGATTTCCACATCAATAATTTTTATTGGGTAAAATTATTCTTCTTTCACACCTCATCAGTCAACTACTAAATCTATGAAGTTTATTAGGAAATATGACTTATTCCAGCTCAAATAAGATCTTAACAATACCCCTTGGGATGTGAAATACCCTTTAAACTTGGAACTCACCAACACACCTCTCCCAAAATTTAAACATCATTTAACTAAGTTCTCAGTTTATGGAACCATCACTTCGAACGGGCATTTAATCACATTCTGTAACACTTGCCAAAATATTGGGACAAACAATAACGACTCATGTATGTGCTTATTTGTGAATTCCCTTCAAGGCAAAGCTATTGTTGATTTTTTTGGATGCTCCCCAAAGCATTTTCCACTTGTGAAGAGCTTTACTATTGGTTCAAGTCTACCTATGGGTAGCATAGGAACCCTATTGACCTTTTATCTGATTATAACAATGTATACTTTTTGAAAGGAGAAACCATTAAATAATTTAATATTTGTTTTACTAAATTTTATAATCAGATTCTTGAAATCATTTTCCTTCAAAATCAAGTAGCTATGATGCACTACTATAGTGAATTACCCTTTTCCTTACCATAAACTATTGGAATAAAATAATGCTACGAGTCTTGAGTATTCACTCCAAATTTTCCTAGAATAAGAGGAACACCTTCTTTGAATTGGTGTTCCTTAATAGGGTCAAGGAAATCAACCAAACATGACATCCATTCTTCATCTCATGTAAAACACGAGCAATATATTGATTTCATATGAAATAAAAATTAACATACAACCTCAACTATAACCCTCTTCTTTACCACACTTTCATGCTACCCTACACACATATAAAGTAAAATCTATTTTCTCTTACCTGTGGTGTCATTTATGTGAAGAATAACATGATGAAAAAACTTGTCAAAATTCAAATTAATGTGAGAGAAATAACCTTGGGAAAAAAAATGATGCCACCATGGAAATTCTAGATTGGATTGATAATGGAGAAGTGTTAGTTGTTGAGACAAGAGGTGCCTTTAGGGCACACAATGCTAGAAAATAGGTTTCCAAACAAATGGAAAACCAGAGAGCTACAGATCCCTCGATCTCCTATTCCATTGTAGATAAAAACTCTGCCTCTCAAAATATATGTTCTTCAATCCCTTCTTCTATTTTGCCTAAATTCGACATCCTCAAACAAATGAACAACATCAAAGCCTATGCTTCTTTACTTGATATGGAAACAATTCACAAACAATAAAGGTAGTTAAAAGGTTTCCCTAAAGGTAAAATACTTGCATCAGTTAATGCTCTAGAAATCCAATCGAAAGAAAAATACCATCAGGACAAAGTCCTTGTTGTTCATAAGCCTTCATCTTCTCTTAGAACTCCTCCTTTTTACGTCTCTGTGAAACTTCATGACAAAGTAGGAAATTATTTCTTGTTTAAAATAGGATTTGGATCTAATGTAATTCCTAAGGTCATAATGGAAAAATTATGTCTACAATGCTCTGAAGGTACCCCAAGGAAAGTACTTGCATTTAACAACTCTCTTCAAGAAAAAATGGGTCAAATCAAGAATATGAAACTAGTTGTTTGTGCTCATCGCAAAATTAGAACTACTTGTAACATAGAAGTAATTGACATGTCGATCTCTAATTACTCAATAATTCTAGGAAGAGTGTTACAAGCCATGTTGTCACATCATCCCAAAAGTCTTGCAAACCAGATCAATCAACATCCTTGAACACTTTGTCATAATCCCTTTGCAAAGCCCTAAGAATCAATTCTCTAGAAAATCTGAGTTTCTGGGTCTATCTGCTAAAAAGCCATGTTTTTAGGCCCAACACACCCCGTGTTCTTGTCCATTTGTGTTGGGTGCACTTTTCATACCTAAGCATCAACAATGATCAACACATGTTTCTCCATTATGTAGGTGTGCTGATTCTATAAAATCAGGAAAGTTAAAAAATAATTTCGAATCTTCTCTTTCCAGAAGCTTCTAAGGTGGTTTTAACTAATGTCCATGGATAAAGATATCAAATTCATATCTGATCCTAACTTGGAGATCTTATATCTCATTCCTTGAGCTCATCCTCCCTCATAAGTGGATCTCAAGCCTATATTGGTAAATCCTAATCTACCATGTTTACCTTATATTTTTTTTTTCCTCCCATAGCGTCTAGGTTGGATTTTGGAGATTGCTAGTGCCCTCATGTTGTTGCTTTGAGCTTAAGGTATTATAATCCATTTGAATTAGGGTTGAGTTTGGATATTTTCTTTGTGACAAGGAAGGAAAAGTCAAGTGGGGATATACGTTTACAAAGTCAACTTCTATTTATAAATTTAACTCTCTCCTTCATTTGTTAATACAAAAAGTATCTTGTTTTCCTATACTTGTGTTATGCTTATGCTCTCGTATTTAAATTCCATGTTGACTCATTGAATAAATATAGTGGGTTATGCTATGTGGATGTTGTAGCTTATTTTTTTGTTTTAGTCATTGTTGCAGGTTCCATCTATAACGCGTGGAGCTAGGATTAGAGCTTACAAGCGAAGAAGAGAGAAGGAATTGCTACAAATTATAAGTAGGTTCCTTTTCTATATTCCAATCTCTTTAAGGAAAACATTGATTCTTTATGTCCTCTGTTTTTCTATATCAAACAACTACCTCTAGGAAATTCATTTTTGTCCGCATAAGTGAAATTCCATATAACAAAGATATTGACAAGTCTGTATTGGTGGTTAAATTTCATTCGATGGAACAAGTATGACCTTGCCTAAAAATGGAAAAACCATTACCATTTACATGGAAGGTAAATTTATGCCATATATTGAAGGTTTACCCCAACTGAATGTTAAATACGTGGAAAGAGACAATGGTTTTTATTCCATTTTCACTGAAGATGAGATGCCTCCTCCTATAGAAATCTATCAAGATGATTATCTCTAGAATTTACACTTTGATTGGACCTCCTCTAATGAAGGTAATGGCGCCAATATTTTCTTGTATTCCACTCTCTGAAAAATGCACCAATATGCATTTAGAATTGAATTTCAGTGCACCAGTAAAATTGCATAATTTGAAGCTCTTCTTTTGGGGATAAAGAAAGATTTAAACTTGGGTTGTAAGTACTTGACCGCCTTCGGGGACTCAGAACTGGTTGTCAATTTAATAAATAAAATACATTCTCCTTCTGACGAGCTCATTAAAAGGTATACTAAAATCGTTTGCGAAAATAAATCTGAACTTTTAGCCTTTAATATTACCGATGTTCAAAGGGAACTAAATTCCATTGTTGATCGGTTAGGCATGTATGCAACGAGTCATTCTTGCCAAATATTGCCTAAAAGGTGAAATTATATTTTACAGTCCCTTTATAGGCCTCATCTCCGAGACAATGACGAGGGCTGGAAAGTATTTTATGAAGATGAAATAATTTTTTCTTTCATCTAAAACCATCCTATCAAGGAAGATGATATTGTATCCTTAAAAGACAACTGATACACAACCAAACTTTCCCCTCTAGAAAGTTATTTCTCACCAAGTGGCCTTCCTAATTAAAAATAAAAACATGGAGAAGAATCTAAATGAAAAATTGGATAAATTTTTTAGTAAATATTGGAACCTCTGATGATAAAAATATACTACAAGTTGGGGTCCAATGCACCGCCGAAGAGAAAGAGAAACTAATCATATTATTCAAATATTTTTCTGATGTCTTTGCGTATATTTATAAAGGCCTTCGAGGTTTTGATCTAAACATCATTGAACATGCCATTCCTATCAAACAAGATGCCAAACAAGTTAGGTAGAGACAAAGGTTGTTCGACCCTGCTCTCGAAGCCACTATTAGAAAAGAAATGGATAAATTACTTCAAGCTCGACTCATTTTTCCAGTTAAATACTCAGAGTGGGTGGTTAACTTAGTTCTTATTAGGAAAAATAATTGTGATATATGCCTATGTGTAGACTATTGCTTATTAAATAAGGAAAGTGTAAAAGGTATTTTTCCTTTGCCTAACATGGATAAGATTTTATAGAAAGTATCAAGATCACAAATGATGTCCCTTTTGGATGGATTTTATTGTTATAAGTAGGTTCACGTGATGAAAGTGGACAAGTAAAAAACTAATTTTACCACCCGTTGGGGCACTTTCACTTATGAACGAGTTCCTTTTGGATTGTGTTAGTGTCAGTCTATATAACCTATCACCACTGATAAAATGGGATCTTTTCATGTCTTATTAGGGTCCCATAGTCAAATTATTTTCATTTCATTAGGTCTTCAAGCAAAATTTTCGTCACTGGTTATTAGGTCTAGGACTATTTTCCAGTCCTTCCAAATTTTTTATATGCTATTCCATGTCATCACTGAGCTGAGTGTATCATAATTTAGATATTGTCATCATCATTTCAATTATCACCATCATGATTTCATTTAGTTCAGTGTCTCCATTAGGTCATTAGGGTTTCAAAGTCACCAAATCTACCAATCTATGCATAAAATCTGGCAATTGGAGGAGTGGAAATAGGAAAGTTTCTTCAATAAAGTTTGATTTCAAAATGTAATTTCATGTTTCTATATGTAATAAGTACTTAATGTTCCTAAAAGCTACAATTCAAAGTTCCAAAGAGATTCAATGTTCCAAAGAAGCCACAAAAAGTTCAAGGTTACAAATTCCAAAGGTTACAAAGTTCAAAAGAATAAAATTCATGCTTGAAAAAGACATGTGGGGCCCATTATCCCTCAAAAGGAAGTCATTTCAAGTTTAAAAAAGAGCCAAAAACACAGGGTTTTTACCTCAAATTGGGAATTGGCTGGCGCTGCGCATACAGACACTTGGCTGCGCTTCTGGAGGAAGGCGCTGCGTGTAGGAAGACTGCGTTGCACATAGGCACTGTGCACAGGTGCTTTGCGCTGCGCATGGGGAAGAGTTGCCCAAATTTGCAAATTGACCACTAAAATCAAATTTTCAAGTTTCCACTCATGATTTTTTCACTTCTAAGCTCCATAAAAAGTAAGTTCACTCGTATTTATGCCCTCTCTTGCTTTGCATACCAAGAAATTGATCAAGAGGTTATTCTTCTAGGGTTTAGCAAAATTTCATGGTGTTGGTCTTCAAAAATATGGATTGATGCTTTAAACCCTAGATTCATTGTCCCTACACCTCTGTTTTCAACTTATAAATCATCTCCTTCCATCACAAAGCCACTTCCCTTCATTTTTCTTATCTTCCCTATAAACCCTAGCCCTATTCTACTAATTTGGGCAATTTCTCTAGTTAGGCCTGTGTTTAAATTTCCTAGCCCATTTTTCTCACTCATTTCCATTCATTTCACTCCCTAAAGATCCCTAAGACACCTGCCCATCTACCTAAATTTTCCTACTCCCATCTCCCTTTGCTAACTCCCTCATTTCATCCATTTACTCCTTTTCCCTGTTTTTCCCCTCCTATCACCTAGGGTTTCAATCATGGAAGCATATTCTTCACCATCAGAGAAAATAAAACACCACAAAAGGGGGAAGATACTGAGGTATGAGCCCTCAAGTTGCAGTAAAATCACTTCCTCACCATTCATTAGAAAATTATTTGAATATGTCAACTGCCTAGGGTTTGGTCAAAGAGTGGAGGAGGTAGGTTTCCATGAGAAACTTACCGATTTGTTTGCACCAATTTGAAGGGAGAAAAGGCCACCATTGTAGGGATTAATTTCACATTTTCAGTAGATGTTATCTCTCTTACTACAGGAATACCAAATCATGGTGAATATTGGTTCAAAGGCATGAACATAGACCTTGAGCAGTACAAAACCTAAATAAAATCACAATACAAAGAGGCTCATTCACATATTATTCCATTTAGATATTTGCTGGATAGGTATGCACCATTGATGAAGGTCGTGCTGAAATTTTTCACAGATGAGGGTAGGTTTTCTAGATTGTACCAACATCACATTAGACTGTTCATGCATTTCACAACAGTGAAGTCTCTCAATTTATGAAATTTCTTGTATAGAAGTGTGATCAAGATGTCTGAAAAGGTGCAAGTAAAAAACACAGAACATTACCCTTGCCTCTTTCACCATAACTTGGTGATGGTCATAGTTCTCCATCAATTGGCATAGAAGAACATGACATGGGATACCTTCATTGCGACAACCTTGCAAATGCACACAAGCAATACACCAACTCAACAAAAAAACATATCACCTACCATTTTAACATATCATATGGAGTTGGGATCATCAATAAAACTTGCTAAAGTTTCAAAGAGGCATAGGCCTGAGGTTACTCACGCCTGTCAGAGAGGCAGGAGCCTTGTGTTTTCTCCTCAAATTGAGGAAGGGGCTAATCTTACTTCACTTGAACATGGATCACCATCAGTGCAACATGACACGTCCATGCATGAGGAAGAACATGATTTTGACCTAGTAGACTTGGAGGCCCATGAAGAGCATGAAAACCTAAAAACGATAATCAAGGAAAAATATTCTCAAATTAAAGAACTTCAGGACAATTTGGAAAGGTCCAAATTCATCATTTCATTCCTTGAGTAGGAGAACAATAAACTCAAAACAAAGCAGCTGATTATGGAGGTAGAGAAATTTAAAGTTAAGAGACAAGAATTGAAAGTCAAAGCAGTGGTTGAGCATGATGAACACGATAAGCATGAACAAAAAGTGAAGAGGAAGAGGCCAAGAACGATGGGTCTCAAAAAGGCATTGTATAAGGAAAGAGAACAAGACCCTACATATGAAGAAATAAGTTTTGAAGAGAGGATTACAAATGAGATCAATGAGGACATGGAGTTTTGGCTTGAGAAGGTCAACATCCACCTGGAGAAGCTCCTTGAAAAGGCCAACATGGACAATCAGATGTTGAGGCACATGGCTAACCATTACCACACAAGAAACAAAATTTTCAATGTCAAGGTCAAGAAATTGCAAGGTAAGCTCAAGGAAACCCTAATAAGCCAAAATGAGAAGGGTAAGTTAGATATTATTGCTGATGCCTCTATAATAGCATAGAATACCTCATTTTCCACTTCTGGACCAATTTTGGGAAGATATAGAGCAGTTTTTGTTTTTTTGGTGAAATTTGGTGTAAATTCACAGAATTTAGAAATTTCACTAGGTCTAGAAGCGTAGTGACTTGGCGCTGCGCTTTTTCCTCAGAGCTCCAAAAGAAAAATGGTTGAAATTTCTAGAAATATTATGGCCTCCTCTCAAAACCCATTCGCTCAGATTTTTGATTCAGGGCTTAAATTTTGAGAAAAATGAGAAAAAGGGGTCAAAAATCAACATTCCGCCCATCTTTTTGACTGGCGTTGCGTTTCTGGAGGCACCTTGGGAGAATGTGTTTTTTAAGGCCTTTCCATTGGTCAGTTTTAAAAATTCAAGACGTTCTGGAAGCTAAAAAACCATGGCTAGTTTACCATTCTTTCAGATTCTAATTTTAACTTCAGGAAGGTGCCTAAAAATGGCCTCCAAGATGGTGCTGCGCTTTTGCAATTTTTTGAGATTTTAACTAAATTTACATTGTAATTTTCTCCAATTTCTAGTTTGACTTTTGTAAAAGTAAAAAGGTGAAAGTAGATGAATGTAGAAGTCAAAATGTAAATTTAAATGGTAAAAATGGTGTTGAATAGGTGTCTTATCCTCCATTTATTTCTTTGAGGATATGTCTTTTGATGGTTAGATAAAGGAGGAATTTGTTAAGTAACCTCCCTAGTGTGTAGCAGACTTTGGATAAATGCATGTATTTGACTTTCTTGTTGGAAATTCAACCTCCAAGGGAGGATTTAGACCTCAGTGGCTATATGAGGCACATTGTAATAATTTTCAAAGGTTGGATGCTGTGGAATTTAACTTGGAACACGAGTGTACTTTGTGAATTTGCAGGAACTAATATACATAATTTGAAACTATTGTGGTGGGATTCATGTGGTATGTGATTTAGCAGTGTTTATTCTTTTGTGATCATATGTTTGAATGTATTTTACCTTCCATATTCATTTACATGTCTTATGTGATTGATTTCTAAGTTTGATAAACATAATTCGTTGACTTTGATGCTCTGTTTTGGAGAAGCTCTCACATTTATGTTCATTTTCTTCTGATATAAATGAATTCATGATATTCATGCTCATTTAGAAACTCTATCAATATACAATATTCACAAAGATACCTTTAATGTGATAAAGTGTATGCCTACCTTGCCCTATTACATCTCTACAAATTTGAAATTCAGAGCCCTGACCTAGTTTTTCCTAGACCCATTCACCATCCAGCACAAACCTTCAAAATCAAGATTAAACCCTAATATGAATACCTAGCCTAACATCTTTCATTATCCAGTAAAATTCTCTATGATATCATTGAGAGAGCCCTCTCATCCTAGTAGGGCTAGCTACTAGGTCAAAGTGGTCTGTGGTTACCTTTGTTGGTCTCCTACTTACCCTTCGGAGAACTGGTGGAGTGCTAACATCTTGGCACTGTTGCCAGGGAACGAAGTGAAAAATATTCCCCAGGAAAGAACGAAAAGGATTAGATCATATTGCTGATGGTGAACAGTGATTAGGCACATGAAGGCTGTGCATCTTTCGCCTGGTGACTCCAGTGTCGAAGAATCTAGAGGTTCATAATTTTATTGCGACTCCACTTTTCAAGAACCGGTAGTCTGAAGAACTTCTTCCTGACTTCACTATTTTCAAGATGGATTCAACTGCTTGAAGGTATGATCCTATGAATCGAGCTCATATTCCTAGTTTTCTGAATAAAATTCCTTGCATAGATTGGAAAACAATACTTTCAAAGTTTAAAGGCCATGGTCACAGAGAAGATGCTAGTTTGCATTTGGTCAAATTTCATTTTCATATTCAAAGACTAAAGATTTAGTTTTCTGAAGATTATTTGATGAAGATGTTTATGGTTACCTTGAAGGAGAAAGCAAGATCATGGTATGAGAGTCTACCATCTGCTAGTTTGTACTCTCTAAAGGACTTTCATTCAGTTTTCTTTCAACATTGTCAAAGCTCAAATTCTTCCTTGTTGATTATTGATAGTTGTTGTGATATTTCTGAAAATTTCGTTGAGTTTCTTGAAATTTGTATGGGGATGAAGAGTATCTAGATGATGAGATCATATAAGCCCTTTATGATTTTTCCTCCCAACAAGAATCAATAGCTTTCTCCTTGGATGAAACAGACTGGGAACAAAAAAGAGAAATGCCTATTCTTGATCTTGGAAATGAAAATCATCAAGCCAATGTTAAGTACTATAAAACACAAGTTTCACCTTTGTCTGAAGATGAAATAGATCAACTCTTGAACAATCATGTTACAACCCAAGATAATGTAGGTTTGTAGTGTTCACATAATCAAGAATGTGTTAGTGAAACTTCTTCCATTATTGAAAATGAAAATATGAGTTTAAATGATGACAGTCATGAGAGTGATGAAACCATACATCAATTTGTTATGAGTAAGCCAATTAGTGATGATTATTTCCTGCAAGGAGATCAACTAACATATACTGTTGTCTTTCATGAAGAGGATAAGGCTTTCATGTTTATCAATCTTGAAGAATGTTTTTTGTTCAAGGATGATTTAGA
Source organism: Pinus albicaulis (assembly GCA_034641835.2). NCBI lineage: Eukaryota > Viridiplantae > Streptophyta > Pinopsida > Pinales > Pinaceae > Pinus > Pinus albicaulis. Next base: position 1,335,818,771 of record CM076572.1, read on the forward strand.
CTATGAATTTGAGGAGCATAATTCCGAGAGAGACAATATGTCAGAGATAGAGTCAGAGTTGCCCATGCTTGAGGAATTTAAAACAAACACTCAGGTGGCAAAAAGTCATACTTCCCTATGCCTTCCTATGGATCAACAACCAAGTATTATTTTAGATCAAAATGAAGGGTGTGATTGTGTTTTTGTTGGATCTCAAGACAAGGTAAAATTTCAAGTTATCGAATATCCTTACAGTGTTTTGCTGCAGCCAATAGTTTTGATATATTTTCTTGAATTTAAGGATCATGAGGATGTTTTTAATGGATACTCGGAGTTGCCTATATTTTGTTTTTTATGCCTGCTTGAGGAAAGTGAGAGCATAATTCAAGTAAGAAGCCATATTTTAGATTGGTTACACTGGAAGGATCACTTCACATGATTGTACATATATCTTCAGAAGGCAGGTGGTTTTCATCAGGATTTGAATCTCTCAAGTCTCAATGATATGTTTCCATCAATAAGTTTTGTAAATTTTGTTTCAGTGAGAGTCAGTTTAGTTTGTCAGTTAGTTTTCAATTTTCATTATTTAGTCTCGTTTTTTGATTTTGACTTCATGCTCAATGGTTAGGCTACTTGGTCTAAGGTGTTTTTGACACCTCCAAGGAGCTGCCATCCCCAGCTGGAGCCAATGTTAGTGTCAGTATATAGAGCTTGTCACCAGTCATCAAATGGGCTCTTATCATGTCTTGTTATGGTCCCATAGTAAATTTTTTGTCATTTCATTAGGTCTTCAAGCAAAAATTTGGTCACTGGGTATTAGGTCTAGGACTATTTTCCACTCCTTCCAAAGTTTTTATATGCTGGTCCATGTAATCACTCAGCTAGGTGTATCATCATTCATAGATTTTCATCATCATTTCAATAATCACCATTATGATTTCATTCATTTTAGTGTCTTCATGATGTCATTAGGGTTTTAAAGTCACAAAACTGCCATTTCATGCATAAAATCTAGCAATTGGAAGAGTGGTAATAGTAAGTTACTTCATTAAAGTTTGATTTCCAAACGTAATTTTATGTTTCTATATGTAATAAGTACTTAATGTTCCTAAAAGATGCATTTCAAAGTTCCAAAGAGATTCAATGTTCCAAAGAAGCCACAAAAAGTTCAAGTTTACAAATTCCAAAGGTTACCAAGTTCAAAAGAATGAAAGTCATGCTTGAAAAAGACATGTGGGGCCCATTATCCCTCAAAAGGAAGTCATTTCAAGTTTAAAAAAGAGCTAAAAAGACATAATATCATTTCATTTTCACTCTTATTACCTCACATCATCGAGCTCATCCTCCATTTGGCAAGAAAACACAGGTTTTTTTTACCTCAAATTGGGAAAAACTGGTTGCGCTACACGTACAGACACTGTGCTACACTTCTGAAGGAAGGCGTTGCGCATAGGAAGACTGCGCTATGCATAGGCACTGCGCATGGGGCAGAGTTGCCTAAATTTGAAAATTGACCACTAAAATCAGTTTTTCAAGTTTCTACTCAGGTTTTTTTCACCTCTAAGCTCCATAACAAGTAAGTTCACTCATATTTAGTCCCTCTATTGCTTTTCATACCAAGAAATTGATCAATAACTTAGTCTTCTAGGGTTACTAGAATTTAATGGTGTTGGTCTTGAAAAATATGGATTGATGCTTTAAACCCTAGCTTCATTGTCCCTACACCTTTTTTGCAACTTATACATCACCTCCATCCATCAAAAATCCATTTCCCATCATTTTCCTTATCTTCACTATAAACCCTAGCCCTATTCTACCAATTTGGGCAATTTCCCTAGCTAGGACTATGTTTAAATTTCCTACCCAATTTCCCTCACTCATTTCCCTTCATTTCACTCCCTTAAGATCCCTAAGATACCTGCCCATATTCCTAAATTTTCCTACTCCCATATTGCTTCGCTAACTCCCTCATTTCATACCTTTACTCCTTTTCCCTATTTTTTCCCTCTTATCATCTAGGGTTTCAATCATGGAAGTAGATTCTTCACCATAAGAGAAAAGAAAACACCATAAATGGGGGAAGATACTGAGGTATGAGCCCTCAAATTGCAGTGAAATCACTTCCTCACAATTCATTAGAAAATTCTTTGAAGATGTCAACTGCCTAGGGTTTTTTCAAAGAGTGGAGGAGGTAGGTCTCCATGAACAAATTACATATTTGTTTTCCACCAATTTGAAGGGTGAAAAGGCCACCATTGCAGGGATTTATTTCACATTTTAAGTAGATGCTATCTCCCTTGCTATAGGAATACCAAATCATGGTGAATATTGGTTCAAAGGCATGAACCTAGACATTGAGCAGTACAAACCCTACATAAAATCACAATACAAAGAGGCTCATTCACATATTCTTCCATTCAAATATTTGCTGGAGAGGTATGCACCATTGATGAAGGTTGTGATGAAAATTTTCACATGTGAGGTCAAATTTTCCAGATTGTACCAATATCACATTAGATTTCTCATGCACTTCACAACAGTGAAGTCTCTCAATTTAAGCAATTTCTTGTATAAAAGTGTGATCAAGATGTCTGAAAAGGTGCAAGTAAAAAAATAAGAACATCACCCTAGCTTCTTTCACCACATATTGGTGAAGGTCATAGTTCTACATTAGTTGGCAGAGAATAACATGACATGGGATACCTTCATTGACACAACCTTGCAAATGCACACAACCACTACACTAACTTAGAAGAAAAACATATCACCTACCATGTTAGCACAACCTATGGAGGTGGGATCATCAATACAAATTGATGAAGTTTCAAAGAGGTCTTGGCCTGAGGTTACTCACACCTATCAGAGAGAAAATAGGCTTGTGTTTTCTCCTCAGATTGAGGAAGGGGCCAAGCCTACTTCACCAGAACGAGGATCACCATCAGTGCAGCATGACACATCCATGCATGAGGAAGAACATGATTTTCAACTAGTAGACTTGGAAGCCCATGAAGAGAATGAAAAACTAGAAAGGATCATCAAGGAAAAATATTCTCAAATTAAAGAGCTTCAGAACAATTTGGCAAGGTCCAAATTCATCATTTCATTCCTTGAGCAGGAGAACAATCAATCCAAAACAAAGCAATAGATTATGGAGGTAGAGAAATTTAAAGTTAAGAGACAAGAATTGAAAGGAAAAAAGGTGTTTGAGCATGATTAACATGATGAGAATGAAAAAAATGTGAAGAGGAAGAGGCCAAGAACCATGAGTCTAAAAAATGCATTGCAGAAAGAAAGAGAACAAGACCCTACAAATGAAGAACTCAGCTTGGGAAAAGAGGATTGCAAATGAGATCAATGAGGACAGGGAGTTTTGGATTGAGAAGGTCAAAATCCTCTTGGAGAAGCTCCTTGACAAGGTCAAAAGGGACAATCAGATGTTGAGGCACATGGCTGACCATGAAAAAACAAGAAACAAAATTTGCAATGTCAAGGTCAAGCAATTGCAAGTTAAGCTCAAGGAAACCCTAATTAGCCAAAATGATAAGGGTAAGTTATATATTCTTGCTGTTGCCTCTATGATAACATTAAATGACTCATTTTCAACTTCTGGACCAATTTTGGGAATATTTGGATTAATTTTTGTTTTTTTGGTGAAATTTGGTGTAAATTTGCCGAATTTAGAAATTTCACTAGGTTCAAAAGTGCAACACTTTTTCCTCAGGTCTCCAAATGAAAAATGGTTGAAATTTCTAGAAATTATATGGCCTTATCTCAAAACCCATTTGCTCAAATTTTTGATTCAGGGCTCAGATTTTGAGAAAAATGAGAAAATGGGTCAAAAATCAGCATTCCGCCCCTCTTTTTGACTAGCACTACGCTTCTAGAGACACCTTGGGAGAATGAGTTTATGAAGGCCTTCCCATGGGTCATTTTTAAAAATTAAAGATGTTATGGAAACTATATAGAAAGGGATAGTTTAATGTTCTTTCATATTTGAATTTTGACTTTATGAAGGTGCCTAAAAATGGCGTCCAAGATGGCACTACGCTTCTGCAATTTTCTGAGATTTTATTTAAATTTACACTCTGTAATTTTCTCCAATTTCTAGTTTGACTTTTGTAAAAGTAAAAGGGTGAAAGTATATGAATGTAAAAGTGAAAATATAAATGTAAATGGTAAAAATGGAGTTGAATAGGTGTCTTATCCTCCATTTATTTCATTGAGGATATGTCTCTTGATGCTTAGATAAAGGAGGAATTTGTTAAGTAACCTCCCTAGTGTGTAGCAGACTTTGGATAGAAGCATGTATTTGAATTTATTGTTGGAAATTTGACCTCCAAGGGATTATTTCGACCTCATTGGCTATATGAGGCCCATTGTAATCATTTTCAAAGGTTGGATGCTGTGGAATCTAGCTTGGAACACTAGTATACTTTGTTAATTTGGCAGGAACTAATAGAGAGAATTTGCAACTATTGTAGTGGGATTCAAGTGGTATGTTATTTAAGAATGTTTCTTCTTCTATGATCATATGTTTGAAAGCATTGTACCTTCCATCTTCATTTCCATGTCTTATGTGATTTATTTCTAAGTTTGATAAACATAATTCATTGACTTTGATGCTCTGTTTTGGAGAAGGTCTCACTTTTATGTCCATTTTCTTCTGATATAAATGAATTCATGATATTCATGCTCGTTTTTAAACTCTATCAATCTACCATATTCAACAATATACCTTTAAATTGCTGAAGTGTGTGCCTACCTTGCCCCATTACATCTTTGCAAATTTTATTTTCAGATCCCTGACCTAGTTTTTCCTAGACCTATTCACCATCCAAAACAAACCTTCACAATCAAAATTAAACCCTAATATACATACCTAGCCTAATATCTTTCATGATCCAGTCAAATTGGCTGAGATCTCATTGAGAGGGCCCTCTCAGCTTAGTAGGGCTAGATACTAGGTCAAAGTGGTATGTGGTTACCTTTGCTGGTCTCCTTCTCAGCATTTAGAGAATTGGTGGAGTGATAACACCTTGGTGCCGTTGCCGGGAAACGAAGTGACAAATATTTCTTGGGGACGAACGAAAAGGATCAGAGCTGATTGCTGATGGTGAACGATGATTAGGAAGAATAAAGTTATGCATATTTTGCTTGGGGACTCCAGTGTCGAAGAATCCAAAGGTTCAAAATTTTCATGGTGACTCTAGTGTCGAAGAATCCAAAGTTTCAAAATTTTCATGGCGACTCCACTTTTCAAGGATCAGTAGTCTGAAGAACTTCTTGCTGACTTCATTGTTTTCAAGATGGATTCAACTACTCGAAGGTATTCTCCTATGAATCAAGCTCATATTCTTAGTTTTCCGAATTGGATTCCTTGTATAGATTAGCAAGCAAGACTATCAAAGTTTAAAGGTCAGAAGATGCTAGTTTGCATTCGGTCAACTTTCATTTTCATATTCACATACTAAAGATTGAGTTTTTTGAAGATTGTATGATGAATATGTTTATGCCTACCTTGGAGGAAAAAGCGAGATCATGGTATGAGAGTCTACCTTCTACTAGTTTGTATTCTCTAAAGGAATTTCATTCAGTTTTCTTTCAACATTATCAAAGCTCAAATTATTCCTTGTCGATTGTTGATAGTTGTTGTGATATTTCTGAAACTGTCATTGAGTTTCTTGAAAATCTGTATGGGGGTGAAGAAGAGTGTTTAGATGATGAGATCATATAATCCCTTTATGATTTTTCCTCCCAAAAAAAATCAATAGATTTCTCCTTGGATGAAACAAACTGGGACCAAAAAAGAGAAATGCCTATTCTTGATCTTGAAAATGAAAATCATCAAGCCAATGTTAAAAGCTATAAAACTCAAGTTTCTCCTCTGGATGAAGATGAAATAGATCAGCTCCCGAACAGTCATGTTACAACCAAAGATAATGTAGGTTTGCAGTGTTCACGTAGTCAAGAATGTGTTAATGAAACTTCTTCCATTATGGAAAATTAAAAATTGAGTTTAAATGATGACATTCATGAGACTGATGAAACTATACAAGAAGTTGTTGTGAGTAAGCCAATTTGTGATGATGATTTCTTGCAAGTAGATCAACTAACATATACTATTGTCTTTCATGAAGAGGATAAGGCTTTCATGTTTAACAATACTGATGAATGTTATATGTTCAAGGATGATTTAGACTATGAAATTGAGGAGTATAAGTCCGAGAGAGACAATATGTCAGAGATAGAGTTAGAGTTACCCATGCTTGAGGAATTTACAACCAACACTTAGGAAGAAGAAAGTCATACTTCCCTATGCCTTCCTATGGATCAACAACCAAGTATTCTTTCAGATCAAAATGGAGGGTGTGCTTGTTTTTGCTGGATCTCAAGACAAGGTAACATTTCAAGTTATTGAGTATTCTTACATTTATTTATTGCAGCCAATAGGGATGATATATTTTCTTGAATTTATGGATCATGAGGACATTTTCAGTGGACACTTAGAGTTTCCTATCTTTTTTTTTCTTCCTGATCAAGGAAAGTGAGAGAAAAATTCAAGTAAGTAGCCATCTGTTGGATTGGTTACACTGGAAAGATCACTTCACATGATTGTACATATGTCTTTAGAATGCAGGTGGTTGTCATCAGGATTTGAAGTCCTGAAGTTTTGGTGATATGCTACCATCAATAAGTTATCTTTCAGTGATATTCAACTTAGTTTTTCAGTTTTAATTATTTAGTCTCGTCTTTTTATTTTGACTCTATTCCCAATGGTTAGGCTACTTAGTCTACGGTGTTCTTGACACCTCCAAAGAGCTGCCATCCCTAGCTGGAGCCAATGTTAGTGTTAGTCTATACAACCTATCACAAATGATCAAATGGGCCCTTATCATGTCTTGTTAGGGTCCCATAGTCAAAATTTTGTCATTTCATTAGGTTTTCAAGAAAAAATTTGGTCACTGGGTATTAGGTCTAGGACTATTTTCCACTCCTTCCAAAATTTTTATATGCTGGTCCATGTCATCACTCAGCTGAGTGTATCATCATTCAGATATTTTCATCATCATTTTAGTCCTTGCCATTATGATTTCATTCGGTTCAGTGTCTCCATTAGGTCATTAGGGTTTTAAAGTCACAAAATCTACCATTTCATGCATAAAATCCGGCAATTTGGGGAGTGGTAATAGGCAAGTTTCTTTAATCAAGTTTGATTTCAAAATGTAATTTTATGTTTCTATACGTAATAAGTACTTCATGTTCTTGAAAACTGCAGTTCAAAGTTCCAAAGAGATTCAATGTTCCAAATAAGCCACAAAAAGTTCAAGGTTACAAATTCCAAAGGTTACAAAATTCAAAAGAATGAAAGTCATGCTTGAAAAAGACATGTGAGGCCCATTATCCCTCAAATGGAAGTCATTTAAAGTTTATAAAAGAGCCAAAAAGACACAATATCATTTAATTTTCACTCTTATTACCTCTTGTCATCGAGCTCATCCTTCATTTGGGAAGAAAACATGGGTTTTTTACCTCAAATTGGGAAAAATTAGCTAGTGTTGTGCATACAGACACTGTACTGCTCTTCTAGAGGAAGGCGCTACGCGTAGGAATACTGTGCTGCGCATAGGCGCTGCACAAAGGTGGCTTGTGTTGTGCATGGGGCAGAGTTGCCCAAATTTGCAAATTGATCACTAAAATCAGTTTTTCAAGTTTCCACTCAGGAGTTTTTCACCTCTAAGCTCCATAACAAGTAAGTTCACTCATATTTATGCCCTCTCTTTCTTTGCATACCAAGAAATTGATCAAGAGATTAGTATTCTAGGGTTTACCCGAATTTCATGGTGTTGGTCTTCAAAAAGATGGATTAATGTTTTAAAACTTAATGTCATTGTCCCTACAGCTCTGTTTGCAACTTATACATCACCTCCATCCATCACAAAGCCATTTCCCATCATTTTTCTTATCTTCCCTGTAAACCCTAGCCATATTCTACCAATTTGGGAAATTTCCCTAGCTAGGACTATGTTTAAATTTACTAGCTCATTTCCCTGACTCATTTCCCTTAATTTCACTCCCTAAATATCCCTAAGACAGCTACCCATGACCCTAAATTTTCCTACTCCCATCTATGTTTGCTAACTCCCTCATTTCATCCCTTTACTCCTTTTCCCTGTTTTTCCCCTCCTATCATCTAAGGTTTCAACAATGGAAGTAGATTCTTCACCATCAGAGAAAAGAAAACACCACAAAGAGGGGAAGATACTGAGGTATGAGCCCTTAAATTGCAGTGAAATCACTTCCTCACCATTCATTAGAAAATTCTTTGAATATGTCAACTGCCTAGGGTTTTGTCAAAGAGTGGAGGAGGTTGGTTTCCATGAATATATTACAGATTTGTTTGCCACCAATATGAAGGGAGAAAAGGGCACCATTGCAGGGATTGATTTCACATTTTAAGTAGATGCTATCTCTCTTGCTACAGGAATACCAAATCATGGTGAATATTGGTTCAAAGGCATGAACCTAGATCTTGAGCAGTACAAACCCTACATAAAATCACAGTAAAAAGAGGCCCATTCACATATTATTCCATTCAGATATTTGCTGGAGTGGTATGCACAATTGATAAAGGTTGCGATGAAAATTTTCACATGTGAGGGCAGGTTTTCCAGATTTTACCAATATTACATTAGATCGCTCATGCACTTCACACGAGCGAAGTCTCTAAATTTATGCAATTTATTTTATAGAAGTGTGATCAAGGTGTTTGAAAAGGTACAAGTGAGAAACATAGAACATTACCATAGTATCTTTCACCAAAACTTGGTGAAGGTCATAGTTCTCCATCAGTTGGCATAGAAGAACATGACATGGGATACCTTCATTGAGGTAGCCTTGCAAATTCACACAACCACTACACCAACTCAGCAGAAAAACATATCACCAACCATGTCAACACAACCTATGGAGGTGGGATCATCAATAAAACTTGCTGAAGTTTTAAAGGGGCCTAGGCCTGAGGTTACTCACACCTATAAGAGAGTTAGGAGGCCTGTTTTTGCTCCTCAAATTGAGCAAGGGGCCAAGCCTACTTCACTAGAACAAGGATCACCATAAGTGCAACATGAAACATCCTTGCATGAGGAAGAACATGATTTTGACCTAGTAGATTTGGAGGCCCACGAAGAGCATGAAAATATAGAAAATATCATCAAGGAAAAATATTCTCAAATCAAATAACTTCAGGACAACTTGGCAAGGTCCAAATTCATCATTTCATTCCTTCAACAAGAGAACGACCAACTCTGAACAAAGCAACTGATTATGGAGGTAGAGAAATTTAAAGTTAAGAGACAAGAATTGAAAGGAAAAAAATAGTGGTTGAGAATGATGAACATGATGAGCATGAAAAAAGGTGAAGAGGAAGAGGCCAAGAACCATGGGTCTCAAAAAGGCATTGCAGAAAGAAAGAGAACAAAACGCTACAGATGAAGAACTCATTTTTGAAGAGAGGATTGCAAATGAGATCAATGAGGACAGGGAGTTTTGGCTTGAGAAGGTCAACATACACTTGGAAAAGCTCCTTGACAAGGCCAACAGGGACTATCAGATGTTGAGGCACATGGATGACCATTACCACACAAGAAACAAAATTTTCAATGTCAAGGTCAAGCAATTGCAAGATAAGCTCAAGGAAACCCTAATTAGCCAAAACGAGAAGGGTAAGTTAGATATTCTTGCTGATGCCTCTATGATATCATAAAATACCTCATTTTCCATTCTGGACCAATTTTGGGAAGATTTGGATCAATTTTTTTTTTGGTGAAATTTGGTGTAAATTTGCAGAATTTAGAAATTTCACTAGGTCCAGAAGCGCAGTGCCTTGGCTTTGCGCTTTTTCCTCAGAGCTCCAAATGAAAAATGGTTGACATTTATAGAAATCTTATGACCTCCTCTCAAAACCCATTTTCTCATATTTTTAATTTAGGGCTCATATTTTGAGAAAAATGAGAAAAAAGGGGTCAAAAATCAACATTCTGCCCCTCTTTTTGACTGGCGCTGCGCTTCTAGAGACACCTTAGGAGAATGAGTTTTTGAAGGCCTTCCAATTGGTAATTTTCAAAAATTCAAGATGTTATGGAAATTAGATAGACATGGCTAGTTTACTTCTCTTTACAATTTTAAGTTTGACTTTATTAAGGTGCCTAAAAATGGCCTCCAAGATGGCACCGCGCTTTTGAAATTTCCTGAGATTTTAATTAAATTTACACTGTGTAATTTTCTCCAATTTCTAGTTTGACTTTTGTAAAAGTCAAAAGGTGAAAGTAGATGAATGTACAAGTAAAAATTAAAATGTAAATGATAAAAATGTACTTGAAGAGGTTTCTTATCCTCCATTTATTGCTTTGAGGATATGTCTCTTGATGGTTAGATAAAGGAGGAACTTGTTAAGTAACCTCCCTAGTGTGTAGTAGACTTTGGATAGATGTATGTATTTGACTTTCTTGTTCGAAATTTGACCTCCAAGGGAGGATTTTGACCTCAGTGGCTATATGAGGTCCATTGTAATCATTTTCAAAGTTTAGATGCTATGGAATTTAGCTTGAAACACTAGTGTACTTTGTGAAATTGGCAGGAACTAATAGACAAAATTTGCAGCTATTGTGGTGGGATTCATGTGGTATGTGCTTTAGCAGTGTTTCTTCTTCTGTACGTTTGAATGCATTTTACCTTCAATATTCAATTCCATGTCTTATTTGATTTATTTCTAAGTTTAAAAAACATAATTCATTGACTTTAATGCTCTTTTTTGGAGAAGTTCTCATATTTATGTTCATTTTCTTCTGATATAAATGAATTCATGATATTCACGCTCATTTGGAAAATATATCAATCTACCATATTAACCAAGATCCTTTATAGTGCTAAAGTGTGTACCTACCTTGCCCCATTACATCTCTGCAAATCTTATTTTCAGAGCCCTGACCTATTTTTTCCTAGACCTATTCACCATCCAGCACAAACCTTCAAGATCAAAATTAAACCCTAATATGCATACCTAGCCTAATATCTTTCATGATCCAATAAAATTGGCTGTGATCTCATTGAGAGAGCCCTCTCATCCTAGTAGGGCTAGCTACTAGGTCAAAGAGGTTTGTGGTTACCTTTGTTGGTCTCCTTATCAGCCTTTAGAGAACTGGGGGAGTGCTAACATCTTGATGTTGTTGCCGGGGAACGAAGTGACAGATCTTCCCTTGGAAAGAATGAAAAGGATCATATCTGATCGCTGATGGTGAAAAGTGATTAGGCACAAGAAGACTATGCATATTTTTCCTGGAGACTCCAGTTTCGAAAAATCCAAAGGTTCATAATTTTCATGGCGACCCCAATTTTCAAGAACCGGTAGTCTAAAGAACTTCTAGTTGACTTCACTGTTTTCAATATGGATTCAACTGGTCGAAGGTATGCTCCTATGAATCGAGCTCATATTCCTAGTTTTCCAAATCAAATTCCTTGCATAGAATGGCAAACATGAATTTCAAAGTTTAAAGGTCAGGACGAAGAAGATGCTAGTTTGCATTTGGTCAAATTTGATTTTCATATTCACAGAATAAATATTGAGTTTTCTAAATATTGTCTGATGAATATGTTTATGGCTACAATGGAGGAAAAAGCGAGATCATGGTATGAGAGTCTACCATATTATAGTTTTTATTCTCTAAAGGACTTTCATTCAATTTTCTTTCAACATTATCAAAGCTCAAATTCTTCCTTATCGATTATTGATAGTTGTTGTGAGATTTCTGAAAATTTCATTGAGTTTCTTGAAAATTTGTATGGGGATGAAGAGTTTCTAGATGATGAGATCATAGAATCAATAACTTCCTTCTTGGATGAAATAGACTGGGACCAAAAAAGAGAAATGCCTATTCTTGATCTTGAAAATGAAAATCATCAAGCCAATGTTGACTACTATAAAACTCAAGTTTCTCCTTTGTCTGAAGATGAAATAGATAAGCTCCTGAACAATCATGTTACAGCCCAAGATAATGTAGGTTTATAGTGTTCACATAGTCAAGAATGTGTTAGTGAAACTTCTTCCATTATTGAAAATGAAAATCTGAGTTTAAATGATGACAGTCATGAGACTAATGAAACTATACAGTAAGTTGTTGTGAGTAAGCCAATTTGTGATGATGATTTCCTGCAAGGAGATTAACTAACAAATATTGTTGTATTTGATGAAGAGGATAAGGCTGTCATGTTTAACAATATTGATGAATTGTTTCTATTCAAGGATGATTTAGACTATGAATTTGAGGAGTATAAGTTCGAGAGAGATAGTATATCAGAGATAGAGTCAGAGTTTCCCATGCTTGAGGAATTTACAGTCAACAATCAGGTAGCAGAAAGTCATACTTCCCTATGCCTTCCTATTGATCAACAACCAAGTATTCTTTTAGATAAAAATGAAGGGTGTGCTTGTGTTTTGTTGGATCTAAAGACAAGGTAACATTTCAAGTTATTGAACATCCTTACATTGATTTGCTGCTGCCAATAGGGATGATATATTTTCTTGAATTTATGGATCATCATGAGGACATTTTCAGTGGACACTCGGAGTTACCTATATTTTGTTTTTTCTTCCTACTCGAGGAAAGTGAGATCATAATTCATGTAAGTAGCCATCTGTTGGATTGGTTACACTAGAAGGATAACTTGACATGATTGTACATATGTCTTCACCAGGAAGGTAGTTGTCATCAGGATTTGAAGCCCTAAAGTCTCGGTGATATGCTGCCATCAATAATTTTTGTAAGTTTTGTTTTAGTGAGATTAATTTTAGTTTGTCAGTTTGTTTTTAGTTTTCATTATTTAGTCTCGTATTTTGATTTTGGCTCCATGCCTAATGGTTAGGCTTCTTGGTCTATGGTGTTCTTGACACCTCCAAGGAGCTGCCATCCCCAGCTAGAGCAATGTTAGTGTCACTCTATACAGCCTATCATCAGTGATCAAATGGGCTCTTATCATGTATTTTTAGGGTCCCATAGTCAATTTTTTTTCATTTCATTGTGCCTTCAAGCAAAAACTTGGTCACTGGGTATTAGGTCTAGGAATATTTTCCACTCCTTCCAAAATTTTTATATGCTAGTCCATTGCATCACTCAACTGAGTGTATTGTCATTAAAAGATTGTCATAATCATTTCAGTCATCACCATTATGATTTCATTCAGTTAAGTGTCTCCATTAGGTCATTAAGGTTTTAAAGTCACCAAACCTTCCATTTCATGCATAAAATTTGGCAATTGGAGGAGTGGTAATAGGCAAGTTTCTTCAATAAATTTTGATTTCAAAACATAATTTGATGTTTCTATATGTAATAAGTACTTCATGTTCCTAAAAGATACAGTTCAAAGTTCTTAAGAGATTCAATGTTCCAAAGAAGCCACAAAAATTTCAAGGTTACAAATTCCTAAGGTTACAAAGTTCAAAAGAATTTAAGTCATTCTTGAAAAAAGACATGTGGGGCCCATTATCCCTCAAAAGGAAGTCATTTCAAGTTTATAAAAGAGCCAAAAATACATAAGGTCATTTCACTTGCACTCTTATTACCTCTCATCATCGAGCTCATCCTTCATCCGACAAGGAAATACATGTTTTTTAACTCAAATTGGGAAAAAATGGCTGGCACTACGCATACATACACTGCACTACGCTTTTGGAGGAAGGCGATGCGCGTAGGAAGACTCTGCTACACATAGGCGCTGCGCATGGGGCAAAGTTGCCCAAATTTTCAAATTGACCACTAAAATCATTTTTTCAAGTTTCCACTCAGGATTTTTTCACCTCTAAGCTCCATAAGAAGTGAGGTCACTCGTATTTATGCTCTCTCTTGCTTTGCATACCAAGAAATTTATCAAGAGCTTAGTCTTCTAGGGTTTACAAGAATTTCATGGTGTTGGTATTCAAAAATATGGATTGATTCTTTAAACCCTAGCTTCATTGACCCTACACCTCTATTTATAACTTATACATCACCTCCGTCCATCACAAATCCATTTCCCATAATTTTTCTTATCTTACCTATAAACCCTAGCCTATTATATGAATTTGCGCAATTTCCCTCGCTAGGACCGTGTTTAAATTTCCTAGCCCATTTCCCTCACTCATTTCCTTTCATTTCACTCCCTAAATATTCCTAAGACACCTGCCCATCGCCCTAAATTTTCCTACTCCCATCTCCCTTTGCTAACTTCGTCATTTCATCTCTTTACTCATTTTCCCTGTTTTTTCCTTCCTGTCATCTAGGGTTTCAATCATCGAAGAAGATGATTCACCATCAGAGAAAATAAAACACCAAAAATGGGGGACGATAATGAGGTATGAGCCCTCAAATTGTAGTGAAATCAGTTCCTCACCATTCATTAGAAAATTCTTTGAAGATGTCAACTGCCTATGGTTTTTTCAAAGAGTGGAGGAGGTAGGTTTCCATGAGCAACTTACAGATTTGTTTGCCACCAATTTGAAGGGAGAAAAGGCCACCATTGTAGGGATTGATTTCACATTTTAAGTAGATGCTATATTTCTTGCTACATGAATACCAAATCATGGTGAATATTGGTTTAAAGGCATGAACCTAGACCTTGAGCAGTACAAACCCTACATAAAATCACAATACAAAGAGACTCATTCACATATTCTTCCATTCAAATATTTGCTGGAGAGGTATGCACCATTGATGAAGGTTGTGATGAAAATTTTCACATGTTAGGGCAACTTTTCCATATTTTACCAATATCACATTAGAATTTTCATGGACTTCACATCAGTGAAGTCCCTTAATTTATGCAATTTCTTGTATAGAAGTGTGATCAAGATGTATAAAAATATGCAAGTACAAAACAAAGAACATTACCCTAGCCTCTTTCACCACAACTTGGTCCATAGTTCTCCATCAGTTGGAAGAGAATAACATGACATGGGATACCTTCATTGAGGCAACCTTGCAAATTCACACAACCACTACACCAACTCAGCATCAAAACATATCACCTACCATGTTATCACAACCTATGGAGTTGGGATCAGCAATAAAAATTGTTGAAGTTTCAAAGAGGCCTAGCCCTGAGGTTACTCACACCTATCAGAGAGGAAGGAGGCTTGTGATTGCTCCTCAAATTGAGGAAGGGGCCAAGCCTACTTCACCAGAACGGGGATCACTATCAGTGCAGTATGACACATCCATGCATGAGGAAGAACATGATTTTGAACTAGTAGAATTGGAGGCCCATGAAGAGCATGAAAGCCTATAAATGATCATCAAGGACAAATATTCTCAAATCAAATAACTTCAGGAAAATTTGGCAAGCTCCAAATTCATCATTTCATTCCTTGAGCAGGAGAATAGTCAACTCAAAACAAAGCAACTGATTATGGAGGTAGAGAAATTTAAAGTTAAGAGACAGGAATTGAAAGGAAAAGCATTGGTTGAGCATGATTAACATGATGAGCATGAACAATAGGTGAAGAGGAAGAGGCGAAGAACCATGTGTCTCAAAAAGGCATTGCAGAAAGAAAGAGAGCAAGACCCTACAAATGAATAACTCAGTTTTGAAGAGAGGATTGCAAATGTGTTCAATGAGGACAAGGATTTTTGGCTTTAGAAGGTCAACATCCACTTGGAGAAGCTCCTTGACAGGGCCATTAGGGACAATTAGATGTTGAGGCACATGGCTAACCATTACCACACAAGAAACAAAATTTTCAATGTCAAGGTCAAGCAATTGCAAGATAAGCTCAAGGAAACCCTAATCAGAAAAAATGAGAAGGGTAAGTTAGATATTATTGCTGATGCCTCTATGATAGCATAACATACCCCATTTTACACTTCTAGACCAAATTTGGGAAGATTTGGAGATTTTTTTTTTTTTTTGTTGTTGGTGAAATTTGTTGTAAATTTTCAGAATTCAGAAATTTCACTAGGTCCAAAAGCACCGCGCCTCAGAGATCCAAATGAAAAATGGTTGAAATTGATAGAAATATGATGGCTCCTCTCAAAACCCATTTTCTTAGATTTTTGATTCAGGGCTCATATTTTGAGAAAAATGGGAAAAAGGGATAAAAAATCAACACTCTGCCCCTCTTTTTTACTGGAACTGCGCTTCTGGATACACCTTGGGAGAATGATTTTTTGAAGGCCTTCCCATGGGTAATTTTCAAAAATTCAAGATTTTCTGGAAACATGCAGACAAGGCTAGTTTAGTTTCTTCTAGATTTGAATTTTGACTTCAGGAAGATGCCTAAAAATGGAGTCCAAGATGGCGTCGTGCTTCTGAAAATTTCTAAGATTTTAAAAATCTTAACATTTACATAGCTGGCCGAGCAACAATTTAGAGTGGTTGCAGGAAATTTGGATGAAAATTTAATGATTTCAACAACATGAAAATTATGAGGTGGAAATATTTGAGGTTAGAGACAACTTAAGAAGATCATTCATCCAGAAGAAAACTCTAGGCATGTAATGGTTAGTTAGAGAGAATCCATGACACTTGCTAAATATGACAGAGTATCCGAAGCAAGCACCACATCAGCTCTATCGTTCCGTATTCTAAGGATAAACTTCAACAACCTCTAGCAATTCAAGATACATGTCAATTTTTTTCCACATTTCTAGCAACTGTTTTTCTATTTTTAGTATGTGGGTTATATTTGTATCCGAGAATATAGGGGCAGTAGAAGTCAACAGACTTCTAAGCCAAGCAGAAGTTTTCTACTTCAAACTATTCAAAGACTTTAAATATTCTTCGACTTTCTCCAGATCAAATCTTCCAGATGTCAGCAACATGCTTCTTGCAGCTTAATTAGTCTATAATGTCTTTAGGTGGAGCAAGCTCATAGAGCTCTCATGCAACAACTATTAGGTTAGCTTTCAGTTCAAGATTTAGTTGTCAATTTGTATTAGGAGAGGAAGGTTTGCAAGCCTCCTATATATAATATATTAGTGTTATTAGAGTGTAAAAAGAGAGGAGAAGAGGTTGGGACCCTTTTGAAAGGAGGCCTTTGGGTACTGTATGTTGAGACTTGCTTATTTTATTGAAGTTAATATATAAAATTTTCTTTTCTGAACCTGATATTCATTATGGTATTATTGTTTAGTATGTGTTCCTGTCTTCAACATTTATGACTGTGTTTTTTTGCTGGTATACTCTGTAGTTTAGTGAAGGAATTCATCCATGATATATGCTCCTTTCATTATGATTATACCTGTTATGTATATGCAAATTACTGGTACAAAATTCATCTCTTCTTGATGCTCTGTTCTAGTGGTTTCCATTTTGTACTTTCTTCTAAAACCGTGTTAAGATATTCATCCTCGATAAATTCCTCTTATGTAGTGGGATTTCCTTTATTTCAAACTGTCATTTCATTATCTTTATTAGCAAAACACGTGCTTACCTTGCCTTAGAATTTTAGAAATAATCTAGCTAGTTATTAGCTGTAAGCCATTGAGATTCAAGTTTTGACTCCATTGCCCAATGGTTTATTTTTAAAGCTTGTACAACCATCCTTCTTAAATATAACTCTAATTATTTACATATCTGGACCATGTGCTTAAATCCAAGTTGCTATTGTAGTGATCTTGGGTAGCAGACTTGCTGAGGGAGCCCCCTCTGGTTGAAAGGGCCATCTTTCAACCTAAATATTGGTCTGAAATGGTTACCTTGGGAAATACTTTGACACAACCCAAAGTAAATTTCTAAGTGATAACACAATGAGTACTCCCGTTCGAAATTTGAGAAAAAACGTAGGGAGATAAGTTGAAAATACGAGTTGAAAAAGTAGTTTTATTATTTTATTATTTTTTATTATTTTTACATTTTTACTCCAAAAATGGTGAATCATCCCCATGGTTGATATCATCATATTTAATCCTATTGTTTCTTATACAGTTTATTTTGGTTGTACATTTTTCTTAGGAGGCCCATTTTAGACGTCAAAATTCCCCTAATGAAGGGTTCTCTTACTTCTCCCTGTCTCCCATGATTGAGTTGTGGGAGCCTCTCTTCTTCTGGGATGTAATGATCTCCCTGTCTTTAGGAAACATCCAAGGTTCATATGATCACATGCTGACATAATGAAAAACTTTGATACCACTATAACATTCGAAGGGAATTTTTTTCCCTTAGGGTTATTGGTGCATAAGACAATATTTTACCAGTATCAAAATATCCCTTTTTAGTTTAACAAAGATGAATATGAATGCATAACAATATAAACAAGTAGATGATCTTCAAAAAAATCAACAATACACATCAATTTACAATTCCCACAGATTCACTTCCTAGGGTTATTACACTATGAAATTCTATTGTTCAACACTAAAATATTAAGAACAATAACATTGTTTTTACATAAATCAAAATACAAATTAACCTATCAACAACACAATTAATTGACTTACTATTTTTTCCTATCATTGCTCAAATTATCTTCATAGCTTCTTGATGTTATTTTATCATCAAGATCCCTAACAAACCTTGTTATTGTTCTAGAATGGCAAGTTTCTTTCCCTATCCACTTTCCTCTAGCCGATATTCACTTTCTTGCTTCAAGTGTGCTTCATTGAGGATCCTTTTCCACTACAAACCCTTAAACATGGCCTGTAAACACAAAATAATCCCTTCATTGCTAGAAAAATTCAAATGACCTTGCTGCTACAGAGGTACGACCTCATAGGCCCTCACTGCTTGAGGTAGTAAGATTTGATGTCTTGGATGACTTTGTTTTATGAAAATAACTCACTTTGCAGTTGGTTGTTGCCACATACTAGAATATCAACCCTCAATTACCCTCGTTTTTACAAGGAGCCTCCTTCAGATGCCTTATATTAAGGATTATTTTGTTGTTGGAAGACTTATGCTACCCTGTAATGGCCTTAATAGGCTTATACTGCCACAAAAGAGTTTCCTGCAACCTAGAATAAGGACTTCTGTTATCCTCCTGTATTCTACAAATTCACTAGGTGACTATGGATTTATTACAATCAGCTAAAGATAGCATTATTTTCCCATCAACTATCTATAGAAATCTCACTGCTTTCATTATCTTCATAAAACCTTTTTTCCTATCTCTCAATTTTCCATCTCAAAGTCACCCTGTTGCTCTTAAAAGACTCATTATGGGCTTATAATTCTTAGTTTCATCCTTCTTTCCTACCTAAAACCTCATTTCCCCATTTTTCCCACTAAAGGTCTGATCAACCCCTCACATTTATCACTTTCTTTTACTTCTGTTAGTGTTAGTATTTGCATACTTCCACCAGGGATCAAAACACATTTGCATGTGCATCTTAGGTGTCTCATACTCAATAAATTTTTCATCATTCCATTTAGATCATGATTTGAATTGTTCTGCTGGTGGTTGTCCTTGTCAAGGAACTCCATCCTCCCTCTAAGATTACTTGTTGCTGACTCATTCCCATGTCCCCTTGAGCATAATAGCACTTTTGGAAATTCTCTTTTCACTTGAAAGTTTTTAAGTCAAAATTTCATTCAAAATCAGGTCAAAAAGCAGTCCCATTAGGTCATTAGAGTTTTGCATTTTTCAAGATCATTCCTTCATTCTGATGAGGTCAACACACATATGAGAAGGGTTGATTATGATATTCATGATGTATTCATTATGTTTTAAGGATTGTATTTTCAGTTTTAGGACTTTTTATCAAAATTTCATTTTGATAAAAAGTCACATATGTAATTTCATTTACATTTATCCAATTGTAATTTTATGTTATAATATGTAATAAATGTATTCCCGAGTTGTCAAAGCCATTTTTTCAAGCCTCAGTGAGCAAAAGAAAAGCTAGCTCCAAGTTGATCAAGCCTGCAACGCAAAAGGTGTCAAAGAGTATCAGTGATAAAAGGAAGAAGACATCAAACATTATAAAAATGTGTATTTCCAAGTTAAATTAAATCCACATGCTTATAAAGCCTATCAAACATTTAAAAAGAGCCATTTTTCCCTTGCAAAGCATCAAAAGTTTCAAAAAGAGAAAAATTTCTGAGTTTTTTGAGCAAAATTGGGCTAAGTTCCTCGGTGCTGCGTGTTTAGAGACTTGCACTGTGCATTTTCACCAGTGCTGCACTCCTGTCTAGTGGCGCTGTGCCCTTTCCACAAGAAAATAGTGAAGGCGCTGCATGTTTACACTAGCGCTGCGCACCTGTACCTTGGCGCTGCACCCTTGCTAGGAGTTTCCAACATAATTTGTGAAGGCGTTGCGCGTTTGGATAAGCACAACGCGCTCAAACAGTGGCGCTGCACGCCTAGACTGGGATGATTTCTGAGTGTTCTATGAA